>JAWNNS010000639.1:4440000-4880000 GCA_035044605.1 Scaptomyza cyrtandrae
ATTGATAGTCAGTAATCGATTTGAGTTATATTCTAGAACTCATGACGATGACGATGACGTGATGTGATAAATATCTTTAGACTTTCAAGTATATTTCCACAAATGATTCTTGCTTCTAGAGTAGTAGTAGGAAACTTAAGTATTTTTCTCATTGGGACTTTTTTGATGTCTTCTTATCGATATTTACAATATCTGCTTGAATTAACTAAAATCCCTTCAACCTAATTATTTTTACCATCAGTCAATCAGTCAGGACAAGCTCTGCGATACATTTAGATTGATATAACAGCAGCTAAACATATCTTCATTTAATTGTGTGTTCAACTTACCCAATATGGCACGCAGATGACCTTCGAGTGTCTGCAAAATGGTTGTCTTGATCTCCTTGACCGTCTTGCCCAGAAATTGCTCACTGGCTGTGCCTAGGAGCTCGTCAGCCTGATGATGAAAATAATAAACATTCATCATCTGTGTGTGTGAGAGTGTATACATGTGTGTGTATATGTTTGTGTATGTATGTTTTGTTGTTGTTGTTGTGTGTATGTGTGTGTGAGGGGGTATGGTCAATGATTGGTTAGATGGGTTCATGGTTAGTGTCATTATTATTATTGATTCGTATTTGTTGTTGTTGTTGATCAACACGTCACACACACCAACAAATATTTCAAGAAGAAGAAAGAAAGAAACAAAAACAATATAGAATGCAGCCAGAGCCAAAGGACAGCCACAACAGAAGTTGACAATCCAAAGCCACAGCCAATATATTATGTATTTATGTATTTATTAAGAGAAGTAATGAAAAATGATGAATATGTTAGACCCACACACACACACACACACACACACACGCGCACACACACGCACACACGCATTAGATACATTGAGTAATAGATGTTAGTAGTTGACCATAACAGTAACCGTAACAGTAACATTAGCAGTAACATTAACAGTAACAGTAACATTAGCAGACGTTTAGCAGTAGGCGTAAATCAATCAAATAATGTTGGTTATTTTTATGTATATATTTTTGTTGTTGTTGTTTGTTTGTTTCAAGTGATTTGTTAATTTTGTTTTTGTTTTTGTTTTTTTTTTTTATCATTTACAGTAGTATTAGGTTTTTGTTTTTAGATTTTTGTCGGATTTGTTTGATGAGTTGAGTTGATTTGAGTTGATTCGAGTTGAGTTGAGTTGATTGGAGATTGATTCGAACGATTCGAGCGCAGGGTAAGTAGTGGTTGGTAGTAGTGGTAAAAGAAAGTAGAGAAAAAGGTAAAGAAAACACAAATGTCAACAAATTTAGACTGTTTATATATGTATGTAGACTCCATTAAACGAGTATACTCGTCTAATATATATTTATTTAACTATACTGTAGGATGAATGTGTGCTACGCTTAAAAAAAAGTGTTCAAAATCATAAAAAAACAAAAACAAAACCAAAAACAAACAACAAACATGCAGCAAATGATATGGCAGCTAAGAGCAGGACATTGTCAGTCTATGAAAAGAGATTTGTTTTTGGACTCTGATTAAACTTTCTGAAAGAGTGTGTGTGTGTGCGTGCGTGCGTGCGTGCGTGCGTGTGTGTGTGTGTGTGTGTGTGTGTATATGTATATTTAAGATAGTTAGTTATCCATAGTAGAAAAGAATAGTGTTGATCAACGAAGCCAAACCCAAAAAAAAAAAAACCATTTGCACAAACTGATATTAATAATAAACACAATAAACATACCTCGTCGTTAGCATAATCATTATTTTTATACGAAGATGACTGTAATAATGAAATGAAATAATTAAGTAAGAACAGAATTTATAATTTTCGTTCCAAAATAAGTTCAACTTATGTTGTTTTTGGGTGAGAAAAACGAAACAGAAACTGAAGTGATTGCAAGTACCATAATTTTGGAACGTATTCGGAAGTACTTATTTACACATGTGAATCAGAAGTACTATTGTGAATTGGTTGCAAACATCAGAAGTACTACTGTGAATGAATGCAATCGTTATAAACTTGATTGTGCGCTTGAGAAATGATTCACTTCTGAGCTATTGTGAATTTGTGAACGCTGTGTGTTTTGTGATTCAATCGTTTTAGTATAACTGTGCACAGTATGACTTGAAATTATTGTGAATGGCTCTTTTCAAATGCCCTGCCCTAAAACCTTTTTTTAAATACAATAAAAGCTCGAATGAAAGTGCAAGTCACAGCTATTGTGAACTTTAAGCAATTATGTAAATAGTGTGGACTGAACTTTGCAGGGAAATAATAGAAGAATTTTTGATACAAATCGTTAGCGAATTAATTTCTACACTTACTTTTGATGGATCAGTTCTAATTCGCTTGCAAGGCTAAATTTAATTAATTGAATTGCATTTATTTGGAGGGGTTATAAAGTATAAACCAAAAACAAACGTACAAACATGTACAAATATAAAGAAAAGACAAAAAAAAACAACGAAATGCGAAATTGTTATAGAGAAATTCATAATATAGTTTTCAACATAGTAGTAGTGGTTCAGGAAAGTGAAGCCAATTTTGAGACGCGTTTCTACGTAGCTACTTCATAATGCATGCTAAATACAAACGATTATATAGTATGTAGGAATTATTTTCATATATGTATACATATATATATATATTTTTATGGATTATTAGTTTTATATAGTAGTATAGGTAGATAAGGGATAAGGGCACGAATAAAAGCTAAAAGGAACTTGCATACAAAACTCAAAATCTGCAAATTGTACTTTTTCCCCACATTTGGAGAATTGCTAAGATACTTCAATGAAGGTCGCTATTATAATTGAAGACGCACAAAACTCGCCACCGTTCACCTACCTTCATTATCTTGCACTGAGCCACACCAGTTACAGTCAGCGGTACACCCTGGGACGTCTCCACGTTCTCACACATCGGATTCAGTGTCATCACATTCAGCGAGAGCCTCTGCACATCCGTCACTAGCCACCAGGCCCATGCCCAACCACCCACAATTGTACGCTTCTTCATGGAGCCACAGCAACCACCTGCAAAATAGATAGAAGAAAACACAGACAGAGTTAGTTGACTTATTTACTTAGTACGTAAGTGGTTGGTTGCATTTACTGCGGTTGGTGTATTAGCTAAGCAATAACATCGCAGAGTTGCATAAATAACAGCAACTTAGCATAATCTGTTAAAGTGCGCGAAATATGAAGTTTATTACGTAAAACAGTGCTTAAAGCAATAAAGTACACGCTCGATAATGTTAAGACCTTAAGGCGAGGACAATAACTGACATTAGTATGAACTGAGATGTTCAGGGTATAAAAATGAGACTTTAAATATTAAATAGTTCTGTTCTTAAATTAATATTTTATATCTTTTTTTAACACACAACTTAAAAAACACAACATTATAGTTTGTTCATATATAAATATTGAATATAAATAGTACTACGCTTTAACTTCTTTCGAGTTAGCTGCTTTCCCGCTACTCCTAATTACCAGCTAGTTAGTCGATTAACACTGCTGACGTCATTGGGGCAGGCCAGGTATGACCTACAAATATTATTATCGGCTGTGAGACACGCACTTTAGTTTATTTTTTGGCAGAGGGGGCGCAGCGTGAGCCATCGCCCGTGGCTTATATAGTGTAAGAGTGAAAGCATTTCGCTGTGGCCAAAAGCTCATCTCTATGTATACATGTGCGTTTGTGTGTGTATGTGTGTTGTCTACGTGCCGGCAAACACGTCACAAGACGTCAAAGAGCTGATAGATGAGCATTAGTGTATTAAGTCTGCAAGTAATAAGCCAAGACTGTTAAGCATGACAAGCCAAACAGGAAGTAATTGACCATTTGAGGAGTTGGCATCTAACGGTGTCAATCCAGTCCAGCTGCACTTGAGCCCAAACGCCAAAAGGGCATTGCGTTGACTGCGCATTCGCAAACCACTCTTTTACTGTACGTATGCATGTGTGTGTGTGTGTGTGTGTGTGTGAGAAAGAGAGCGTGTTGGCGTGGCCATTTCTAGCTGCGGCTGTTTACGCTTCTCGTTTTATTGCCTCAATGGTTCAGTTGGCCAGCGAACGTCGCAGCGCGCGGCCGCACTACATCGCACAGAAAGAAAGTGTTAAAGAAAGCAAAAAAAAAAAACCAACAATAACATCGAACGCAAAGCTTACAACTGAAGATAACACTAAAAGTGCAAGCAAAACTTACCAGAAGCAAAAGCTCTTGCATTTTATTGTAAAAGTTCTCAAGCACAAGTGAGTAGGAGAAAGGGCAAGAAATCATTCGATGCATGTTAGTGTGTGTGTGTGTAAGCAAAATCAGAAGGCAAAAGTGTGCCAACGGCAAAAAGAAATCAAAGTCAACAACAATAGCAGCAGAATCAAGAACAAGGCTCAAAAAGAACGCACACAAAAATGCTAAGCCGACAACGGCGCACGCGTAGCGGCGACAGCAGCAACAACACAACAACAGCGACGACGCCTACGCAAGAGAAGCTTTCTCAACGAAAGTGATTCATCGCTGCTTCGTTAAATGTTCGTTGTGATAACTGTTACTGCTACTACTTCTACTACTGTTGTTGTTGTTGTTGTTGTTATAGTTGGCTGTTATGCATTTCTCTTTAGCGCTGTGTTTGCTCAACTATTTAGCGGCTATTCGCATGCCAAGCGCTGCCCAAGAAGTGACTTTAAAATGCTACTGCGACTACGACTTCTGTCAGCGTCACTGTCGCCGTTGTCTGTTGCTGTAGCTTTGGTATTTTTTAATGTATTTTGCTGTTTTGTTTTTTGCTGGTACCTTGAACTTGAGCAGCGTAGCGCACATTCAACTCGGCGCAGCGGCAACCAGTTTACAACAGCAGCAACAAGTTTGTAATTGCGACAACAACAACAATCGCTACTGCTGCTGCGATAGTTGGCCGTTAGTTAAGCTCGTTGCTAGCCAAAGATTATGCAAAGTCAGCGCGACAGGAAACGTTTTTGGCAGCAGCATTCAACAAGTCCGTCGATCGATAGGACGTCTGGTCACGCCCCCCATTTGAGACAGGCTAGGCAAACTGGTTATCAAACATATACTATTAACATATACATGCATACATAGATGCTTTGTTCAATAATTGTTGATTGGCTTTCTGACCAGAAATAATGAAGTGAAAAGCAGCATTCAAAAGTTTGGATAGACTTTTTATTTTTTGTGTTATTTCCCAGCAGACTTTATTGTTTGTTTGTTATAAAAGCCGCCAAAGATTTCACTTTTATGCGGGAGGTCTTTTACCGCAACTCCAACAAAAACACGTGCAACAACGCTTATATTTTTATGTACATAACATACAACATGCAACAAAGTGCAGCTGTAGTCGAAACTTGCATGCGCTTCCAGCAGCAGAAAACAGAGTATCAAGAAAACTTGTCATATTAGGGGGAGAGATTGGAACTTAAATCAAGATTTTGTTGGAGTTGGAGTTGTTATCGATTAACTTTCCTGTTCTTTGCGCTCTGCCCTAAAAGCTTTGAGTTATTGCATGCGTGGAGCTCACTTTTATTAAGCTTTCGTTAATTGAGACTCCATTTCGATCACATAGATATGATAAAGAGAGTTCAAGCATGTTGTAATGCCAACGTAGATCGAATTAAAGGATAGGGTATGCATAACAAATGGGAGTTGAAACCGAGTTACGAAATTTGTCGAAGTGCCACAAATCGTGATCGAAATGTTGAGGCGCGTGAAAAGTTGTACGTTCCCAAAGCCAACGATCGGATCGAGTAACCCGATTACATATATTACAAAACGTGATTTTTCATGACATATTCACTGATTGTTCAGCTGTTGTTTCTGTTGTTGTTGTTGTTCAATTGCAGACACGTCGCGTATTGAAAGATTGCTATCAATTAAAGGAGGCTAACAGCAATGAGCTCGGCTATTGTGGGCGCCGCCTCGGCGATTGGGGGCGCGGTGACGGCGGCAACAAGCAACAGTTGGTTCATACCAATGCTAATGGCAGCGGTTGCCTATTTCCAATACGAAGAGATCATGGATCCCGAGTCGAAGCCCAGTGATGTCAGTAGTGACGAGATATTGGATCACTATGATTTCATAGTGATAGGCGCCGGTTCAGCCGGCGCTGTGGTAGCCAATCGTCTAACCGAAGTGGAGAACTGGAATGTCCTTTTACTAGAAGCAGGAGGGGATGAGACAGAGCTTACCGATGTACCGCTAATGGCTGGATACTTGCAGCTATCCAAAGTTGATTGGCAGTACAAGACGGAACCATCGGGCACAGCTTGTTTAGGTAAGTTCAACAAGTTTTTTGGGCTTTGCAGGTATTGCTTGGGAGGGATTGTTCCCTTTTAAAGAGTTTGCATAGTAGGGTTCGTTTTAAAGGACTTTCCTGCTTTAGGTTTCCCTTAAACTAATTCCCCTAATAAATTTATCTTGGAGACAAATGTTTTAAAAACTATCTAACTATACCTTTCTTTTGCAGCTATGCAAGGCGGACGTTGTAACTGGCCGAGAGGCAAAGTATTGGGTGGTAGTTCCGTGTTGAACTATATGTTGTATCTGCGTGGCTCCAAGAATGACTATGACAATTGGGAGGCAATGGGCAATCCAAGCTGGTCGTACCGAGATGCGCTCTACTACTTTAAGAAGTCCGAAGACAATACCAATCCGTATTTGGCCAGTACGCCGTACCACGCAACAGGAGGTTATCTGACAGTGGGCGAGGCACCCTATCACACACCCCTGGCTGCCAGCTTTGTGGAGGCAGGCGTTGAGATGGGTTACGACAATCGCGATTTGAATGGCGAGAAAATGACGGGCTTCATGATTGCCCAGGGCACGACGAGACGCGGCTCTCGCTGCTCCACCTCCAAGGCGTTTCTACGACCAGCACGACTGCGTCCAAATCTGCACATCTCGATGAACTCGCATGTGACCCGCATCATGATTGATCCGGTCAGCAAGTTGGCCTTTGGCGTTGAGTTTGTCAAGGACCAGAAGCTCTATCATGTGCGTGCCACCAAGGAGGTGGTGCTCTCGGGTGGCTCCGTAAACAGTCCCCAGCTTTTAATGCTGAGTGGTGTGGGTCCGCGAAAACAGCTGGCCAAGCACCGCATACCACTTATTAAGGAGCTCAGTGTTGGCGAGAATCTTCAGGACCACATTGGCTTGGGTGGACTGACGTTTCTGGTGAATCAACCCGTTTCCATAGTGGAGAACCGTTTTCACACCATGTCAACGGTACTGCAGTACGCCGTGTTTGGACAGGGACCTCTGACCATACTCGGAGGTGTTGAGGGCTTGGCATATGTGAATACCAAGTATGCGAATACCTCTTTAGACTGGCCAGATATTGAGTTCCATTTTGTATCGGGCTCAACGAACTCCGACGGTGGATCACAGATACGCAAGGCACATGGATTAACGGATGCTTTCTATCGTTCGGTGTTTGAGCCCATTAGCAATCGGGACGCGTGGAGCATAATCCCGATGCTATTGCGTCCACGTAGCACGGGCAGCATTAAGTTACGCAGCAGTAATCCCTTTGATTATCCTTACATTTTCCCAAACTATCTTAGCGATGAGATGGACATGAAAACCATCATAGAGGGTGTCAAGATTGCTGTGGCCTTGTCTCGCACGAAGGCCATGCAACGATTTGGCTCTCGACTCTCCAGCATACGTTGGCCGGGCTGCGATCAGTTGCCGCCCTTCACCGACGCCTACTGGGAGTGCATGGTGCGAAGATATACGTCGACTATTTATCATCCGGTTGGTACCTGCAAAATGGGTCCCTACTGGGACAAGGATGCGGTCGTCGATGCCAAGCTCCGAGTCTATGGAATTCGCGGATTGCGCGTTATTGATGCCAGCATTATGCCCAAACTGGTCTCAGCAAATACGAATGCGCCAGCTATTATGATTGCCGAAAAGGGTAGCGATATGATCAAGGAGTTTTGGATCAAGAATACAATAGTCTGATAAGCAAAATGTTCTCGAGTGTGCGAGTGTGTGTTAATGAGTATGTCTGTGTGAATGTGTATGTATCTTGTTGTGAGTGTATTTGACTTAAAGTACCTTCCCTATTTATATAAACCATAAAATTTTTTTTTTTATTTATAAGCAATTTGTATGTATTTATTGTAATTTTATAAAATATTGAACCAGTGACCATTAAATAAGTATTTCCGAAGATCTGTGTTATTTAGTTTATGTTTAATCTTTGCGATATATATATATATATATATATATATATATATCACAATCAGTGTATAGCAAAAAGATTTCAATGATACATACAGAGATAACTTCACTCCACAAAACCCATTAGGAAACATTCAAGTTCATTGCTCTGATATATATTGAGAGAATAAATTTTATCAGTAAAATAATTGTTTACATTTGATTAAGGTAGGATTATTCTTTCTTTTCCTAGATTTGTAGATACGGCTTTTATCAGATTGGTGTCTTGCGGTCAGCAACTCTTTGGTTTAATTTAGCTTCATTTAAAGTGGTATTTCATTGGTTGCACCTTCTGCTCCTTGTGGCAGGGCATTCTGCTTCTTTTCCTTTAGGTGATCCTCGCGTATCATTCTTGCTCCATGCTCACCAATCATCATGCTTGGCGCATTCGTATGACCCGATGTTATTTGTGGCATAATGCTGGCATCTATCACCCGTACTCCTTTCATGCCATGCACCCGTAGTCGTTCATCGACCACGCCACCAGCTTCTTTGACAGCCATGTGGCAAGTGCCAACTGCATGCCACGCCCCAATATACATATACTTGATGTAACACAACCAATATGCATCCGAATCAGCAGCAAGTAAATCACATTCCGGCAGTGGAGGCAGCCACAATTCTGAGCCGCAACGTCGAAAGGCCCGAGTGCGCGTCAAACGTTGCACGTAGCGCACATAGCGCAACAATGTGGCACGATCATCGGGATGTTCGCCATAATTGTTCTTCACTAGAGGCGGATTTTGCAGTGGATTGGGATTGCGCAGGTGAACACTGCCACGAGACTTGGGCAACAGCAATGAACCCATCACTTGCAACATGTCCGTCTCCTGCAAAGCTGCCTGCTGTGCGGCAATCAACTCACTGCGAAAACCCAAATACCCAAAGCTGCCGGCACTGCCACGTGCCAACAGAGTGTGTGCCACAATATGCAAGTCCGGCTGACCGAGCCGACTTTCCGGCGCACTCGAGTTAATGAAACCCATCATGGAGAAGCTGGCGGCCAGAGGACCTCGTTGTCCCATCAACATATACTCGGCCACAGAGGCAGGCTCAAAGAAACCACGATCTTTGCCATTGAAACTACTATTGACCGCACATTTGTTGGTGAAGCGCAAAAATAGTGGCAAAATGCCGTGATCATGCAGATTTCGACCCACATCCGGGAGATGTAGACGCGGCAGTACGCCCACTGCATGCAACTCGGTGGCATTGCCAATGCCCGACAACATAAGCAACTTGGGTGAGTTGAGAGCACCCGCACTGATAATAACCTCACATCTTGCGAATACGCTCAAAGTACGATTATGCTGGGTTCGAAGATAGTTCACACCAACGACACGTTGTCCATTGGAGCTAAGTAGCAAGCGTTGAGCTTGAGCTCCGTAACGCACCTTAAGATTGGAACGCTTGAGCACATTCGGTTGTCCCAAGTACCTTCTGGCGCTGCTTGTGCGTCTGCCGTGGCTAATAGTGGCGGGCACGTGATGTGTGTACCCCAAACTAATGCCCGAGGTCAGTGGTTGTTTAAGGCGTGGTACACCCAGTTCATCACTACCGTTATAGATCAAATCCGCTAGTCGTTTGTTATGTGCCTCCACCGGAAAGTAACTAAGCTTTAAACGTGACTGAAGTTTCCTATAGGAACGTTGAACTTGCGTCCAGTCCCAACCCTGAAGGCCGAAGCGCCACCGCCAGTTATTAAAGTCAGCAGCACTGCCAGGCACATAGATGTTGCCATTGATGGAGCCGGTGCCACCCATCATTTGGCCATGCCACCAGCAACAGCCATGTGATGCCGCCATGGCCTGACAGCACTTGGGATTGAGTTCTGCCTCATCCAGCCACATGTAGCGTGCATCTTGATGCAATGTGGCACTTAATGAATAAATCTCGGACTCTAGGGGCGGTAGTTGACCTGCCTCCAGCAAGAGCACACTAACATTCGATTGTTCGCTTAGACGACTGGCGACAATGGAACCGGCGCTGCCTGCTCCAATTACGATGTAATCAAAGGTTTCTTGATTTTGTTGCTCCCCACCATCAAAGTTGGGTGGCCAATTACCGGTTAAAGCCCAGCTGGAGGAGTTTAATGCTTCAGCCACCGAATCCAGCAGCGATGAACCCACTCCATTGCTCAAAGGACGACTTGCTGCTGTTGCTTCCTGCAGTTTCAACAGTTGCAGTACCATTAGTGACATTGTTGCCGGACATTTCTTTACACTTTCGATCTGCATTTTGAAATGTTTTTAGCCACGTTAAGGCTGTGCGCCTCGTTAACTTGCTCGCTAACATTTAAATTGGAATTTCAATAAATATTTTATTTTATCTTACAGCTTTTCTCAGATCTTCATTGTTAACACGGCGCTTTAAATAATTTGTATTTAATGCTGCCTTAACAAAAGCTATAAAGACATAATTCTCCTTCACCCATCTCCCACCCCTTATCCACTCACTAAGATAAGTGAGCGAAAGCTTTCGCTGTTACTTAACATTACAGTTAACAAGCTGAACAATTAAACTGTTAACAGACAAATGCGCACAGCAATTAAGCTTCAAACTTTAAAGCGCTTTTAACATCAGCAGTTATGAAACGCGTATACCCTGTAAACATGATAAGAAATGGTGTGTTTTATGTAAAAGAGCAAGATATATTTATGAAGTGTTTGTCTTAACTTTGATAACATTCTCATAGGTAAATTTAATGTTTTTATTTATTTTAAACTAATATTTATACGAAACGGTTTTGCTTAAGATGCAGGTATATACTAATATTACTTTTTAAGTTACGATTTTTTGCACCCTTTTTCTTTGAAGAATTAGCCAAGTAATATAGTAAGCGAATCCTTGTCATATTTAGCTTGCGACATTGAAAAATAAACTTTAAGCTTGTTTTTTTTAAATTTACTTATCGATTATTTACTTTGCTTATGCATTTTTAATTTGTCTTTTTGTTTAGCTCGACTGTGTGCTTTCGGCGTCTATACATAGTATATACATTTAGTTCAATCATAACATATTACTGTTTCAATGAGTGTCATCGGAATACACACGAGTCAAACTCGGAGAGAGAGAGAGAGAGAGAGAGAGAGAGAAAGATAATGTGGGAGAAGTGGTATTACAAAATTGAAAGTGAGAATACTCACATACTGGTCATTGCACCCGTTTTGTGATGGTTCAGCATAATAATGCAGTTATCCAAAGAATTTTTTTTTGGGAACTCAACTAAGAGTTGATGGCTTCTTGGCTTAGTTGAAATTAAGCTGAAGAGCGACTCGGATTGAATATGACGGCAATGAATACGTTTGTGACTATTTGGCGATTCCTGCTCACATTGGGCCCTTCGGCTCTGGTTATAGTGGCGCTTAACAAAGGCATCAAGGAATATCGTCAGGATATTGTCGATGAGGATATGCGAGTGCGTTCCACCTACATTGATCAACTGCGTCCAAGCTACGATTTTATCGTTGTAGGTGGTGGTTCCGCGGGTTGTGTTCTTGCTGCCCGGCTCTCTGAGAATCCGGCATGGAGTGTACTGCTGCTGGAGGCTGGAGGAGATGAGCCACTGCTAATGGATCTGCCACAACTGTATCAAGTATTTCAGCGTAGTCCCTGGGACTGGAAGTATCTGACTGAGCCTTCAGATCGCTATTGTCTAGCCATGGAACATCAACAATGCTTATGGCCGCGTGGCAAGGTCCTGGGCGGCTGCAGTTCCATCAATGCCATGATGTATATACGCGGCAATCGTCGGGACTATGACCAGTGGGCCAATTTGGGCAATCCTGGCTGGGATTACAACAATGTGCTGCACTATTTCCGCAAGGCAGAGGATATGCGTGTCCCCGGCTTTGAACAGAATCCCTATCATGGTCATGGCGGACCCATTGGCGTCGAGCGCTATCGTTCCCCATCTCCGCTGCTCGATGTGTTCATGGAGGCAGTTGATCAGTTAGGCTTAACTCATCCCGATGGTGACTTGAATGGACGCACACAGACTGGCTTTGCTCCACCGCATGGAACACTCCGGGATGGTCTACGCTGCAGTGCCAACAAAGGTTACATGCGTCGCAGCTGGCAACGTCCTAATCTGGATATTGTGCTCAAGGCGTTCGTGGAGCGGCTTCATTTTGAGCCGGAGACGAAACGTGTGCTTGGCGTCACCTTTGAATATAATCTCCAGCAGCATCAGGTTTTTGCCGGAAAGGAAGTGCTGCTGGCAGCTGGCGCTTTGGCCAGTCCCCAACTGCTGATGGTCAGTGGCGTGGGACCCGCTGAGCAACTGCAGCCACTGGGCATTGAGGTGGTGCAACATCTGCCCGGTGTTGGTGGCAATCTTCAAGATCACATCTCTACCTCGGGTGCCATTTACACATTTAATGGTCTACAGCCAGATGGCAGCCACATGTCCTTCCTGGTGCCAGAGGATCTTAACATGGAGTCGGTGCAGGCGTTCGTTCAGCAAAATAGCGGCTTCTTCTATGCCATGCCCGTGTGTGAAGTGATGGGCTTTGCCAGCACACGTTACCAGCCGGAGCACGAGGATTGGCCCGATGTCCAGCTGTTTATGGGCAGCTATGGCTATGGTGCCGATGGTGGCATCATCGGCCGACGTGGTGCCTCCATAACACTAGATAACTATGCTAACACATTTGAGCCGGTGATCTATCAGGATTCGTTTGTGATTGCACCACTTCTTATGCGTCCACGTTCACGTGGCTATGTCCAGCTGCGTTCCGCGAGTGCACGCATACATCCACGCATACACGCCAACTACTACGACGATCCACTGGACATGGCCGTCATGGTGGAGGGTCTGAAGCTGGCACATCGACTCACCCAGACACCAGCGTTGAGAATATTGAATGCCACCCTCAACATCTACGAGTGGCGCAATTGTCCGGAAGTGGAGTACCTGAGTGATGCATTCTGGGAGTGCATTGCCCGATACTACTCCCAGACCATCTATCATCCGGTGGGCACTTGTAAAATGGCTCCAGCTCAGGATCCATTTGGTGTGGTGGATCCACGTTTGCGTGTTCGTGGCTTACGTGGACTTCGTGTGATTGATGCCAGCATTATGCCAACGATTCCAACAGGGAATACAAATGCACCCACTATCATGATTGCTGAACGTGGTGCGGATATCATTAAGGAGGATTGGCATCATTATCCACACGGTGGTTGGCTTTAACTTTCTATCCTACATCCTACATGCGCCTTCTTGTACATTTTTTACTTTTAAATGTTCTTAAACACATTTCCTAATACTTTAATAAATCTACAAATACACCTAACGATAATCACGTTTTGAAAGGACAAAACAAAGTTTGAGCGGTAATAACAACAACTGAAAGGACTGGACTTCCAGTTATAAATCAATTATTCAAATTCCTTCTGAACAAGTAGAGGATTCTCAAAAAACAAGGTTTCAAGGTTTCAATACTTATATACCGTTCAAACATTTTAACTTTACAACTCAAAACCGATATTTATCATACTCTAATATTCTTTTAAAGCGCTTGCGGGCAAAAAATTAACAAGACGTTATGGTCAAAGTTTCAAATTGAGCTATGTGTCGGGGCAAGTTATAATCGATTATATTTTGTGATTGGCGTTAGTTAGTTTTGAGAGGGGAGTCTAACTGTTAAAGTGGAACACAATTTAAAGAATTTTGTACCTAATTGAGTTTGAAATGTCAGCTAACAACAGCAACGATCAAGTTGTTCGTGTTGCTTGTGCTTGTTGCTGTTGCAATCAAGTTGAAACATTTCCCACACAGCACATTCATTGGCGACATTGACAGCAGGCGCCTGCAATTTGCTACAAGCTTTTTGTTGTTGTTGTTGTTTTTGTTGCCGTTTTTGATGTTGTATTTATGAGCGGGCGCTGAACCAAATGGCAAACGCGACAAGTTTTACCAGTTTGCCAATTGTTGCACACACACACACACACATACAGTGAGCAATTGCTGTGTACTGAAGTTTTCAAAAAGGTTTTAGAGATTTTTAAATGCTGGTCAGTATTCGCCGTCAGCTGCTAACAAAATGACGCGAATCAAGCAGCTCCAGCTCCAGCTTCAGAATCGCAAGTTGCAACTGCAAATGTTGTTGCTGTTGCTGTTGCTGATGATGCCTGCGATTGCTGTTGCACGGCCGCAGCAACAGTTGCTGCTGGATGAAGCACAATTGGAGCAGGTTGAAGCAGCGCCAGCGCTCAATGATCTTTCAGGTAATAACAGCCCTAAATATCAATAAAGCATATAAATGCCACTTAATTACATGTAAACATATATATAAGTTTTGGTTCCTTTTGCAGATCTCAGCGTTGGCATCAATTTGTTTCCTGTGAGCAATTTGATTGCTGCTGCTGCCAATTCAGAGCCTCCGGCGCCAGTTCAATTTGTCCGCGTTGCCATGAACAGTGGACTGTGACTCCAATCGATGTCGCCCCCCCAATTATAATCCCTTGGATATTATTTATTTTCATTTGCCAGTGTTTTTTTTTGTGGTAAAATATTTTTTTTTTTAGTGGAGAAGGTTGTTAAGTGTAAAATAAAATGATGCTTATTTGTGTACGCTGGAAAATCAAAAAATGTTATATTCAATCTCATTAACCCTTGTTAGAGAAATATTAGTTAAAGTAACAAATGCATGTGTTTTAGGGCATTAAACATGATATTAGAGAAAACACTATATATACGAAATCAATCCTTTATCTTATATATTATGTGAACTATTAAGATCTTATTGACACAGGTTGTCGTCCATGTTTCATGACAGCATGTTATCAATAAGCAAGAGCCTTAAACTGATCTTAAACTTAATACTGCAAACAAATCTCGATGTGACCTTTTTACGTCGTTTCATAGTAACATAATAACTGCCTTTCTTTAATTGCCTATAGCACAATTCCTCACTAACTTTCGTACGTTTGCCTTATGTACAACGCACTTTCCGTTTTTTTTTTTGTTTGCACTCATTGTTCATTGTTTAAAAATGCGGTTCTAATGTGATGCTTGTAAGATTTATTCGCCATTTATGGCAATTATCAGACAGAAACTTAAATCGGTCAGCGAAAAGTCGATTTTTATATATATATATATATATATATATGTGAGCGTGATTGTTTTAGCTGTGACTGTTGCTGTTACTATTGCTTATCGGGTTGACCTTGGGCAGGTCTGGGTTACATCTACCTGTCTATGGTCATACTGCAATCAAAATCGAATGGTTGGAAATATCAAGCCACAAGAAGAATTGGTGGTACAGGTACAAACCATTTAAGTAGGTCAGGGTTAAGGTGAATAATATTTCCAGGTTTTTTTTCCATGTAAGTTAACAAAATTTGAAGAAAACTTGCTTAAATTCAGAGCTTGAGTTCCTTCAAAACGTATGCTTAGGCTTGTAAGCTTTTCAAAAACTAAAAATCTTCAAGTATGCATATTAAGATAAATATGCTTATTTTAAGTTATAATTTAAAGAAGGTGCTTACTAACTGCTGGGTCGCTAATCTGTCAACTTAAGCTGTAATTTCAATAGGTTGTTTTCACCATCATACGACTAAACAAACAAGCACGTGCTGCTTATCAGTCAATCAGTCCAACAGTCTGACATTTACATAGTCTGGAAGTCATCCAGTTAGTTAGCAGCATATCGCACGTATAAAAGAAATTGTAAAGGCTGGCGACAGTTTAAAACAGAGTTGTTCCAAATGATGGCAACAAGTAGCAGCAGTATCAATCAGAGCCACATCTTCTATCCCGGCGATGCACAGTGTACACCGCCCGGGACTGGACTCTGGAGTGGATTAGTGCAGACTCTTTTGCAGGGACTGCTCGTGGCTCAGTGCAATGTGGCACCAACGACTTTTTGGCCACCCGATTATGGCAATGTGGTCGACAGTAATGGTGGCTTTACTGAAGGTGAACCCTATGACTTTGTTGTGATTGGTGCTGGTTCAGCGGGCTCTGTAGTTGCAAGTCGACTAAGTGAGAATCCCCAATGGCGTGTGCTCGTCCTGGAGGCAGGCGGTGATCCACCAGTTGAATCTCAGGTGAGTTTGATTTTAAAGTCAATAAAAAGGCCAATCAACTGCAAACCAATCAACAATAAGAAAGACAACTGCAAAACTGAAATTAAGTTAATTATATACAATATAAAAGAAAGATCTCGCACGTGATATATAAAATAGGCTTATAACGCCTTACAGCAACATTTTTTTTGTTCATTTTTTTTCTGTTAACAAAACAGATATAAGAACGCTCGATGTTTTTTGAGACAGCAATTGTACTCATGCAGTATGTGTAAATACTTTTGTGATTTGTTTTATAAGTTTGATATTTAAGGTCCAGCTGAGCATACCATATCTTTTCAGTATTACCTTTTCTTATTTTGACAAAGGTCTTTATTACAATGAGTTAGTTGTTCGATAAGAAGTTAAGAAGACATAAAAATCTTTAACAGAGGTAGGTTTCTTGATGAAAGTAAACGGCAGGGGTGACCACATTTTGTTCACTGGGCTTACTCCGTTAACTTTATTGACATTATTATTGCGACTTAGAACAGAACGTTTTAACAGACTGAAAGTTCTGTTAGTCCAATTATATTTTCCAAAGTTATAACTTAAAAGTTTTCTTCATTTCTACATGACTGAAGCTTATATTTCCAATAAAAAGCTGCAGCTGGTCTCGAAATTAATAATTCGGGTATTTTTATTACATTTAATTTTAATTCAAACACAAGTTATCGGATTATCGATTAATCTACTGATTGCTTTATTTTCACAAACAGATACCTTCGCTATTCTTTGGACTGGAGCACACCGAGTATATGTGGAACTATTACGCGGAGAACAGTGGCGCCGCTTGCCAAGCACAGCGCAATGGACGCTGCTACTGGCCAAGGGGTCGTATGTTAGGAGGCAGTGGTGGAGCCAATGCAATGCTGTATCTGCGAGGCGATCGGAAAGACTATGACGGCTGGGCGGAGTTGGGAAACACGGGCTGGAGCTATGACGAAGTGTTACCCGTTTTTGAGAAATCCGTACGACCCGTTGGCAACGAAACACATCCTGAGGGCTATCTGACATTGGGCCGGTTCCAGTTACAGGACGTTGGCATCCAGCAAATGATACGTGACGCTAGCGAGGAGCTGGGTGTGCCAAGTGTTAAGGAGTTTGCTGAGGGCAGCTTTGTGGGCTATACCAACGTGCCGGGCACTGTGAAGCAAGGTCAACGCCAGTCAACGGCCAAGGGTCATTTGAGTCGTGTGGCGGAGAGGCCTAATCTGCATGTGGTGAAGCGCGCGGTGGTTAAGAAAATCCACTTCGATGCTGAGGGAGCGCGTGTGGAAGCTGTGACCTTTGTTCGCAACGGTATCACACACAAAGTGGGCGTGGCCAAAGAGGCAGTATTGTCAGCTGGCAGCATCAAATCACCAGCACTGCTAATGCGTTCGGGCATAGGACCCAGGGATCACTTGGAGACACTGAAGTTGCCGGTGGTGCAAGATCTGCCAGGCATCGGTGGCAATCTCCAGGATCATGTGTTGGTACCGCTCTTTATGAAGATCGATGAGGGCGTGGCCAAGGCACAAACTCAACAGCAGTCACTGGACACCATCTATGACTATCTAATGCATCGTCGCGGACCATTCGCAACGCATGGCGTAACCTCACTGGTGGGCTTCATCAATACGGCAAAGGAGAAGAGTGATCCTCGTTATCCCGATATAGAGATTCATCATATATTAATGCAGCGCGGACGACTTGATTCCCTGAATCTGACTATCAACGCACTCTCCATTCAGGATAAATACAAACAGTTTCTTGGACTGGAACTGGACGACTCTCATGTTATGTGCATCTTTGTGATTCTCTCCCATCCTAAATCTGTGGGTCAAGTTCGTCTACAGAGCACCAATTACAAACAGGCACCAAAGCTTATCAGCAATTATCTGAAGGAGCCCGAGGATGTAGATACCCTGTTGAGGGGCATACGCTACCAGGAGCAATTGGAGCAGACGCAATCCTATCGCAATCGTGGCACTCAGCTTATTCACATACCCATCAAGGAATGCGATAAGGCGCACAAGTTCCGTACCGATGCATATTGGCGCTGTTATGTCAAGTACTTTACTGTCACATTGTATCATCAGGCTGGCACAGTGAAGATGGGACCATCTACTGATCCTACTGCCTGTGTCAATCCTCGTCTTCAACTGCACGGCATTAGCAATCTTCGTGTGGCAGATTCTAGCATTATGCCAGATGTGGTTAGTGCCAATACAAATGCAGCAACTGTGATGATTGCGGAACAAGCTGCTAGTTTCATTGCACAGGATTGGAAGGAGGTGAATGAACATGAAAGCAAGTAAGAAGGCTATAGTCGAGAAATCCCTACTAGACGATACCCTGACCCCAATACTTTAAGCGTACAGTCAGTGTTTGCAAGTATGTGTGTTTGTATGTACGCACATACTGCATACACAAGATCAATGTTCCATATCTGCGGTGTTTCTTAGCCGATTTTAATAAAAATTTCACAGTTCGTCATTATTTTGTTAAATGTATTAAACGCCGTTTCAAAGTTTTCCAAATTCAATATTTTGTTGTTATCGATCGCATGTGTATATCGAAAACGGGATAACTTATCGAAAATTGAAAACAAACTTGTACTGCCTAGAGATTAGGCGAGCTTAATCTGGAGTCTCTAGCTCTTATATAATTAGCACATGCATGATAATTTTGAGAGAGAGGCAGTTAAATAAAGAGAGAGGTAGAGTTACGAATATAAATGTAAAGGCTAATCAAATTACCCTAAGAAAATTGATTTTTATACCCTGATCCCATTAAAAATGGCGAAAAAGGGTATAATTGTTTTGTGCAAAAGTATGTAACAGGCAGAAGGAAGCATTTCCGATAACGTATATATATTATTGATCAGCATCAACAGCCGAGTCGATATAGCCATGTCCGTATGTCCGTCCGTTTGTATGAGCGGGGCGATCTCAGAGACTATAGGAGCTAAAGACTCAGATTTGGAACATAAGCTCGCCTAATCCCTGGGCAGTACAAGTTTGTTTCAAATTTTCGATAACTTTATCCGTTTCCGATAAACATTTGTAAGCGATAACTACAAAATCTTTAATTTGGAAATCGTTGAGACAGAGTTTGAAACATTAGAAAAAAAAAGATAACGTGAATTTTTTATTGAAATCGGTTGAGAAACATCGGAGATATGGAACATCGAAGTTAAGCTAAGTATGCTGTGTGCGCGCACACACACACACACACACACATACTTGCAGGTACTGATTGTACGGAAAGGGTTCAGGGTATCGTCTAGTCGGAATTTAACGACTAGTGTCTTCTTGTTTTTTTTTTTTAGTATAATAAGTTTAAACGAGTGTAATATGTGTATTTGTACAATTCTTCTTACTTGGTTTAAGTAGACAATAAAGAATTTCTGTTCTATTCTATTCTTCTAGTAGTGCAGATTTCTCTTTGCTGTTTATTTCCTCATTGATTTGAACAAAATTAGTTGGAAGAATGCGTTTTTGGCACAGTTCACAAACATTTGAACTTGCGGAATTAATTAGTATGCTCTAGGCTTTGCTTGCTACGAAACTTGCTTCAAAACAAATTGAACAAAGTGTAAACACAAGTGAAGCGTGCATAAGATTAATGGGCTTGGTTTATATATTTATTCCATAGTTGATTAGAATTTGTCAAATTAAAGTCCATGTTGTGAAGAAGCTTTGCAAAAGTAACAAAGCTTATTGCTTCTGCCCACTTACAACGAGACTTTAATGACTGGTGAACAGTTGTAAAGAGATATACTCGTTAACGTCTTACAACTAGTCACAATTAACTTCCAGTTGTGTACTAATTAAGATATAACCTAAAACTAACGCACAATTGTTGAGCAGTGTCGTTACACAACTTTCATTTTAGATTGATTAGTATATGTTCTTTAGTATTACGTTTTCTTTATTGCTTTATACTAACAACAATCAACATAGTTCGTAGCAAAATTAACGACTCTACTTCAAAAAGTCTTTCTTAGTCGTTTTTAAAGGAAAAAAACAGTTTCGCGTTTATCATTGATATATATTTGTGTGTATATTTATTGATATCATATATATATATATATATATGTATATTTGACGAACATAATAAGCAAAAATAGCTTTCTCATTATTATTATCAGCTAGTTTGCAAGTAGCATAGAGACAAGTAGAGATTAACGCTAAACAACGTACAATTTTGTTTTGTCATAATCCGAGCCCATGTGAATTGTATTGCTTGTTGACAGATGTGTTCAGATGTTGTTTATGTGTCTCGCCCACAGGTAGAGTGTTTTCCCTGTCCTGCTCTGCCCTGCAATACAAAGTATGATCTGGCACACAGTAGCGCATAAAGATACCGAAAGCGCCGTACAAGTGGCGTACAAGTTCGTTGTCGGCTTATCGGAGAGCAATATGTATGGGATAGATGAATTTCCTACAACGTATGTACAACGTAGTATGTACAAATGTATGTATGTGTGGAGTGCGATCATAAAAAACAATTTGAGGCCCAGTTATTGAATGGGCCCCGTGTGATATCTGGTTGGTTGGGCTTGCGCTTATCAGGGGCCTCCGGTTTGGTAGTAAGCAGTCGTAGTTGTGGATTTACCTTAGCCGCTGGCTGCACCCGCTAATGAATGTCACACATCTATCTCTAATCTCTGCTTGGTGCCTAGTGATAAAGGCGCGTCCGGCAGAATGTACTTATTTCAATATGTATACACTGTGAGAAAACAAAGGTGCTGTTTAATTAAATTAATATTATCGACCGAGTTTAGAGCACTCACAATTTCTATTTCACTTGTTTAAATATTTGATTAAGTTTTAATAGAGCAATAAAAGCACATTTTGGGTATAAAATTGTGTTTACTAGGTTTACGTGTTAGCTATATCGAAAAGAAATGATCCAGAAATATTTCTTGATATTAATAATAACAGTCGAATTAAAACGATTATAGCACTGTGCAGCAAAAGACAACGATAGAAGTTAAAATTATTAGAAAATCGATGCACAAAAACAAATAATTATTGATTAATTGATTGTTGTTAGACATTTTTTCACATCAATTGGTGCTTGAAAATTTATTTTATTTGTTCTTATTGTGTTGTTCTTCAAGAAACGCTATAGCTGGTTGAACAAATTATAGTTCGATGTCAAAATCGTACAAAAGCATCGTTTTAAACAAATTTGACAGCAAACTCAAAGTGAACATTAACGTTTATTGTTCACAGTGTATACGTAGATGTTGATATGTGATATTGTACATTTGCAATGCAAATGGCGTAGGTGATTTACGGCGATGTGTGCGCCATGCGAAAGCTAAAGCAATTGGAGACGTACAAATGCCGGCTGTTCGCACTGTCCGGCGAACAGTATCGCACGGACAACGTCAGCAGCAACACCTGAATAGCGAAACTTAAGACACACTCACACAAGAGAGAGAGAGAGAGAGAGAGAGATAGTGTGGAGAGCGATGGAGTTCCTCAGCGCTGAGTGTGCGGCGCGTTCGGCGGGTCCGGCGAATACATTGATGGCACTGCTGTTGCAAACATTGATAACCAAGTTTTGTGATCTAAGTGGACAGCAGCAGTGGCCAGCGGATAAGGGAGATTGGTTGGAGAAGAATGGTGGCTTTCAGGAGCCCTACGATTTCATTGTCATTGGAGCGGGTAGTTCGGGTTCTGTGGTCGCCGGACGCCTAGCGGAGCAGGCAAATTGGAAAGTGTTGTTGCTGGAAGCAGGCGGTGATCCGCCAATTGAAACCGAATTTGTGGCTTGGCACATGGCAACACAGTTCTCCGACTGGGATTGGCAGTATCATACACAGCCCAATGGACGTGCCTGTATGGCCATGCAAGGAGAGAGCTGTCACTGGCCGCGTGGCAAGATGCTTGGTGGCACAAATGGCATGAATGCAATGATCTATGCGCGTGGCACACGATTTGACTTTGATGACTGGCAGTCGCGTGGCAATCCCGGCTGGGGCTATGACGATGTACTGCATCATTTCCGCAAAGCCGAGGATTTGCGTTCCACGAAACACGCTTACACGAAGGGCGATCATGGCGTCGGTGGACCCATGGGTCTCAACAACTATGTCTCCGATAATGAGTTCCGTACGACCATACGAGAGGGCATGCTGGAGATGGGCTATGGCAGTGCTCCAGACTTTACCGAGGGCTCCTTTGTAGGCCAAATAGACATATTGGGTACTCAGGATGGTGGTCGTCGCATCACAACTGCCCGCTCCCATCTGCATAAGGACACCCCGAATCTGCATATACTGCGACATGCTCATGTCAAGCGACTCAATCTGGATGGTAAACAGAGGGCGGAAAGCGTCACATTCGTCCATAAGGGTGGCAAGGAGTATACGGTAAGGGCCAGCAAGGAGATTATTCTGTCAGCTGGCGCCATTGGCACACCACAGATTCTGATGCTCTCAGGTGAGTAAAAATAAGAAGACTTGAGAACACATTTGGCTAAAAATTTCCATAAATGAACAAACAATCAATAACTTTATTGGAAGCACTTAAGCCTCGAAATACTTAAGTTCGATGTTGACTAGTTTAACAAATAGTTAAGAGCAAAAAACCATCTGCGTTTTCAGTTTAAGTACGTTGGGAAACCAGTTTTTCATCTACAAAAAAGTAAAAAAAAAACTAACTAACTTAAAACTAAACAAAAAGATGAGACTAACCATATAATTTTCAGCGATTTAGCGAGCTGCATGACATAATTAAATTACCCTCCCAGATTAGAATACCCTCCCAGTTCAGTTAGAGGTATATTAACAAGTTGCCAATGTCAAACTATGCGCATAACTAATCGCCTTTTTCTTTAATCTTTGGCCGGAATCGTATAAAACACCGATAAGATAGCCAAAACAAAAAGGCAAAAAATAGAAAAGAGAATAAATGAATAGAACAAGTGTGTTGTGACTGAGATAATGTTTTTCACTGAAGAAACTACTTACACTTTGAAAAGATTCAGCTAGTGCTCCAATGAAACATATCTTTATAGATAAGGATTTGTCGAGTTTAAGCTTGATTCCATAACTGCAGCTGATAATATTGAAAAGACGAAAGCAATTTCTATTTACTCAATATACTCTTTTCATCTTTACTCAAAAAATTATAACTTTTTACAGGCATTGGACCAGCTGAGCATCTAAAGAAAGTTGGCGTTCCCGTTAAACTGGATCTGCCTGTGGGTCACAATTTGAAGGATCATGCTAGTCTGCCCGTCATATTCCAGATTGACAAGTCTACGGCACGCAAACCCACCGAGGAGGAGCTTGTGGATGCCATGTACAATCTGTTGATGGGTCGTCATAGCAAACTGTTGCATCACGAGGCAACAGCATTGACGGGCTTCATCAACACAACCTCGTTGCAAGGTCCCAACCCGGACATACAGACAACCAATTTTTTCAGTTTAATGCAGAGCCCAGAGCTGCGTGGCTATGTGGCTGCCACTGGATTCAATGATCGTGTGGCCAAAAGCATTCTGTCCGCCAACGAGAAGTCCAACACATACATCACATATCTGCTGCACCTGAAACCCTTCTCAGCTGGCCGTTTGGAGCTGCAGAGTGCTGACTTTATGGATGCGCCACTCATTGATGCGGGCTACATGACCGATGAGCGGGATGTGGACACCTATATACGCGCCCTGAACATCTACAAGCGTTTGCCCGAGACGAGTGCGTTCAACAAGCGCGAGGCAAAGCTGCACAAGATCGATCTGGAGGCATGTAATGGCCTCGCTTATCAATCCGATGATTACTGGCGCTGCTATATTCGTCACATGACCACCACAGTTTATCACCCGGTGGGCACGGCTCGCATGGGTCCTGCCACTGATCCCACGGCCGTTGTCGATGCTCGTCTCCGGGTTCATGGTGCAAGTGGATTACGTGTCATCGATGCCAGCATTATGCCCGATATTGTGGGTGCAAATACGAATGCCGCTTGCATTATGATCGGTGAGAAGGGTGCTGATATGATCAAGGAGGATTATTTGGGCAGCAACCAGCATACGGAGCTTTAATTCCTACTAATCATTCAATGAGTTCTGGTTAACTCCATCCATTTATTTAATATATAAAACGATCTTACCATATTTTTTTTTTTTTACTTTTATTCCTAGAAGTAAAATTGAATACACGGCGAGTGTTTTGTTTTTTAATAAATTAACTAAATCTTCGCTCTCAATGCGTTTGAAGTTTTACCTTTAAACAAGTGCGTACACTTATTTCCAAGCTTTAAAAGAGTGTCCGGTTTGAGACTGTGCTAAACAGTCGAGCACACCCGCTGAGCTTTGACAAGCACAATGAAGTGCTTTGCACAGTAACCCTCAAACCATATTAAATGCAGCAAATGCTGTGCACACTGCCCCTCAAAGCATTAGCTACGTTCGTTCCGTGCTCAGTAAAACTCAGTTACTGCCTTTCGAACACATCAAAGTAGGCGAAATGAAAATTTGAAAAAAAATCGTGTTTAGGCATTCAGAGCACAATTCTAAACAGCTCATTCGTATTTTTCTTTCCGTGCTGGAAACATGTGAAACTTCCAATTTTTTTTTTTCGTTTTCAAAATTTGAAAAAGGCGAATAAAATTTTCGGATTTTCAAAAATTCTACGTGCATTTTTTTTTTTTTTTTTTATAAATTTTTGTTTTGCGTTAAAGAAACTCAAAATTATTTTTGTGAAGCCAACTTATCAAAGTAGGCGAAATGAAAATTTAAAAAAATTGTGTTCAGGCATTCAGAACACAATTTGAAACAGATCATTCGTATTTTTCGTTTCGTGCTGTAAGCATGTAAAAATGTTTTTTTTTTTCGTTTTCAAAATTTGAAAAAGGCGAATAAAATTTTCGGCTTTAAAAAATTTTACGTGCAGACATTTTTTTTTCGTCGTTTTGTACATCAGATTTGTACCAAAATGTTGCAAAAAAAAAACTCAAAATTGTTTTTGTGAAGTTAAGTTAAAGTAAGAAAACCAAAATTGTTTTTGTGAAACCAAACAGATGGTAAATATAATAATAGTAAGAAAAACTGTTTGTTTCGTGATTAATTAGAGTTAAATTTTTTTTTTTTTTCTTCAGGTACAAACCAAGTACGCGAATGACACGCGATATTTTTTTCGTCGTTTTGTACATCAGATTTGTACAAACAAGCTGCATAGATTAATAAGTTAAGAGAAAACTCAAAATTGTTTTTGTGAAACCAAACAGATGGTAAGTAAAATAAAAATAAGAAAATCTATTTGTTTCATTTATTCTTCAGGTACAAACCAAGTACGCGAATGACACGCGATACAACAAAAGAAAAAGACGAAATCTGGGATCCAGTTTCTGGCTATGCACCAAACGCACACAAAAACTATATATTTGGATGCATAGCCGAAGGATGACAGAATTCGTTGACTTAACACACAACACACTTAACTACACTACTAACACAAATTCTTGCATACAGTGATCCATTGTTCCATTGTTCCATTCCCATGAAAACGCATGGGGTAACAATCCATCCACATTTGAGTAACACACAACACAATCCACATTTAAGAAATAACCACATATGAAAAACAATCTACGTTTAAGTTACAACCACATTTGAGTTGGATAATGAACAAGCTGAAGCAAAGGCAAGGTTTAAGCCGGCTAACCTTGTCTTTGGTCCTTAACAAAAAAGATAAGGATAAGGCAAAATGGCAGCGGTACATAAAAAAAAAATGTAAGTGTCGTCCAACTAGACTTGAGGCAAATCCTTTCGGAAACTCATTTTTTTCTTTTCCATTTCTTTTCAGATAAGGTTTGGTAAATCAAGTTAAACTTTACCAGCCTCTATTGACACTATTCACAAAATTAATTACAATTAATTAATTATAATGAATTTGTTTGTTTGGAAGACAACATTTGAATAATAACAGACAATTCTTATTGGGTTAGTTTGGTTTTTGTTTTTATTGGATCTGGGTCTGGGTCTGGGGCATTTCGGCCATAGCTTCAAATTGATTGATAGCTTTCACTTTTTCAAGTGAGAGACTTAATGCCGTATGGTCGTACACACACGCACACATACTTGCAAGCACTGACTGTACGCGTCAAGTATAGGGATCAGGGTATCGTCAAGTCGGGATTTCTCGACTAGAGCCTTCTTACTTGTTTTTTTTTTAAATGATTAATTTAAGTTTAGGTGAGCGAACTTTTGACAAAATCTTTTCACAGTATCCAAGTTCAATAGACTACTGATTTGTCTTTGTAAATGCAAGTAACAAGCGATTTTAATCGTTTGATTGGTTAATCGATAGGAAGTGTCTGTTGTCCTGCAACCTGCAACAAAAAAATATGAAAATGTTCAGGAAATCTTTGCATCACGCAATGTTTGCTTCTTTAGTCGAGTATTTATTTTAAATAGGTTTCTTTATTTATCGAGGGTGTTGGCAATCATAATCTGGGAAAATTCCCAGGTACTCTCCCTCCATGAAGGTTAAGTAATTAGCGCGCACATAATAGACAAACGTAAAAACTTGGCCAAGAGATGGTAGCAAATGGGATAAGGGTGGAGAGTATTGGGTAGTACGTAATTAGATTCATATGAGATGCGTTACGCTGATTTGACAACGAATTACGAGCGAACGGGTTTAACGATGACGCGTACAAATTCATTTGCAGGCCATTTAGGCAACAGATTAGACATGTGAGAGATAAAGAGCTAACCGTTTGCCAACTACCAACTACCGGTTACCAGCACAACAACAAAATTAACTAAATCTTCACTCTCAATGCGTTTCAAGTTTTACCTTTAAACAAGTGCGTACACTTATTTCCAAGCTTTAAAAGAGTGTCCGGTTTGAGACTGTGCTAAACAGTCGAGCACACCCGCTAAGCTTTGACAAGCACAATGAAGTGCTTTGCACAGTAGCACTCAAACCATATTAAATGCAGCAAATGCTGTGCACACTGCCCCTCAAAGCATTAGCTACGTTCGTTCCGTGCTCAGTAAAACTCAGTTACTGCCTTTCGAACACATCAAAGTAGGCGAAATGAAAATTTGAAAAAAAATCGTGTTTAGGCATTCAGAGCACAATTCTAAACAGCTCATTCGTAT
Organism: Scaptomyza cyrtandrae; assembly: GCA_035044605.1. Lineage (NCBI taxonomy): Eukaryota > Metazoa > Arthropoda > Insecta > Diptera > Drosophilidae > Scaptomyza > Scaptomyza cyrtandrae. Next base: position 4,467,421 of record JAWNNS010000639.1, read on the forward strand.
TTTTCTTTCCGTGCTGGAAACATGTGAAACTTCCAATTTTTTTTTTTCGTTTTCAAAATTTGAAAAAGGCGAATAAAATTTTCGGATTTTCAAAAATTCTACGTGCATTTTTTTTTTTTTTTTTATAAATTTTTGTTTTGCGTTAAAGAAACTCAAAATTATTTTTGTGAAGCCAACTTATCAAAGTAGGCGAAATGAAAATTTAAAAAAATTGTGTTCAGGCATTCAGAACACAATTTGAAACAGATCATTCGTATTTTTCGTTTCGTGCTGTAAGCATGTAAAAATGTTTTTTTTTTTCGTTTTCAAAATTTGAAAAAGGCGAATAAAATTTTCGGCTTTAAAAAATTTTACGTGCAGACATTTTTTTTTCGTCGTTTTGTACATCAGATTTGTACCAAAATGTTGCAAAAAAAAACTCAAAATTGTTTTTGTGAAGTTAAGTTAAAGTAAGAAAACCAAAATTGTTTTTGTGAAACCAAACAGATGGTAAATATAATAATAGTAAGAAAAACTGTTTGTTTCGTGATTAATTAGAGTTAAATTTTTTTTTTTTTTCTTCAGGTACAAACCAAGTACGCGAATGACACGCGATATTTTTTTCGTCGTTTTGTACATCAGATTTGTACAAACAAGCTGCATAGATTAATAAGTTAAGAGAAAACTCAAAATTGTTTTTGTGAAACCAAACAGATGGTAAGTAAAATAAAAATAAGAAAATCTATTTGTTTCATTTATTCTTCAGGTACAAACCAAGTACGCGAATGACACGCGATACAACAAAAGAAAAAGACGAAATCTGGGATCCAGTTTCTGGCTATGCACCAAACGCACACAAAAACTATATATTTGGATGCATAGCCGAAGGATGACAGAATTCGTTGACTTAACACACAACACACTTAACTACACTACTAACACAAATTCTTGCATACAGTGATCCATTGTTCCATTGTTCCATTCCCATGAAAACGCATGGGGTAACAATCCATCCACATTTGAGTAACACACAACACAATCCACATTTAAGAAATAACCACATATGAAAAACAATCTACGTTTAAGTTACAACCACATTTGAGTTGGATAATGAACAAGCTGAAGCAAAGGCAAGGTTTAAGCCGGCTAACCTTGTCTTTGGTCCTTAACAAAAAAGATAAGGATAAGGCAAAATGGCAGCGGTACATAAAAAAAAAATGTAAGTGTCGTCCAACTAGACTTGAGGCAAATCCTTTCGGAAACTCATTTTTTTCTTTTCCATTTCTTTTCAGATAAGGTTTGGTAAATCAAGTTAAACTTTACCAGCCTCTATTGACACTATTCACAAAATTAATTACAATTAATTAATTATAATGAATTTGTTTGTTTGGAAGACAACATTTGAATAATAACAGACAATTCTTATTGGGTTAGTTTGGTTTTTGTTTTTATTGGATCTGGGTCTGGGTCTGGGGCATTTCGGCCATAGCTTCAAATTGATTGATAGCTTTCACTTTTTCAAGTGAGAGACTTAATGCCGTATGGTCGTACACACACGCACACATACTTGCAAGCACTGACTGTACGCGTCAAGTATAGGGATCAGGGTATCGTCAAGTCGGGATTTCTCGACTAGAGCCTTCTTACTTGTTTTTTTTTTAAATGATTAATTTAAGTTTAGGTGAGCGAACTTTTGACAAAATCTTTTCACAGTATCCAAGTTCAATAGACTACTGATTTGTCTTTGTAAATGCAAGTAACAAGCGATTTTAATCGTTTGATTGGTTAATCGATAGGAAGTGTCTGTTGTCCTGCAACCTGCAACAAAAAAATATGAAAATGTTCAGGAAATCTTTGCATCACGCAATGTTTGCTTCTTTAGTCGAGTATTTATTTTAAATAGGTTTCTTTATTTATCGAGGGTGTTGGCAATCATAATCTGGGAAAATTCCCAGGTACTCTCCCTCCATGAAGGTTAAGTAATTAGCGCGCACATAATAGACAAACGTAAAAACTTGGCCAAGAGATGGTAGCAAATGGGATAAGGGTGGAGAGTATTGGGTAGTACGTAATTAGATTCATATGAGATGCGTTACGCTGATTTGACAACGAATTACGAGCGAACGGGTTTAACGATGACGCGTACAAATTCATTTGCAGGCCATTTAGGCAACAGATTAGACATGTGAGAGATAAAGAGCTAACCGTTTGCCAACTACCAACTACCGGTTACCAGCACAACAACAAAATTAACTAAATCTTCACTCTCAATGCGTTTCAAGTTTTACCTTTAAACAAGTGCGTACACTTATTTCCAAGCTTTAAAAGAGTGTCCGGTTTGAGACTGTGCTAAACGGTCGAGCACACCCGCTAAGCTTTGACAAGCACAATGAAGAGATTTGCACAGTAGCACTCAAACCATATTAAATGCAGCAAATGCTGTGCACACTGCCCCTCAAAGCATTAGCTACGTTCGTTCCGTGCTCAATAAAACTTAGTTACTCTTTTTTTTTTTTCAGTGGTCGACCCACTTGACTGACCCTGGGAGCTTGCCTGGGACTATTTAACACATTACTTCAGGCAAGGTCCCTCATGTGGCCCTAAGGTCCCTCTTCTTCTTGCTCATTATTTCGGGCTCGAACTTATTTTAATCTCGGTCCAGGTCGGCTTTCTTAGCTCTCAAAACTCTCTGTGCGTATTGGGCCACACGGCGCCAATTCCTCTCTCTTCGGATCATGACGTCAACTATGTTATCGGGCGTGATTTCTTCTGTCTCCGTTTCCTGGTTTAGCGTCAGGCGCTGCCAGTTCCATTTGCAGCAACTGAAGAACGTGTGCTCAGCGTTGTCGCTGCATCCGGGGCAGTACAGACATTCAGGCGATGCTGCCTTTCCCATTCGGTGTAGGTAGTGGCGGAAGTAACCATGTCCCGACAGAAGCTGTGTTAGGTAGTAATCTACCTCACCATGCTTTCTGTTGGTCCACGGCTCCACGTCTTTGATAAGACGCGCAGTCCATCTCCCCCTACTTTCCCCTTCCCAATAATTCTGCCATGCGCGAAGTGTGTTGGCTCTCTCTTGCTAGGAGGCAATTTCCCCTTCCCCTGCACTTCTCCTCATGAAAACCATCTGCCGCTCCTAAGCTAGGAGGTGTATTGGTGCCACCCCAGCGATCACCAACACTGCAGGCTCCGAGACCGTACGGTAAGCCGAAGCTACTCTCAAGGCCCCTCTTCGTTGGACCTGTGCGAGCCTCTTCCGATAAATCTCTTTTCCAAGAGAATTGGCCCATATCTCAGCCCCATAGAGCAGCACTGACTGAACTGCGCTCATCAGGAGGCGGCGTCTGCTGGAAGTCGGGCCCCAGACATTGGCCATTAGCCTACTGAGCGCAGTCACGCCACCAGCAGCTTTGTCTGCCGCCTGTTTTATTTGTTAGAAAAAGCTCAGCTTGGTGTCTATCGTTATACCAAAGTACTTGACCGCAGGCTTCGACATCACCGTAGCCTCCCCGACTCTCACCGAGATTATCGTTGGTATCCTTTTCTTGGACAGGACTACCACTTCTGTTTTGTTCAGCGCCAGTGATAGTCCATGTTCCGCCATCCATCTACTGACAGTCCTCATCACTTGGTTGAGCTTGAGCTGTGCTAGTTGCAGGTCTCGTGCTGCTACCAGTGCAGCAACATCGTCCGCATACCCAACTAAGCACGTCTCTTCTGGCATCTCCAGTCTTAGAAGACCATCGTAGGTGGCGTTCCAAAGGTCTGGTCCTAGGATGGATCCCTGCGCCGCCCCTGCTGTGACCTCCATTCTGCGAACGCCTTCTCTGGTCTCATAAAGGAGTCCGCGCTCTGCAAGGTAGGCGTCGATTATTCGGAGTAGATATGCCGGGACACCGAAGCTGTGCTCCAGAGCCTCCATCATATCTATCCATCTTGCCGAGTCAAACGCATTCTTTACGTCGAGGGTCACCCGGCGCGAGAACCGGTTATGCTCCTCTGCTCTTTCTACTGTTGCGACTACGTCAAAGACCGCATCTCTGGTGGACCGGTCCGCCCTAATCCCGTGCTGCCTCGGTGAGAGTCCGCCGGCATTACGCATTGCTGTCGTTAATCTGACCTTGATCAGCTTCTCCATTATCTTTCCAGCTGTATCCAGCATACACAACGGACGGTAGGACGCTGAAAACTCCGGATCCCCCTTTCCTTTGATGATGAGCACCAACCTTGCAATTTTCCAACGCGACAAGAGAACTCCATCCGCTAGGCAGGCATTGTACATGCGCAGAAGCTGTCCTGGGTTCTGGTAATAGACCAGCTTGAGAGCCTCATTCGGTATCCCATCCGGGCCAGGTGCCTTCTTATCCTTCATCGTGAAAACCGCTTTTTCCAGTTCTCCCTGTGTGAAAAGAGGAATTGCTTCGATCTGGCTCCATTCCCTTTGTGGTCTGATCGGGTGCTGTGGGAACAGCGCTGCAACTATGTTCTCCATTTGCGCAGCTTCTTTGGCTTCAACAGATTTCAGGGCCCCCAGTTTTCGAGTCACAAGTTTGTAACCCAGTCCCCAGGGGTCCCTTTCTATGTCTGCCACCAGCTCCCTCCAGCAGCTGGCCTTGCTCCGGTTAATGGCCCGGCTTTTTCTCGTGGCGGGGCCTACTACTGGGCATAGAAGCCTCACAGGCAGCCCTGATGATGTTCATAGTTGAAGTAGCCAATGCTTCTGCAGCTACTTCTCTATTCTGGCTACCCTCCTCCAACCTTGCCGCATCCCTCGCTAATTCCCTCTCAAAAGACTCGGTCCTTAACCGCGCTGTGTTCCACTTGGCGAATGCTCTGGGAGTCACCCTCTGGTAGGGACCACCGTTTTTAACATCAAACGCGATGTATTAGTGGTCACTACCGGTGTATTCTTCAATGACTTGCCAGTCTCGAATGAGCGGCCCGAGGTTCTTCGAGGCGAATGAGACATCGGGAATTGTTTCCCCGTATCCCGGTCGCCGAAAAGTCGTCGCGTTCCCATCGTTCAAAACCAGAAGCCCGGCTCTCGCTACCATCTCCATAACGAGCTTACCCCTGGCGTCGGGGTAAGGCATACCCCATTCCAGCGCCCTCGCGTTAAAGTCTTCGGCGACCACTTTGTATCCTGAAGACGCCATCACCGCGTCTTCAAGGCCCTCTAGCTGGCGTCTGTAGCTTTGGATCGACTGATTCGGCGTGAGATAGCAGCTGAAAAAAGCTGTCGTCCCACACCTCATCCTACTCCGGTACTGCTCGCTTAACAATAAGAGATCGACCCTCTTCTCCACTGCCAACTGTTGAAGCAAATCGTTGGCAGTTCGGCTCCTATTCGTGTTTGCTTGAAGAACACGAATCATTGCGATATCTTCTTTTTTGCCCGTCCGAGCGCCTCCTTAAACGCTATGCAGCTCCCGGACCCTGTTTTGTGTTCAAGGTTATCTCCGCTTAGGCCATTGTCTGCACAGATAATGCAGCGTGCTGGCGCATCACATGTCATGGCCTTGTGACCGGCTACTCCACATTTATAACACAAGGAGCTGCGATCAGGTCCTTTGCACCCCTTAGCTACATGCCCGTATCCCAGGCATTTATAACAGCGCGTCACCGATGTACGCTCCCGCACTCGGCAGTTGATCCATCCAATGTGAATCTTCCCGCGCCCCAGGAAATAGGATGCGTCGCGCGTACTCATCTCTACCACCGCCATCTTTTGCCCTCTTATTATTCTAGGGATTAGGCCAATCTTCACATCCCCGATGTTGGGCATATTCCGCTTAAGGGCTTCTTTTATGTCTACTACCTCTGTTAGGCAGTCAAGGTCCCGGATCTCCACGGCACACTTAGGCTCTAAGCAGGACACAGCTGCCAGACCCTCAAGCGCCACCGCAATCGATTCCCGGAAGATACCACTGTCCTTGGTGCAAGCTCCAATTTCCACCAGGACACCCCCAGTTCGAGTCTTCCGGATGTTCCTTACCCGCACTCCAGAGCTTTCCGGATTCACTTTAGCCTTCATTTCTCTCAGAATATCGGCGTAAGTCCGGTCCCCCTCGGGTCGGATCAGGATAGCTTCCGTTGGTGCCTTGCCGGTGCTCCTGCCCTTCTTTTTTCCTCCGGTTGCCTGCTTTTCCAGAGGGACGTTTTTTTTGGCCGTGGTTGCTTGTTCCGAAGCCATCCCTCTTTCTGCCAGCTTCGCCATCCGTTTAGTCCTTTTCGAGACGACCACACGCTCGGGGTTGATTTCAGCAGTCCTAATGCGTTTAACGGCGTTCAGACCCGCGGGGCTTGATGCTAAACGCTTCTCTGTAGGCACTGCCATCTTCCTTGCTTTCTCCTCGAGGCCCATCCAATCTGTCCTGTAGGACTGCATGGCCGAAAAGGCGTCCTCCAGAATTGCCAGACCGAGTTTAATGTCGTTTGACGTGGTCTTTTGCCTATTTGCTGCTGCCTTCATTTTGGCTATGGCATCTAGGCACCGTGCTATCTGCGACTGTTCCTCGCTCTTCACCCGCGCAATTTGCGAGACCACAGAGGGAATGTGCTCCCCGGTCTCCACACCTTTTCTTTCGCCATTATCATCCACGGTGACAACTGTTCGCTCAGTCGGGCTGGATTGGGCCGGTCCAAGCCTAGGACTTGATGTGTTATATGCAATCTGTTGCACCTTACTGCCTTTTGAACACATCAAAGTAGGCGAAATGAAAATTTGAAAAAAATTCGTGTTTAGGCATTCAGAGCACAATTCTAAACAGCTCATTCGTATTTTTCTTTCCGTGCTGGAAACATGTGAAACTTCCAATTTTTTTTTTTCGTTTTCAAAATTTGAAAAAGGCGAATAAAATTTTCGGATTTTCAAAATTTTCTACGTGCATTTTTTTTTTTTTTTTATAAATTTTTGTTTTGCGTTAAAGAAACTCAAAATTATTTTTGTGAAGCCAACTCATCAAAGTAGGCGAAATGAAAATTTAAAAAAATTGTGTTCAGGCATTCAGAACACAATTTGAAACAGATCATTCGTATTTTTCGTTTCGTGCTGTAAGCATGTAAAAATGTTTTTTTTTTTCGTTTCAAAATTTGAAAAAGGCGAATAAAATTTTCGGCTTTAAAAAATTTTACGTGCAGACATTTTTTTTTCGTCGTTTTGTACATCAGATTTGTACCAAAATGTTGCAAAAAAAAACTCAAAATTGTTTTTGTGAAGTTAAGTTAAAGTAAGAAAACCAAAATTGTTTTTGTGAAACCAAACAGATGGTAAATATAATAATAGTAAGAAAAACTGTTTGTTTCGTGATTAATTAGAGTTAAATTTTTTTTTTTTTTCTTCAGGTACAAACCAAGTACGCGAATGACACGCGATATTTTTTTCGTCGTTTTGTACATCAGATTTGTACAAACAAGCTGCATAGATTAATAAGTTAAGAGAAAACTCAAAATTGTTTTTGTGAAACCAAACAGATGGTAAGTAAAATAAAAATAAGAAAAACTATTTGTTTCGCGATTAATTTAAAATAAATATTTTTTTTTTATTCTTCAGGTACAAACCAAGTACGCGAATGACACGCGATACAACAAAAGAAAAAGACGAAATCTGGGATCCAGTTTCTGGCTATGCACCAAACGCACACAAAAACTATATATTTGGATGCATAGCCGAAGGATGACAGAATTCGTTGACTTAACACACAACACACTTAACTACACTACTAACACAAATTCTTGCATACAGTGATCCATTGTTCCATTGTTCCATTCCCATGAAAACGCATGGGGTAACAATCCATCCACATTTGAGTAACACACAACACAATCCACATTTAAGAAATAACCACATATGAAAAACAATCTACGTTTAAGTTACAACCACATTTGAGTTGGATAATGAACAAGCTGAAGCAAAGGCAAGGTTCAAGCCGGCTAACCTTGTCTTTGGTCCTTAACAAAAAAGATAAGGATAAGGCAAAATGGCAGCGGTACATAAAAAAAAATGTAAGTGTCGTCCAACTAGACTTGATGCAAATCCTTTCGGAAACGCATTTTTTTCTTTTCCATTTCATTTCAGATAAGGTTTGGTAAATCAAGTTAAACTTTACCAGCCTCTATTGACACTATTCACAAAATTAATTACAATTAATTAATTATAATGAATTTGTTTGTTTGGAAGACAACATTTGAATAATAACAGACAATTCTTATTGGGTTAGTTTGGTTTTTGTTTTTATTGGATCTGGGTCTGGGTCTGGGTCTGGGGCATTTCGGCCATAGCTTCAAATTGATTGATAGCTTTCACTTCTTCAAATTAGCAACAAATAGTTGGCTCGTTGTTATGCCGCATACCACTTGGCAACTGTGCGCTCATCAAATTGCTTCGCTTTGGCATGCATACAAACTGATGGTAATTAATTAATTGGGACGCACAACTGAGAGACTTAATGCCGCCCCCTCCACCACAAGGCGGCACTCTCAAGCGTTGCCCCCACGCAGCTAGAGAGAGACTTGAAAACGAGTTGCAATTAGTTTTTTTTTATACCCTGATCCCATTAAAAATGGGAAAAAGGGTACAATGAAGTTGTGCGAAAGTATGTAACAGGCAGAAGGAAGCATCTCCGACCCCATAAAGTATATATATTCTTTATCAGCATCAACAGTCGAGTCGATATAGCCATGTCCGTCTGTATGTATGAACGCGTCGATCTCAGAGACTATAAGAGCTAGAGACTCCAGATTTGGAACTTAATTTTCGATTTTCGATAACTCATCCCGTTTCCGATATACACATGGGATCGATAACAATAAAATCTTGAATTTGAAAAAATTTTAGATGGCATTTGAATTATTAATCAAAATAATAACAATCTGTGAAAATTTTGAGATTTATTAAAATCGGTTTAGAAACACCGGAGATATGGAACCTTGAAGTTGAGTATGCAGTATGCAGTATGGTCGTACACACACGCACACATACTTGCAAGCACTGACTGTACGCGTCAAGTATAGGGATCAGGGTATCGTCTAGTCGGGATTTCTCGACTAGAGCCTTCTTACTTGTTTTTTTTTTTGAAAATGATTAATTTGAGTTTAGGTGAGCGAACTTTTGACAAAATCTTTTCACAGTATCCAAGTTCAATAGACTACTGATTTGTCTTTGTAAATGCAAGTAACAAGCGATTTTAATCGTTTGATTGGTTAATCGATAGGAAGTGTCTGTTGTCCTGCAACCTGCAACAAAGAAATATGAAAATGTTCAGGAAATCTTTGCATCACGCAATGTTTGCTTCTTTAGTCGAGTATTTATTTTAAATAGGTTTCTTTATTCATCGAGGGTGTTGGCAATCATAATCTGGGAAAGTTCCCAGGTACTCTCCCTCCATGAAGGTTAAGTAATTAGCGCGCACATAATAGACAAACGTAAAAACTTGGCCAAGAGATGGTAGCAAATGGGATAAGGGTGGAGAGTATTGGGTAGTACGTAATTAGATTCATATGAGATGCGTTACGCTGATTTGACAATGAATTACGAGCGAACGGGTTTAACGATGACGCGTACAAATTCATTTGCAGGCCATTTAGGCAACAGATTAGACATGTGAGAGATAAAGAGCTAACCGTTTGCCAACTACCAACTACCGGTTACCAGCACAACAGCAAAAACAACAACAGCTACTACTGTGAATTACCACACACACACACAGGGAAGCAGTTACATCCGATTGTGGTTTGTGTTTTGGTTCGGTTTATAAGTATTATTTTTGTTTTTTTTGTTTTTTAATTTTGGGAATAGGTCACGTAGTGCTTGTGCTCGTGCAATAAGCCACGCTCCGTTTGGCATTTTAGTGGTTTGCGGTCTTAGATGTGGGTATGTATGTATGTATGTACTAACAGATTTAGATATAGACACTGTTCGGAGTTACAGATACATTTGGAGCGACGCGCACTTGTCGCTTCACAACAACTATAACAATTTGTTTGCCTTTTGCTTTTGTCATTTAATGAAGTTCATTTTCGATTTCATTCATTGCCTCATTCCATTGTGGTGCAGCCAATATAAAAGCTATATACTATATATCGCGTTATGTCACTCGCATTGCTGCTGTTTCGTCTTCAGTCATTTAATAGTCGCATAAATGCAAAAGTGTTTATTTTTGCATTTCACTTTTAATTGGTTTTGGGTAAATGTTTGCTGTTTATTAGGAAAGTGACAAAAGAGCCGAGGCGAGTCAAGTAAGTACCGGAAACTTGTGCGCTTTATAATATGCCGCCCCATCGTTATTGTAGCGAAAGGTGGTGCTTATTGTAAGTCACCTAAGCCACCAACAACACCCAAAGTTTCCTAACTCATTACACAAATGTTAAAGTACATTTTCAGTTTACTGCCAAATGCATAAGAAATTTCATAACTGAGACTGTGATTACATTACATGAAGAGGACGGAAGGTTCCCCCCAAGGACTCGATGCTTAGCATTCAAAGATCGGTCCCAATTGAGTGGCATACCTCAATGACAACGTCATAAGCTCCAATGCTCCACTTTCAAGCCCTTGACAATTGTTCGGAGCGCTATAAACGACTTCACATCTTATTGAAGGGCTTGCTAGCCTCAAGTTGTCCAAGTTGGTCAACATCATGTGTATTTGGTTAGTGACGTTTCATATTTCATCTACTTTGTCATGGAGTTTCCCAGCGGCACCGACAAGTTTTCGCATGGAAAACTCACGCACGTAAGCTAAGAAACGAATCGAAACGAAAAGAAAACAAGTAAGAAGGCTCTAGTCGAGAAATTCCGACTAGACGATACCCTGAACCCTATACTTTACGCGAACAGTCTGTGCTTGCAAGTATGTGTGTGTGTGTGTGTGTGTGTGTGTGCATAGCGCATACTACATACTGCATATTCAACTTCAATGTTCCAAATCTCCAGTGTTTCGCAACCGATTTTAATCAATTTCACAGATTGTTATTATTTTGATTAATAATTCAAATGCCTTCTCAAAGTTTTCCAAACACAAGATTTTATTGTTATCGATCGCATGTGTATATCGAAAACGGTAAGAGTTATCGAAAATCAAAAACAAACTTGTACTGCCTAGGGATTAGACGAGCTTATGTTCCAAATCTGGAGTCTCTAGCGACGCGTTTATACATACGGACAGACGGACGGACGGACATGGCTATATTGACGCGGCTGTTGATAATGATCAACTGCCTTCTGCCTGTTACATACTTTTGCACAAAATCATTATACCCTTTTTAGCCATTTTCAATGGTTTTGAAACTGATGGTCGTTTGACCTTGTCACATTAACTAATTACAGAAAGAAAAAAAAAGTAACAACAATAATTGATTCACATCACTTTTTATTGTAGCTTCGTTAATTTGCAGTCATTACATTTTGTTTCATTTTCGTTTCGTCTTTGAAGGGTCTTCTCGTTTCTTTCCACGGATCTCCTCTATTAAATGTGATTTGTTTGCGTAATTGAATTCGATGCGAGTTGAGCTGTTGATTGAGACAGTTGGTTTGAGTACCGTTGAAGTATCTTTTTGTCGCTTGTTTTGTTGTCTGACAACTGGAACTGAATGAAATGTGCAAATTTGCAGGCAACTGTTAAAATATCTGTTCTGAAGATCCCACGCTCTGAACATCTGTCAACTATTAACGGGTGTGTTGTCCGTTAACAGTTAAAAGTTAACAGTTAACAGTGGCTGCTCAACAGGTGTTAGCTAAAATTCGGTTAAAAGAGCTTAAACATTATCATTAAGAGCGCCACCTTAAAAATAATGTTGAAAAATTTGTATTATTGGAAATACAATTCAATAGCATTTGATTAACAGCCAATATTGATTGGCTAACACCGACATATAATTATTATTTTTCTGCGGTTTTCTTTGCAATAATTTTGGTAATTGAGTCCAGTTTTCTAACCGGTTTAATATGCTTAACCATATACAACTTTCAAAGTATGATTATTACAATTTTGTTGTAATTCTTTTGTTTTAGTTTTGCATCCGATTTTATACCCTGATCCCATTAAAAATGGGAAAAAAGGGTATAATGGTTTTGTGCAAAAGTATGTAACGGGCAGAAGGAAGCTTCCCCGACCCCATAAAGTATATATATTATTGATCAGCATCAACAGCCGAGTCGATATAGCCATGTCCGTCTGTCCATATGTATTAGCCAACCGATCTGAGAGACTATAAGAGCTAGAGACTCCAGATTTGAAACTTAAGATCGCCTAATCCCTAGGCAGTACAAGTTTGTTTTCGATTTTCGATAACTCATCCCGTTTTCGATATACACATGGGATCGATAACAACAAAATCTTAAATTTTGAAAGATTTGAGAATGCATTTGAAATAATGAACAAAATAATGACAATCTGTGAAATTTTTATTAAAATCGGTTAAGAAACACTGGAGATATGGGACATGGGAGTTGTGTATGCAGTATGCAGTATGTGCGTACATACAAACACACATACTTGCAAACACTGACTGTACGCGTAAAGTATATGGATCAGGGTATCGTCTAGTCGGGATTTCTCGACTAGAGCCTTCTTACTGGTTTTGTTTTTCGTTTGAGAGATGGCGACATTACTCTAGTTCCTTATCTCCAACTAGCTTACGTGAGCGAATTCACACACACACACATACTTACAAGCCGGAGATCTTTGGGCTAAGTGCATGTAGCTGTTAAGCATGAAGGTCGTTTGGTTTGGTTAAGTGAAATACAGAAAGAGAGGAAAGTTAAGTTAAGTAAAAAGATGCGAAAACAACAACATGACCAAAGTCATATAAAAAACGGCGACAACCACCTAACTGACAGAAAAAGAGAGAGAGAGAGAGACAGGAGCGCCAAACGGTTAGCAATCGGTTATGCGCTCGCTATGCAATTGAATACGAATACCCAATAAGCGTTTCGCAACATCTCCCGACTGACTGACAAACAGCAGCCGAAAAGGAGCCAACTAGGTGGAACGTGCTGCTCTAATCCGCTCTCCAGTTGCGATGTTTCTTGTGCATTAGAGATGAGCGCGTGTCAAAACAATTCATTAACTCGAAATATAAAAATATCGTATAGTTTTGTTTGTTAATTTATTTGATTTCGAATATTTTTAATTTGTAACAAAATAAATGTCCAAGAAAGAAAAATCTTTGCTGTCTTCTCGTCGAACGTAATGAGCAATTAAATACCTTTCATAATTTTCTTTTAAGGCTTTCCGAATTAAAAGAAGTTTTCAAATGTCAAACCCTGATAAACTATCACATGCCTTTCTCATATTGCGTTTTGTTCGATTCGGTTCGGTTCGTGTCACGCGCTCAGCTCGATTGTGTAAGAGTATGTGCAGAGAGCGACGACACAAACACACACAGAAAGAGAGAGAGAGAGAGAGAGAGCTGCTCCTCAGATCCGCATGCGCAACGGTTAGGGAGCAACAAGCTTGCAACAAGACAAGACAAAACCTCGCACACGAGCTGCTTTTTTGGCTCACAAACGCAGCGGCTGCCAAACGAGTCGGTTGCCTTTTTTAATTTATCAACTCAATTTTACTTCTTCTTTTTTTATTTTGTTTTTTTTTTTTCTTATTGTTTTTGCTTTTTTAAACGCGTCGAAGAATTCAACGTGAAGACGAAGCCTCTAACTTCGACGCACCTCGCACTTTTGTTAATTGTTTTGTTTTTGTTTTTTTTTTTTGTTTTTTCAAAATTGTTTTTGTGTTTACTTTTGGATGTTTAAATGAAAGTGCTTTAATGCACAACGATAACAGGAACAAAAACACATTGAAAACGTGATCGCGATACGTGAATGTGAATGAAAGTGTTCAGAGTCGAATTCTGAAGAATAATAGTAAAAAAAGAAAATGTGCTGAGTGTTCAAACGGGTAAACCGGAGAGAGAGAGAGAAAGAGTCTGAGAGACGTGTTTCAAGTGTTAAGAAAGTCTGTTCGAGGATCAAGAAGAGATCTAGATCTAGTTGGTGAGATAATACCTTTCGCCTTTCGAAATGGTTGTTGTGCCTGCTTTGGGTGCTGCCGCCGTTTCGGTGGGTGGTCTTTTGTTCAAGGCCAGTGGCGCCACGAAGGCAGCTGCCACAGCGGGCGTGGCTGCTGTGGGCGCAACCAAACTTGGCCTGGGCATTGCCGCTGCCATCAAGTTGGGCACAACGGTTATTGGCGTCGGAAAGTTAACAATTCTACCATTTCTGATCGCTGCAATTGCCTACTACAATTACGATCTATTTGATCCGGAGAATCGACCGTTTAATGTGAAACAGGTGGATTTGGCCTACGACTTTGTCATCATTGGCGGCGGATCGGCGGGCACGGTGCTCGCCTCGAGGCTATCGGAGGTATCGCACTGGAAGATACTGCTGCTGGAGGCCGGCGGACATGAGACTGAAATATCGGATGTGCCGCTCCTATCGCTCTATTTGCACAAATCCAAATTGGATTGGAAGTATCGGTAAGTGGCGAGAGATAGACAGAGATAATAAATAGCTGACCTTCGCTTTGACACACTTAATAAAGACGAGGACAACCCCCAAAAAATAACAGTTAGTAATAGTAGTAATAGTAATAATAGTAGTAGTAATAATAATAATAGTTGTCGACGACGACAACTGGCTAAGTACACAATTTGTCATTCAGTTTGCCACCTTTCGGTCAAGACACAAAACAAAACAAAAAGCAACAACAACAAACAAACAACAAACACGCCACAAGAGTTGACTCTCAGGGGGCTAATCTGTTGATGCGTCACATTGATGACTTGCCCCTTTGAATGTCTTTACCTTAATGTGTCTCAATCTCTGTTAATTGTTGGCTGTTGGCCCAGAGATCAGCAGCGTTTAATATTGGTTTACTGGGTGCGTGCCAAAGCAAATTTAAAGTGGTAAGACCGATGGCAAAACGATACTTAGATACAGTGCTCACTCGCATGAAATAACTTTTAAGAAAGAAGCACTTTTGTTATGTTTACTAAAGTTTTAATCGATATTTGTCGATGTTTATTCAATTGTTAAATATTGGCTTAAGAGTTTATAAATCATAATTATGATTTGATCTCTGCGATTAGCTCAGTTATATAAGTTTATATGAATTGGCATAAGTTTGAGCAGACTCTGCAGACTGCATACCATAAGTCAAATAACTAATTCATTCACTCTGCTCACAGCTCTCAAGCAAATTAAAGTCCGATAATGATATACATGATTGCATTATATCGCACCTACAGCTTCAAGTCAGTTAGCAGTTATCTGTCAAATTTGGTTTGGTTTGGCTATTTGCGAACTCTTTTTACACACAAACACACAAGTACAAATACCATAGATGTTGGCAAATGGAACTTGTGGGCAAACAGCGTGTCTGCCGTATGGACAGTTTTAATTTGTAGCAAAAGCCGCAAAATGCACCATACAGATTTTTGCATTGAATAATGCATTATTCATAATAATGAACAGCCAACAAAAGTATTGAAAAATGTATTGCATTGCACATACACAACACTGACTGATCAGCAGCAATTGTGTAATAAACAATCAACGGAGTGTTTTTTTTTTTTTAATTTCGTGTTATTATTATTACTTTCTTACCCTGTAACTCTTACAAATGTGTAACGAAACTACAAAATCAAGTGTATAATTGATATATATGTACATAATATTCACATTTTTGTTCAATGAGAAACAGTGTTGATCGCAAAACTTCAGCGATATCTTTCGTTTTATATCTACACAAGCCTCAAGGACAAAGCAAAACAAGTTTAGATCTGTGCCTACAGGGTATCTAGCAGTTTAACAATAACCGCACAACTTTCTTCTTTGAAAGTTCTTGTTCTCAGTGTCTTTTACGTGACTTGCATCTTTAGAGTGTGTGTGTGTGTGTGTGTGTGTGTGTGTGTGTGTGTGTGTGTGTGTGTGTGTGTGTGTGTACGATTTGTAGAATTAAGAGTTCACTACCAAAATCAATTCTCCCACTGTCTCACTTGCAATAATGTAGGCCACAAATGAAATTCGAACACTGTACCGTTAGGAACAGTTTATTTATATATTTTTTTCGATGTGATCTTTTGATTTTCTTGCTCTTTAAACTCTTGATCACCGGTTGCTAGCCACCTATTTTATTTATTATTCATGAGTTGACGTTTTTTTTTTTTCTTTCTTTTTTCTTCTCTTTGCTTCTTGCAGGCCTTTTAAAACCGCATTCTGCTTAACTGTTAGTCAGGTTAGGGCCAAACCCATTTACCCTAAATTTCACTTTTTATACCCTGATCCCATTAAAAATGGGGAAAAAGGGTATAATGAAGTTGTGCAAAAGTATGTAACGGGCAGAAGGAAGCTTCTCCGACCCCATAAAGTATATATATTCTTGATCAGCATCAACAGCCGAGTCGATATAGCCATGTCCGTCTGTCCGTCCGTCTGTCTGTCCGTCTGTCCGTATGTATGAGCCAACCGATCTCAGAGACTATAGAGAGAGACTCCAGATTTAGAACTTAAGCTTGCCTAATCCCTAGGCAGTACAAGTTTGTTTTCGATTTTCGATAACTCATCCCGTTTTCGATATACACATGGGATCGATAACAACAAAATCTTGAATTTTGAAAACTTTGAGATGGCATTTGAAATAATGAACAAAATAATGACAATCTGTGAAATTTTTTTTGAAATCGGTTAAGAAACACCGGAGATATGGGACATTGAAGTTGTGTATGCAGTATGCAGTATGTGCGTACATGCAAACACACATACTTGCAAATACTGACTGTGCGCGTAAAGTATAGGGATCAGGGTATCGTCTAGTCGGGATTTCTCGACTAGAGCCTTCTTACTTGTTATTATTATTGTTTATTTATATTTGGTCAGTCAGAATTTCAATTGGCATTAGCATAAGCGGCCATAAACTAATACCAAACACACACACACACACACACTTAGCCTAATAAACATTTTTTTTTTACATTTCTCATTTCATTTGGTTTCGTTTCTTATTTGTTGCTGCTGCTGTTTTTTTTTTGTTTTCTATGTAATTGAATGCAGTCGAGCGGGGAACTGTCGAATGTTGCCTGCGTCTCTTGCCGCTTGTGTCTGTTGCATGCTGTGCCTGTTGCCTGCCGGCAAAATGCATACGAAATAAACACACACACACACACACACATTCATATACACACAGTTTTAGACACCAATATAGCGGCTAAATTGATTGGAGTGTGTGTGGCAATCAGCGCCTGTTTTTCCGCGCCATTGCATCACTTTTGTGTGGCAGGGGCAGCTTTGCAAACAACAACAAAGACAGCAACAACAAACCCACAGCAGCAGCTTGTTTTCAGCTAAGTTTGGCTAAGGCCAAAGAGCCCTGTCGCCATGGGCGCCCAAAAAAACTTAATCCCTGATCAACATCGTTTATAAATACATTTTTCTCTCTCTTGTTTCGAATATTTTATGTGCAGGTAGCTTGCAACATTCTGTCTGTTGCACTTCAATGATTTGCATGTGTTGAAAGGTAACTTTTGATAAGTTTTTGCAAATTTTCGTACATTTTTTGACAAGCTAGCGAAAGGCCATAAAATTAAATTACATACGTTCAAAATTGAACACCTTTAACCGTTTTAAATCAGTTGTGCCTTAGCTTTATATTTAACATTGGCCTGCTAGCCAAAAGAAGCATTTTCCACTAACACCAACAAACTTTAAGGTTGGCAACAGTTTTGCCTTGTTAAAACAGGCATTTCTTTCGTAGCGTTGGTCTCGAAGATCCAAACAAAGCTGTAAGCTGAACAGCCAAATGTCGAATAAAAGGCTCTTTGAGTTTGTAGATATTAAAAACATGTTTCTTTTTGTATTCAAAGATGGCAACGCTGTTATTAAAAGTTAAGTCTAACAATATTTAGAAGAGAAGGCTCTTCGTAAGCAACATTTTAAGTTGAGCAGCTGTGTGTGTAATTAAAATGATGTTAACAAAATTTATGATGCCTCTCAGCGTTTGTTTGGATACTGAATTATTAGGCAACACCAACAAACACACACACACACACACAGAGAGAGATTAGAAACACACCCATCTACGCAATGAACGTACAAAATATTGCACACCAAAAATGATATATTAAAATGTGGGCAAAGTTTTAAGTATCGCCTCCACCTGTTGGTCCATCACAGGTCACTCAGTCAAAGATCCGATGATGAGTTGCTGTTGTTGTTGTTGTTGTTATTTGTTAGCTTATGTAAACGTAAGGTTAGCGTGCAACAATCCACAGAAAATCGGACAAGTTGTCATAAATGTCAGCGCTGGTTGTTAGCGCCTTCAAAGCAACAAAAAAAGGGCGCAGCATAGACTTTGAGTACTCATCTCTTGACACGGGACAACCCAAAGCGAATGCAATGGCCATTAGATAACTTCCACAGTCAAAATGTTGGAATTTTTTGTTTTGTTTAAATATATATCAAGAGCAGTTTGCAGTTTAAAGTTTTGGGCGGGCCGAACCAGCATATTCTATCCGCAGTTTCTCAATCTGAATGCGGCGAATGGCAAATGGCCAAAACCGGATCGGTCGACACTATGTGGGTTAATCGGTTACAGGTTTGATGGCGTGCTGCAAATGGCATAAAATGAAATGAAACACAATACCAGGCCACATCGGGCAACAACTGCAGCAGCAAGCAGCAGCAGCAGCCGTTGAAAGTTAAAGCAAGCGAAAAAAAACAAAACAATCTAACGAATACTACATACTCTTGCAACTAAAAAGAAAAGTCTTGAATAAGCCGTTGAATAATTCGATTACCATAGTTAATTTTTGTTTGTAAAGGAGTTGCTTGACTTGATTGCACAGAGATTTTTACCATTCCACATAAACAAACTTGAATACCCACTCAGCAAAGGGTATAAATGCAGTTAAAGAGTCGCCGCTCGGCTGCGTCTCAATGTCTACGTGAGCATCGTGAGAGTGCGACAGGCTTCACTGAGAAGCCCAAAAAAAAAACCAAAGAGAAGAGAAGAGGAGACGCGTAAGAGATTTAAAACTGAGTGTTGCACTAACAAAACACACACACACACACACAGATGGAGTAACACTCTCACGCACACACGCACACACACAGACATTCATGCATTTGTCACTGAAATGTCAACAGCGTCATCAAATTTCACAATTTTTGCTGCTATTTTCGGTCTGCTGCAAATCGAAAGACTTAGGACACGAACTTGCTAATGCTATTAACCAAATGGGGCAAAGAGCTTATAAAACCAAAAATCAAACATCATTCAGTGCATAATGCTGCAAATTACAAACCTTGACTTCACTTAGTATAACCATACAATTTATGTCTGTATTTGCCGGTGTTGTCGTTGTTGCCAATTATTTTTGTTTGCTTTTCTTTTTATCTCTCTTTTTTATACCCTGATCCCATTAAAAATGGGAAAAAGGGTATAATGAAGTTGTGCAAAAGTATGTAACAGGCAGAAGGAAGCATCTCCGACCCCATAAAGTATATATATTCTTTATCAGCATCAACAGTCGAGTCGATATAGCCATGTCCGTCTGTCCGTCTGTCCGTCTGTCCGTCCGTCCGTCTGTCCGTCTGTCCGTCTGTCCGTCTGTATGTATGAACGCGTCGATCTCAGAGACTATAAGAGCTAGAGACTCCAGATTTGGAACTTAAGCTCGCCTAATCCCTAGGCAGTACAAGTTTGTTTTCGATTTTCGATAACTCATCCCGTTTCCGATATACACATGGGATCGATAACAATAAAATCTTGAATTTGAAAAAACTTTAGATGGCATTTGAATTATTAATCAAAATAATAACAATCTGTGAAAGTTTTATTAAAATCGGTTAAGAAACACCGGAGATATGGAATCTTGAAGTTGTGTATGCAGTATGCAGTATGTGCGTACATACAAACACACATATTTGCAAACACTGACTGTACGCGTAAGGTATAGGGATCAGGGTATCGTCTAGTCGGGATTTCTCGACTAGAGCCTTCTTACTTGTTTTTCTTTCGGTACCGGTGTCAATTGAATTAACATTTAAATTTGCAATAATGGCGCAAAAGCAGAGCTTAACTTCAACTAAACAATAAATAATGACAACTTGCGTTAAATGTCGAAAAATTTTCGCATTCAACTTAAGCGCTAAGTTTTTGTCCAAAGTAACGTTAAAAATGTCACGTTTTTTAATGGCCCTTAAAAGTAACTCATTGTTATGACAGTCAGTCATAAAGTTAAGCAAAAAGGGTTATTTATTTAATGCATGTGAAAAGCCATTTGAAATGTGATAGGTTTCGAGATGTTTTTGCTTGCAGTTTTTGGTTTTTGGTAAGGTTTCTTGGACATTTGACTTAGTTTTCATCATTTAAGAAATGTAAATGAGATTTCCCAAGCGATCTTCAAGATTTAATTTAATTAATAACTTAATTACTTATTAACTAAACAACTCAAAATTTAACTTTTAATGCAATTTCAAGCAATGTGGCATTTAACACACATTATTTCATTGGTAATTGTAAACAGTTCACTTTCTTTCTTCACACTCTTCTTTTTATAAGTAGGCTCAACTTAAGCATTGCGTGTGACTTCATTTAGACACAGTCGAAAAAAAAAAATTGTAAATGCTTGCAAATGATAGAGCAAAAAACCCAAAAAAAATATTTTTCAAAAAGGGGAAACACAATAACGCAAGCAAAAGCTGAACGAAGCGAACCGACCCAACAAATATATGTTATGTGCAAAATAATTGCTCTCAAAGAGGGCCACAACAATAAGTGAAAAGAAAAAAATTAGCTAACAATAATTGGTAACATTTATGTGCACTAACTGTTAAATGGCTAATAAAATAAACACACACACACAAACGAACACAAATTGCATAAGTTTGTAACTTAAACTTAGGATGTGAAGAGCAAAGAGGGAAAGTTCGATGTTTTTAGGGCTGCCTCTGACTCTGACTCTGCCTCCGACTTTCGATTGTAACTCAATGATTTTGAATGATTTATTAAGTCAGGGCTCATACCCAAAATAAAAACACGAAAGCACACGCCCAACAACAACGCGGCACAGCGGTACAAGAGCGTTTAGTAATGGGGCAGGTGGCACAACACAGGCACCAGAGCGGACAGCAGACATTAATCATTAAAGCTCAACAGAGGCAACAGAGGTGTGTGTGTGTGGTGTGTGAGAAGCGATCAAAGCAATGCGAGTTTATCAGCAGCTATTCGCTAACATGAATCAATAAGTCAAAAGCACAAAACTAATAGCAACAAAGCAACAAAAAGTGAAACACTTTCATATTCGAAACTCTCAATGCTTTTAACATCCATAAGAGTACGCTATATAGTCGTAGTAGTTAATCTTAATCTGTCTGTCTATGTCATTATACGCTTTGTTTGCCGGTATTGATCAAGTTTTTCCGCAACTGAAATTTTCTTTCCTTTTTGCCGAGATACCCTGTTGTGAAAAGGTAATGGTGTATAAGCGACTTGAGCGGTGAGCATCAGAAAATGATACGAGTATGTAAATTGATGTCACGGCCGTGAATCCATTCATTAAGCACTGCCTTAGAATATTTTCTCTATTCGAAGATATGGGAAACGATTTAAACGAATTAGTTTGAACATTTTGCACAGGGTATCTGCAAGTTGTCACTTGTCTCTTGTCTCAAAGCGAATCTTTAATTGTTTTATCATGTTTTTAAGTAAGCTGCAGTTTTGTTGCACTTTTCTTAGCTTATTGTGGATTGTTATTGTTGGTTGTTCGTTGCTGTTGTTATTTTCATTTGCTGACATTTGATTCACAGTTTGTGCTGTTTCCTGTATATTTAACGGAACAACAAATCAAACTAATTACTGCGCAAGCCTCAGCGATGAAGATAGAGAGAAAGAGAAAAGAGAGAGCATTTACCCATCGAAAGTTGTAGGCGTTTTGTTCACAATGTGAATCAAAACATTTGGGGCTAAGCAGTAGGAAGCACTTATCAAATGCCAAAGTAAAGCTGGTAATGAAATTTGTAAGGAATTTTGTACGTTCAGCTATATATAATTTGACAAATTGTGGTGGTATTTTAGTATTCAAGCTGATAGAAAAATTTGTTCAAAATATTTTATGTATTTTTGTTTCATTAGGTAAATTGTAAAGATTATTTTATTCCGTTAAGATTATTTGTCTCTTTAATGTTGATCAATTCTTTAAGAACATAAAGGAAATTTTCATTTGGCAAAACATTCTAAAAGTAGAATGCAATTATTTTCATGAATTCAAACATGTAGAAAATTGAATATGTATATTATTTATTTTGACCTCTAGATGAACGCTACGTTTATTACTTATTTTTATTCAGTTATAGTTTACAACTCAAGGCAGAAGAATCCTTGCAGCTACACTTATATAATAATTTGTTGGAATCGTTTTTTTTTTTTTTCAAGAAAAAGTAGACCGCTTATGCCCCAAGGCAATCGAGTTAAAAGCCAAATAATGTTGGGTATAATGTACACTGCTTGAGGGCTAAGTTTCAATTGAATTCAAAGGCAGTTTTGCGGTTTTTTTCTGTCTAGTGAACAACAAATGTTGCTGTGGTCATTGTTGTTTGTTGACGATGCTGTAATAAAGTTGCCTAGTGGCCAACAATTGTGGACCGTTTGCGCTTTTTTGTTGCCTGCTTCTGTTTAAGCTTATTTCTCTTGGTTGCTTTCTGCCACAGACGGCCAATGGCGCGTACAAAGTGCCGGCTGCTGCTGCCGTAGGGCGTTGATCGTTTTGTGGGTGTGTGTGTGTGGGCGTGGCAGTGGTCGTAACCGCCGGGTAGCTTTAGCTTATGCGATTTTACTGTCGTGCTGAGCTAGCTGTGTTGTATTTGTTTACCTGTTGATTAATGATGAAAGCCCGCTGCCAACACATTCGTTAATTGTTTACGTTTTCTCTAACAACTACAACTATATTTATTTCTTTGTCTCACTTTCACTCTTTCTCGTTATTTCCTACTCTGTTTAGTACGCAGCCACAAGCGACTGCCTGCCAGGCGATGAAGGATAAACGTTGCTGTTGGACACGTGGCAAGGTCATTGGCGGCAGCTCTGTGCTCAACACAATGCTCTACATACGTGGCAATCAACGAGATTTTGATCAGTGGGCCTCGTTTGGCAACCCTGGCTGGTCGTATGAGGAGATTTTGCCCTACTTTCGCAAATCGGAGGATCAACGGAATCCCTACTTGGCACGCAACAAACGCTACCATGGCACAGGTAGGCTGAAGCGAAGCTAAAGCTTTAATTTCTTATTGAATACAATACTTGTTCTTTCTCGTTTAGGTGGCCTTTGGACCGTACAGGATTCACCGTACAATACGCCCATTGGTCCAGCTTTTCTGCAGGCCGGCGAGGAAATGGGCTACGATATTGTGGACGTAAACGGAGCACAGCAGACGGGCTTCGGTTTCTATCAGTTTAATATGCGACGCGGATCCCGCAGCTCAACAGCGAAGTCATTTTTGCGTCCGGCGCGACTTCGTCCCAATCTACACGTAGCTCTCTTCTCGCACGTAACAAAGGTGCTAACCGATCCGCACACGAAACGTGCCACTGGTGTACAGTTCATCCGAGATGGACACCTGCAGAATGTCTATGCAACGCGAGAGGTAATAATGGCAGCCGGTGCGATTGGCACGCCGCATCTGATGATGCTCTCTGGGATTGGGCATGGCGAGGAGCTGGCTAGAGTGGGAATACCGTTGGTACAGCATCTGCCCGGCGTGGGTCAGAATCTGCAGGATCACATAGCCGTGGGTGGGATTGCCTTCCTCATTGACTACCCCATTTCGATTGTGATGAAGCGCATGGTAAATGTGAATACAGCGCTACGCTATGCAATAACCGAGGATGGCCCACTAACCTCGAGCATTGGATTGGAAGCCGTGGCATTTATCAATACCAAATATGCGAATTCTAGCGATGATTGGCCGGACATGAACTTCATGATGACCTCGGCATCGGTGATGTCGGATGGAGGTACCCAGGTGAAGACAGCTCACGGTTTAACCGATGAGTTCTACCAGGAGGTCTTTGGTGAGGTCAACAATCGTGATGTCTTTGGCATCTTTCCAATGATGCTGCGACCCAAGAGTCGAGGTTACATCAAACTGGCATCAAAGAACCCTTTGCGCTACCCGCTGCTGTACCACAACTACCTCACGCATCCGGACGATGTGAATGTACTGCGAGAAGGTGTCAAGGCAGCAGTTGCCGTTGGCGAGACACAGGCAATGAAGCGTTTTGGTGCACGCTTCTGGAGCAAACCGTTGCCCAATTGCAAGCACCTGAAACTCTTCACAGATGAATATTGGAACTGCTTCATTAGGCAGTACACGATGACCATCTATCATATGAGCGGTACGGCCAAAATGGGTCCACCCAGTGATCCCTGGGCTGTGGTTGATCCACAGCTAAGAGTTTATGGTGTGCCCGGATTGCGTGTCATCGATGCTAGCATCATGCCAGCGATTACCAATGGCAATATACATGCACCCGTCGTCATGATCGCCGAGAAGGGCGCCGATCTCATTAAGCAGCTGTGGCTGACGCCAAACACGAGAACAGAGGCGAGTCATAGTCAAAATTGGCGTACAAAGCGCTCGCTGAACGCCAGCAATGAGACACGAACGGATGCAGTGCATCAATGGCCATTACCAAGTTCGTAGCCGAAAAAGTTGAGATGGGGTCAAGTAGTAGTAAACTGACCCGGTGCATTACTGGTAGCTCAATAATAGATGCTTAAAGTGGCTTTGCGACTTTCGATTAATCTCTTGGCAAGAGCTTTAAGCTAAAGCTCAGCTTAATTGTACTCAGTCAATGCAATCAAGCTTGAGTGACTATTTAATACGCTTTTATGTATTTTCTTAAAGCGTAAAGCTCATTTGGTCATACTTGAGACCTTAAAGTAGTTTGCTTTTATCTTTACAAAACAATTAGAGTAAAGCTTTATTCATGTTTTAAGTGTTTTCTGAAAGCTTAATAAAGCTTTACACAATCTTAGTTTTTCAGCTAGTTAGTCAACCCAAATCAGCTTCTTATCATAGTTTTTAATTAGTCATTATATTAGATTTTGATTAAAACTTTTTTTTAAATTTATTTGTACTTAACAAAAGCTTCCTTCAACGAATTTTTTCAGATTCAATCATTATATCTTTGCCAAGATTAATCATAGGTTTAAGTGACACTTTAAGTTTGTGTTTGTCGAGTTATGTTGCGTCAGTCGGGTAGCTTTTAGTTAGTTAATTCTTAATGCGTGTTTGTACATCGCACACTTTATTTATTAAGCTTAAGTTCGCTTTGCTGCTCCTATTATTCTGTGCGTTGTCCTTAGTCATTTAAGCGCTTCTTGTAAGTATCGAGTCATTTATGCTATTACATTTGTTTCACGCATATAATTATAAACATACATATAAATACAGCGATTATGTAGCGATTATTTTCTTCGTGCAAGTGTCTGATATATATATACTGTTTTTTTTTTTACTTTGTCGCGTACACGTGAAGTACCTCAATTAGTTCTTAAGTTGAATACGAAGTAAACGACGTTAAAATTTGTATAGTTGACGAATAATTGAATAAACAAATTAACAAAACAGCAAAGTTCTTATTATTTAACAGTGCTTCTCAAACCTTCGCATTTTAGCGAGTACACAAACCGCAACCGGTAAAGAAGACCTTTAAAAAGCTTTTGGCAACGCTGCTATTCCAACAGCTAAGCTCAGCTCGAAAGCTTACCTGCAATGAGAAAAGTCGAAAGTTGCATTTAGCTTTTGTGAAATATTAATGTAAATTAAATATATAAGTATTGTACAGATTGAAATATATATAATATTTTTATTCAACAATCTTTTTTGAGAAAAGATGGCAAAAAAGGGATTTGCTGATTGAATTTGTTTCTTACAAACAGATCATCAAAATAAATGGTTTCATATCCGCTGTGTTGCTACACGTGAAAGTTGTTTGTTTTTTGAACCTTTAGTATCGGTTTACAGATGATTTTGCTATTTTATTAGAGTTTGCTATCGCCAAATATTAGCAAGAACGATGCATTTGTTTATTAAATGCTTTATTACACTTACGAATGCTGATTTGAAGTTTTTCCTTCAACTCTAAAGATAATAATCGTGAACAGAGAATTTTTATGATATTTTTTGAGGCGTTGGCATCTTAACATGATTATAAAATGTGTTAATATTGCACAATCAGCTAAATACGCTTTATGGCAACGCTTCTTGATATGTTTATTGATCAATAATGAAATTGTGACTCTTAAAAATCACATCAAGTTATTAAACGTTTAATATTTTGACCGTTAAATGTCAATGTTTAATAATAAACATCGTTTTGTTTAATTTCAATTCGAAAAGCATTTCGAGGATAAACGGAATTACATTCGGACTCGAATTCGAATTCGAATTTTATAAATGCGGAAACTAGAAAGACGGCTTTCTGGAACAAATTTCCGAATAGTTTATCGTAAATATTATGCTCAACGTAGATGTTACGCAATTTGAAAAACTAACTTAAAACATATGTATTCGTATGTACAAATAGTAAGTCCATAGAGTAGAGTTTTCCTCATTGTTACAAAAAACCAAAAACCAAAAAAACAAAGCACAATGGATGCGTAAATTAGACTTACAAAGAAAAGCAAAGGCAATAAATTAATGCAGTAAGCTTCAATTAGATGCGCCGAGGAACAGTTAGTTAAATGGAATTTCAAAACAATTACGCTTTAAATTGCAATTACAAGTGTTTTTGATTTGATTTCGAATATTATTGCAAATTGACTGAGGCCTAACGCAACAAATTTGGAGACGGGGGCTTAAACATCAATCCCCAGCCATCATGAAGATCAGATTGTTGGTTGTGTTGTTGTTGTTGCTGTTGTTGTTGCAAACAAAAAGACTAACGATGCATATAGTAGTTGCATTGCAGCTCCAACAATGATATACAATGTATTGAATAATGCATTTGGTTATATTTCTTGGCTTGGAGGTGGTCGGGGTAGTCAAGTCTAGTCAAGGCCTGGTCAATAACGTTTTTTTTTTTCTTTTTTTTTTAGCAAATTCAATTATAATTACACTAACTCAGGAAAAGTTTTATTCGATACTCTTTTTAGTTGCTACGCAATTCGGATAATTCCATTTTTATGAAGATTTTATATATAATATATATATATATATATACATACAAATATATTTTTTATAATCCAAATACCATTAAAAATCCATATTCAAGATTCAAATATATCTATGATAAAATGTATGTAACGAAAGGATAAAATAAAGAGTAAATACTTGATTCAACTTTACTGATAATAAGTTTTTACAAAATTTTCGAATCTTGCCGAATCCTTCTTAAAGCTTGGAGAAGAGTATCGCACAGTCGCGAGCTAATGACGTTCTGACTGGTTTTTTGTTTTCTTTTCGATTAATTGGTGCACTGAATCCAAAATGCTCGTTCCGACTCGCGCCTAAAGTCCGGGCCTTTGTGGCTTGGGTCGCGGAAAACGACCATAAATTCGATTGCAAGAGCAAAAGAGAGTGGGCGAGAGAGGGAGGATCAGGCTAGGTGAATTTACTGTTTGCTAGGAACGCTTTCAAGTGCGACGCATAAATATTTATACACCCCCCCCCCCCACCATTCAACTCTCTCCCCGCTCCACCATCTGTTTTTGGCCAGAAGCGCAATGACCGCCCAAAATGCACCAAAAAAAAAAAAAAAACGAAAGTTGCCAGCTCCAGAAAAAAAAGCGACTCGAATGTCAACCCGAAACAGCAGCTGCACCGTTACAGTTTGCAGAGTTGCCAGCTCGAAGCAAAAGTTTAAGCTGAATGCAAATATTGTCGGAAGCGGGAAAAAGATACACAAGTAATGGTATGTGAGTGTTGAGTGTCATGCGTAGCAAATTTATTTGACTCGAATTAGCCGGCTAATTTATTAGGTGTATTTATATGTATGTGTGTGTGTGTGTGTGTGTGTGTGTGTGTGTGTGAGTAGAGTTCAATGAATGGGGGGCTGCCTTTAGTTTAAGCACTTAGTATTGCTTAATATGCCTTGCTACCATACCATGCATACCCCGCGGTTTTCTTTGCGTTTTCTTGCAGAGTTCAAACACACACACACATAGATACACAAACATACTAAAAAATGTTTCAAGCTACTTGAATGACTTAATGAATGAACAAATGAATGAATGAATGAAGATGCCAGGTATGTACATATGTGTGTATGTTGACAGTTAGAGTAGCGTAAATGTTGACAACGATGCAAAGTGGGCTTACTACAGCCGCAAACCATTATCGTGTGGGTTTCTTCTTCTGTTCAACGTCGAAAGATGAAAGACATTGCACTCTCAGAGAGCACCAAAGAGTAAAACTGGAGCTTTTTAGTATTTTAAGAGGTGGAGCGTGGGAAAAACAAAAGAAATGCAAAGTTTAGATAGAGATAAGTACTACTTACTAATAGAGGAGAATGATAGATTTATAGAAATATACATATGAAACGTATTGTGGTTCATTTGGTCAAGAAACCGAAGAGATAGTTTAATCCTTTGTGCAGTGTAGGATATCTTTCAGTTAAGCAACCTCGACTAGAATTCATATCTCTATCTATAAGGTGCTGCCTAATTGAATAACTTTAAAGTGATTTAACATGACATCGTTATCCGTAAGATGCCGTTCCAATTAGTTATTTGGGCTAAAACTGATTTTTGTTTCGACACTATCATAAAAGATACACAATCATTAAATTTGTTTTGATGATATGACATATGCATAAGGTGTTTAGACAATACAAGGTTAAGGCATTGATTTAAACAGTATTATAGATTGGGTCAAAGCAACTTCATAGGTACACACAAACAAAATTCGAATGAGTTCAAAGTAATCGCAAACGGGTTTAAGCCCCGATTTTAAGTATCCAAGTGCATCAGTCAAAAAATCTAAATGAAAAAAAAAAAGAAGAAAACAAACAGAAATTTTAGGTAGTTGGACTGTCAGCATGACATGGATTTTTAATAAACAAACAAACACACACACACACATATTCGAAAAGAGTGTGTACATATTTCACATTTTTTGCCGTGTGTGTAATAAAATCAATAAATGATTTGAAGTAGTCAATACGATGATGGTTAAACTTGTAAATCTTTCACGATCAGTGTCAAGCGAGCTTTTAGCGAAAAGCTTTCTTCAGCTGTAAAAGAAAAGAAAAAAGCAGCTAAAACCAGCTTAACGTTAAAAACTGCAC
The DNA here is from genome assembly GCA_035044605.1 of Scaptomyza cyrtandrae. Classification (NCBI taxonomy): domain Eukaryota; kingdom Metazoa; phylum Arthropoda; class Insecta; order Diptera; family Drosophilidae; genus Scaptomyza; species Scaptomyza cyrtandrae. The sequence continues at coordinate 4,496,684 of JAWNNS010000639.1, forward strand.
GTAGACGAAAAGGCATAGCGAAAGAAGAAAAAAAAAGAGAATACGAAGACGACGACGACGACGACGACGACGACGAATGAAAACGAAAGTGCAGCCGCAATGGTCATGGGACAGCTTTTTTTTTTCTTTGCTTCGCTTTACTTTTTTGTTGTTGTTTGTTTTTGGCGTGACTGAGACTTGGGCTTGGGCTTGGGCCTGTATGTAAAAGAGCTTTTTTAGTGTGAGGCTTGAGACTGAGACTGAGCTCATGCGATTTGCTCATTGAACAAGAGGAGTTCGTGGCGTGCGTATCGTTCAATTGTCAGCGTCCAGCTGCCAACGTCGCAAACGTCGTGACGAGTGCAACACTTATATATAAAAAAACAAAAAACAAAAACCAAATTCCTTACATACTTTTAAAAAAAAAAGCATAGGACAAACACGTGTTATATACATATAGAAACCGAAAAGCCAAGCAAACTTTGTGCCCAAAAAAAACATAAACATTTTTTCTACATTTTTTTAATGTTGATGATACGTTGCAAGCAAAGAAAAAAGTGAAGAGTTTTATATTTATATATATATAAACTATATACTACGTATGCTTATAATGTGTGAAACAAAGGAAAGTGGCAAGCGGTTGCGTTTGTGGTAAGCTGCAGACGAAGGCAACGCTTGCAACAAAACACACAACATACAACAACAACAACAACAGAAACAGTAACAGCAACAAAAACTACAAAGACAGCGACATCAAGCGAAGGCAAGTTGACAAAAAGTATCTTGTATTAAAACAACACACACACACATACACATTTATACAGAGCTGTTAAGCTCTTGATTTACTTGCCCCAATTTTCACTTTTTTTTTTTATTTTTGGGAAAGCGCACAACAACAAAGCTTGCAATTCACTTATGTAATCTCGCTATCTTTCGAATGCCAAATTTTTAATTCGCTGCAAGTTATTTTGCTTGATTGGCGGCGCGTTCTTATGTAATTGCAAATGCTGGCAGGCACTAACCAATAAGCGATTGCGATGGCGATTCCTCTCTGTTTGTTTTTATATAGTGTATATAGCCAAAAAAAATTATGCATTACCTTTTCAAGCACGTTCACACTTTCTACCTTTTTGGCCATGCTTCACACACACACAAACACAGAGAGAGAGAGACTACTCGTAAGTTATTATCAATTTGTGCACGTCAATGCTATAAATAGAGACGATCATATTGGTGGCTACTGTGGCAGCTAGCTACTATGGCGGGCGGCTTGTGCTGCATTAAAACGATTAAAGCGGAAAACCAGCTAGAAAGGAAAGTGTAAGCGCCAACTAAACTTGCACTTTGCTTTAGAAAACCCAGCTCGAGCCGGGCGCCATTTGATTGATTGGTCATGGGCTGAAATCAAGTTCATAGCCAACATGGCGGATACGCAACATGTGTCGATCGAAGCATTGGTACTATGCGGGAAAACTGCCCATAAGGCAAAATGGCGATAACAACTTGTCACACGTCAAGTTAGTTGTCGATAACATCAAGCATGGGGAAAATGCCTCAAGGCCACACACACACACACACACACACACACACACTTACACACACATAAGCAATAGCGCTTAAGTTGACGTTAAGAAGTTAATGTGCGTGAAGACTCAGGAAATGTTATCAACCAGCAGTTATCGATAACATGACCTAATAGCAGTAAGTCTTTGGATTGTTCACCCTTTTAGGCTAGAATCTTACAAGTCTTGCTTCATATAGTTGCGTCTGTTGATCTTCATTCAATGTGATATATGTTATCGGTAAAATGTTCTTAGTCACAAATATTATAAAGTCGATAAAATGTTTTTGAAGTCTATATTAAATTGATTGTAATCGATAACAAATAAAGCATAGTCAATAGAACTACAGATTTTGTTTAGTACTTCTCTATAAGAGATAGTGTGAGCAACATAAGTAAATGTAAATATGCTATAGTCTTTGTTAAGTTGATGTTATCGATAACCTCAAATATGTGGTACTGACCTCAAGAACATACATATATGCTTAAAATGAACTTAAGCAAACAAGTATTCTGTTAAAAATAAACTATAAAATATTAATTTTAAACAAAATTTTATCGATAACATAAAAATTCGATTTGAAGCCATTCCTGGTGAAGTAAAAAGCATGTAATAAAATTCTCCTAAGAATGGCATGAACAAACAAGTAAAAAGGCTCTAGTCGAGAAATCCCGACTAGACGATACCCTGATCCCTATACTTAACGCGCACAGTCAGTGTTTGCAAATATGTGTGTTTGTATGTACGCACATACTGCATACTGCATACACAACTTCAATGTCCCATATCTCCGGTGTTTCTTAACCGATTTTAATAAAAATTTCACAGATTGTCATTATTTTGTTCATTATTTCAAATGCCATCTCAAAGTTTTCAAAATTCAAGATTTTGTTGTTATCGATCTCATGTGTATATCGAAAACGGGATGAGTTATCGAAAATCGAAAACAAACTTGTACTGCCTAGGGATTAGGCGAGCTTGAGTTCGAAATCTGGAGTCTCTAGCTCTTATAGTCTCTGAGATCGACGCGTTCATACATACGGACAGACGGACAGACGGACGGACAGACGGACATGGCTATATCGACTCGGCTATTGATGCTGATCAATAATATATATACTTTATGGGGTCGGAGAAGCTTCCTTCTGCCCGTTACATACTTTTGCACAACTTCATGATACCCTTTTTTCCCATTTTTAATGGGATCAGGGTATAAAAAGGGGAAACGGATATTAAAACTTAATGTCACAGATATTATTATTATCGATAACCAAGTACTTTTACACCCGCAATATAATAATTAGCAACAGCAACAGCAAAAGCAACAACCAGATTGTTGTCGTTGCAGATCTACGACACTTGGCGAGCATGTGCTGCAACATTAACCAAACCAAAGCGCCACGGAAATGTGAATGGGACTTGGCGCCGGTATCTAACTAACTACTAATATAGTAGTTAAGCTGGTAAGCTAACTAATAAGCCGTGCGTTTTGTTTTGTGATACGGCAAACGCAGCGAGCGTGACTCAGGTGAGAAAGTGTCAAGACCTGCAGTTGCCAGTTGGCCGTTCGTTTCATTTGTTAGGCTGGCTTTATGGCAACGCTGAGTGACCCACTAACTAATGTTAAGCCAAAACAAACGGCAATCTTTGTAGTTGTCATAGTCGTTGTCGTACAGTGTATGTCATCAATTAAAAGCCGTTAAGTGTATAAGCCTAGCCATAATTAAAAGCTGTCAAATCATAATTGACAGACTGAACCAACTATGTGTATAAGCTTCTTAATATGAGACTAAGCCGAAGTAGTTTTCTAACAATGTGTGAATTACATAACGATTCCGACAACAGCAAACAACAAACAATAACTTAAGCGCAAACAATCGACACCAGCTCTTCAGGGAATTGGAGCTGTAACTGTAGTTTCAGTTATAGGAGAAGAAGAAAAGATGAGAAGAAGCACAAGATGGATAAAAAGAAGGAGAAGGAGACGGGGGGATGGTCTACGCACACACATTGTGTATGTGATGTAAAAAAAAAAAGCGTTCACAACAATGAATGAGAAAAGCTTAAATTGAAAAATATGTTTATAAAGCGCGATTGCACCACCAACGAAAAATACAAAAAAAAAAAACAAAAAAAACACGCAAAGAGTTCGACAAAGATATTGCCGGCGCTGGCCCAAATCACAAATGGGGTCTGTCCCAAGGGCGTTGCATAAATTAACATGTTGCACTACAGAAAGAAAGACGCAAGTCGTTGTTCGACGTTTGCCGTTTTTTATTTTTTTCTTTTTCGTTTTTTTTTTTTTGTATTATTGCGTTCGCTTTTTAACGGTTATTTTAGTTTGGTTTTTTTTTTCGGTTTGATATTATTTGTGAAGATTGCTTTTCGTTTTTGGTTTATGGCTCAGTTACAAGCCAACCGCGCAGACGGCCAAAACGCTTAGCGGCTGCATTCGAGAAACTTCATTACAGAAATAAATATATAAAAAAAAAAAAACGAACAACAAATTTTGTATTTTTTTTACTTGCGGGTAATTAAAGTGCAATTAAAAAACTTAAATATTTTTTTTTTGTATTTTTTCTAGTTTTCTTGTGATAATAAAGAAATAATATAAATAATTATAGCAATAATTTATAAAAAAAAAATATATATATATATATATAATATAAAAATGTCAGCAATTCAAGAAAACCAATGAAAAAATATTGAAATAAATTTGAATGGTTTAAGTTGTCGGAAGCTTTAGAAAAAACTCGATTAGAGCACTCCTACTACTACAGTTATAGTGGTTGTAACTTAATAAAAGCCAACCCCACCCTCTCTCTTGCTACCCCCCCTACCACCAATTTCACTGACTGTGTGTGTGTGTGTGTGTGCGGGAATTGCTTTCACTGGTATCGTTTAAATCGACCGCGACAACAACATGTTGTTGCATAGACTGGAAAAACCACGGCAACAGCAGCTTGTCTATCGGACGGTGCGCAATTAAAGCTGACACTCAAACGGGGTGAGGTGGTGTGGGGCACAAATGACATTCGGACACAAGCCAAAACATAACGAAATTGCATTTTATACAATAACTTAAACACAAGATATCAAAAACATCTGCAGCAAACGAACGAACAAAATTGAAGATTGCGATGCGATGCGATGCAAAGTTTTGTTTGCTTTTCCGCCAGCCGGCGGCATTGAACTTGAAAAACTTGAACCGCATCGCATAATCGCTGGACACAAAACAAAAACAAAAAAAACGGCAACAACTGTAGCCAAAGGGGTAGATGGGGCGGGGATGGGAAATTGACAACGACGGCGAGTGCAATCGCTCATGCCTATAATGAGATGCTGTTTTGACATCGTTTGAATTTTGAATTTTCAATCTGTGATTTGATAACGTTTTTTTCTTTCATTTCATTTCATTTCATTTCATATCGTTTGGTTAATATTTTTTTTTCGTTGTGCTTGCGAAAAATGTAAACAAGTTTGTTGCCTAAGTCTTTTGTATGCCACCGCGTAAATGTGCTCAAGTGTGTTTTTATATCTATGTGTGTGGGCATGTGCGTGTGCGTTTTTGCTGACCATGCAAATGAACGTCAACAATTGGCCAATGATTGCAAAATCAACGTCATCATTTCCGCACTGTAGCCGTTATGAACTAAATAGTTCACGTAGCTCATAAATACAAAGATATGCGACTACATCATTGTTGTATGATATAATAAGTTTGATTTGATTGTGAAAAAGAATGTTCAAACTATGATACGTATGCAAAGATCAAAGATCAAAGAGACCAGATACCAGACACTAGAGAAGCAGCCGGAGTTATGTGCCGGAGAATGTGTTATAGAATGTAGATGAGCATTGAGTCCTTACTTCTTAAGAAGAAGCCCAAAAAAAAACTACTTTCAAAGGCTTCTTTATAAAAAAAAATATAAATTTCATCAATTGTTTCAACTGGCTTTTAGATCAATTTCCAACTTCAACTCCCACACTTATTGTTTTTTGTGGAGTAACAAGTGAAATCTTTTAACAGGAAAAAATAAAAAAATACAAACAATGTCTAATTGCTCTTCAGCAGCAAGAGTCCATTTTTGTGGAGGCCCGTAACGGAAAAAGCGATTCGATGCCAAAGTATAATTATTGCATAGCCAAAACCAATGCAACTCGAGAGCTTGATGCGAAATTGCAACTAATTTGTGTGTAACTCTTTGTCTCATTGCAGTTCTGTCCATATTGCAGTTAAAATATGGGCCAAGAGATATCGCAACAGCAGCAGCAACTCCACAACCATAACCACAACCATAACCAAAACCATAACCAAAACCAACACCAAAACCTCAACCTTAACCTAAACCACAATCACAACCTAAGTCCGAAACGTGGTCAGCCACCACATCATCGAAGCTATAACAAGGATCCCATTTATACGACCGCTAGCCAACTGTCGAGCAGCTGCAGCTCGCAGAGCACACAGGAGGATTACGAGGCGCACTTTCGACTACGTCACAAATACAATCTGTCCAAGCAGACATACGAACGCACAAAAATCAACGTCAACCAGCATCGCAGCAGTCTGGAAAGTGATTCGCATTACACCAAGTTGAATAACGGCAAATATTTTCAGAGGAGCAGCTCACAGAGCTCGGATAGTGGCATATATAACTCCTCCTGTCACTGCTCCTCGCTCTCTTCACTCTCTGCGGTTAGCAGCAGTTCGGCCAGTTCGAGCAGCGGTTGTCCCAGCTCACTGTTGTCAAGCAAATCGAGTCGCTGCTCGCTGGACAAGCAGAAGCATTATCTGAGCCATCATCTGTACATCAAGTCATATCTAGATATCTTGGAGGAAGACGAACGTGCACGCGCGCAATTCAAGTCGGCGCGTCCGGGCGGCATACGCAACTATACGCCCAAAATTTTAGCTGGCAGCGGTGAGTCAACCAGCTCAACGCTGTCTGCCAGTGGGTCAGCTAGTAGCTTCGGCTCTCCGGCGAACATCAATCAGGCGGGCAATAGCAAACGCTCCAGTGTTCCTTGTAACTCGAGTAGTGGTGCTGGCGGTAGGAGCGGTTCTACGGAGGATCCTTGGATTTGACAATTACTGAAACATGGCGTTTGGCACAATGACGTCTTTGCTTGGCATGATCCCGTTGCTGGCAATCGGCATGAATTTCTATCGATATCAAAGCGTCGATCCCGAGAACAAAGTCCAGGAGCCATCAATCGTAAGTAAAGCTGCATTGTCGATGGTATTAAGATTGATCCAAAAGGTTTATAGGAGAATTTTGTTTCTTAAAACAAAATATGTCTAGTAGCATATAAGTAAAATGTTTTCGTTTGAGTTAGCTGACCAAACAACCCTTTGACTGACTGACTGCTATCGACACGCAGCCTAAGCGCTTATTATTTGGCGTAAGTATGGCATTTTGGATACATTTCTAGGTCAATGTTATAGGTATGAGTGTACAAATTTGAAAACAAAGTGTTTTAATTTATTTTGGGCCGAAATCATAATCATAATTTGCATTATATCTTTTACAGATACGTCGCCAGTATGACTTCGTTGTGATTGGCGGCGGTTCCGCTGGCGCTGTGGTTGCCAATCGTTTGAGTGAGGTACGCAATTGGACGGTTCTGTTGCTGGAGGCGGGTGGAGATGAGACTGAGATATCGGATGTGCCTGCACTCGCTGGCTATCTGCAGCTGACCGAACTCGACTGGAAATACCAAACGTCACCCTCATCAACGCGTCAATATTGTCAGGCGATGAAGGGTGATCGTTGCTTCTGGCCACGCGGCAAGGTCCTGGGCGGTAGTTCCGTACTAAATGCAATGGTTTATGTACGTGGCTCCAAAAATGATTACGACCATTGGGCATCGTTGGGCAATCCGGGCTGGGAGTATAAGCATATGTTGAAATACTTTCTCAAATCGGAGGATGTGCGTAATCCATACTTGGCGGGTACACCCTATCATGAAACGGGTGGCTATTTAACCGTGCAGGAGGCACCCTGGCGCACACCACTCTCCATTGCGTTCCTGCAGGCTGGCATGGAGATGGGCTATGAGAATCGTGATATCAACGGCGCCAAACAAACGGGCTTTATGCTCACCCAGAGCACCATACGACGCGGCGCTCGCTGCAGTACCGGCAAAGCCTTCATCCGTCCAGTACGACTACGCAAGAATCTAGATGTACTGCTCCATGCGGAGGTCACACGATTACTGCTCGACAAACAGAAGCGTACCGTGGGCGTCGAGTATATGAAGGGTGGACGCAAACAGTTGGTCTTTGTCCGTCGCGAGGTTATACTTAGTGCCGGAGCACTCAATTCTCCCAAAATACTCATGCTGAGTGGCATTGGTCCATCCGATCATCTGCAGGAGCATAATATTCCGGTTGTCTCCGATTTGCCTGTGGGTAACAATCTACAGGATCATGTGGGTCTGGGCGGACTTACATTTGTTGTGGATGCCCCATTAACTGTGACCCGAAGTCGCTTTCAAACCATACCCGTTTCTATGGAGTATATACTGCGTGAACGTGGTCCAATGACATTCTCGGGTGTTGAGGGTGTCGCCTTTTTGAATTCAAAATATCAAGATCCTGCTGTTGACTGGCCAGATGTACAGTTCCACTTTCTGCCCAGTTCGATAAATTCAGATGGCGGTGAACAGATACGCAAGATATTGAATCTGAGAGATGGTTTCTACAATACGGTATATAAGCCATTGCAACACAGCGAAACGTGGTCCATACTCCCATTGCTATTGCGACCCAAGAGCACGGGCTGGGTTCGTTTGAACTCAAGGAATCCACAGCATGCGCCCAAGCTCATACCGAACTATTTTGCACATCAGCAGGACATTGATGTACTCGTCGAGGGCATCAAGTTGGCCATCAATGTGTCCAACACTCAGGCATTTCAACGTTTTGGCTCACGACTGCACAACATACCATTGCCTGGCTGCAGGCATCTGACCTTTCAGTCTGACGCGTATTGGGCATGTTGCGCTAAGCAGTTCACTTTCACCATATATCATCCGGCGGGCACTTGCCGCATGGGTCCCAGTTGGGATGTGACGGCCGTTGTGGATTCCCGGCTAAGAGTTTATGGCGTCTCTGGCTTGCGTGTTGTCGATGCCAGCATTATGCCTACAATTGTCAATGGTAATCCGAATGCGCCGGTTATTGCCATTGGCGAGAAGGCATCCGATATGATCAAGGAGGATTGGGGTGCACGCCGTGGTGGACCAGCAGCAGCGGCAGCAACAGTTTCAGATACTGCTGGCTAGCTGCCTAACTACAGTCGTGTCTGGATATAGTGAACGAATGGAACAGTTGTTTGTCAAGGAAATATTCCCGATGTTTATTTTATCCAGGCATGTCTGTCTATTGTTAAATTTGATCAACTAGTCAAAAATGTGTGTGTAATTATATATATATATATATATATGTATGTATATGTATATACTTTTTGTTTTTTTTTTTATTTTACATCTTGGTTAGTTGTGTTGTTGCCTTATGTTAACAATTTTTTTTGTATGCGGACGTATTTATACGAATATATATTTTTAATTTATTACAATTTGATATTAATTAATGCATATGTATTTATTATTTTTTTAAAACATTGTTTTTAGTTTTTCTAAATTGATAGATAAAATTAGTTTAGTCACTTAATTTGTTGTTGATTTAAATAGGAGTTTGTCGCTGGCAAGGCACGTAGACTCAACTGCAGCGTTGAATATAATTATTAATTGTTGTTGTGTTAAATAAACCTTATCAATATTTTTAAATACACAATGACTTAAACGAATTTAAAACTAAAAAACTAATTCAAAACTCAAAATGCATAAAATATTGACAGCCTATGACGTATGCAATGACCTTATTTATTACGATACAACAGCGGTCGGGGAACCGGTGTAAACTACCCCAACTGGGGTAAAAATGAAACTTTTGGGGGCTAAAATTAAACTTTTGTGAGTAAAAAGTATATATGTGTATAAATTCTTTTATTTTCAAAGTGACCATGGGGGTTGCTGCACTTTAATTTTCTTCGCTTCAGCTTTATTTTACAATTTCCGCCCGCAAGTATGCAACATATTTTTTAATTGCGTTCCAACTTAGCACATACAAGCACCATTGGTCGCTTATTCACTTTAAGCACATTCACGCACCGCAGCGAAAGAGCTTTCAGCTGTCACGTATACTTGACGTTAGCCATTTGGTCGGTCGGTTGTAGCTTCCGCAATTTGATCAAAAATTAAAAGCCTGGCCAAATGTCAAATTACCAAAAAAAAAAAATCAAATCGAAAAACTTGACTGGCAATCAAATCATAACAAAATTTCCGTGACTAACAGGGGCGTGGCAATTTTAGCATTTCCTGCTAAGCAAGCGCTATTATTACGCCCGCTCCCTCTCTTTTACTTTTGCTTTTCCTTTGTCTCTTATGTTCAAGTGTGCCAAGGTTATACACTATAAGAAAATACAACGTAACGCATTGGCGGCGACAAAGTTTTGTTTAGCAGCGCTCACGTTTTATTTCGTAGGTGTTAGCTGGGGAATGGCCCAGACAACGACACACTTAAATCAGGCTGTTAACTTAGTTAGCCAAGTTAGCAGCAGACAGCTAATGGGCTCAATCAATACACAGCCCAATTCATTGACCATTGCAAGACGCAATGCTTTAATTTTTTTTTTCTTGGGTCTGACAACTAACAGTTGCCCAACATAACACAATACAACACAATCTGCAAATCAAGCTTGATGTGAGATGGGAAGATATCCAAACCAAAACGTTTTAGTTGTTCTGATATATGCCCAACCATTTTAGCTATACAAAGGGTATAAAAATCAAGTCATCTACACGCAAAAAAAATGCTGAGCTGCAAGCCGGTCATAAACCACCCAAGGCGTATTTCTTACATAATGCCCTTTAGATGGCCGCCCAAAGACCTTAAGCAAATATTTGATTTGATTTAAACGAAACGCCAAGTCATAGTCAACGGCATAAGAAAGGGCAACAGCAGGGGGCGGGGGCGGGTAAGCAAAACAAGACGGCGTACGTGAGTACCAAAAGGTAACGGAAAGTGTTATGCGAAAGACAACGATGATGCAGATTCGAAGCTGAATGTTAAACAGTTAAAAGTAAACAGCAAGCGTTGCTCATCATGAAGCTGGGCCCGATGATAATGATGATGATGATAATGATGATAATGATATGATATGATGATGATAATGATGATGATACACCACAGAGAGTTACGCTGAAAAGTGTCTGTGGTCAGTGCGACGATGAATTTGGGTCATTATTCGGCTAAGAGATGCCCAAAAGGGGCAAAACCAAAAACAATGCAACACCCATAACAAGGGAACAAGAAAAGCAATTGGCACATTTTATGATTGTTTGTATTGTTGTTATTGCTGTTGTTATGCACTAAAGATGTTGCCTGTCCAGTCTGTCTGTGTTGCAAGCCAATCGTTTTGGGCGTTTACGTGAATTTATTTGTGTTTGGAGATTCAACTTTGTGGCTTATTTTCACAGTTTGCGGAAGGTATTCAAATACAAAATATTACAGCATAAATTAGTTGGCAAAACCGGCTTAAAGACATGTTCAGTATCATAGCACAAAAAGAATTTAAACTTTGCAAATGAGAGCAAACTTCGATCTCTAACAACTTCCGTGTTTCTTAATTGATCTTGGTGTTATTGTATATAAAACAGTTTCTTTTGAAAATGGAAAAAGTTATCGATTACTCGAAATGAACTTAATCTAATGCCAAAACTTTATATATATATATATATATCGATTTAAGGATGATGTCAGTCAGCTAACATGTTTAACACATTGTAAAACGACAGCTGTATTGTTGGAGATGAATATCATTTACCAGCAAAAGAGCAATCAACTGTCAAATGTCGAGTTGAAAGTGAGCGCCCGAATCGTACATATCGTATATATCGTATCGAGTGAATCAATCATCAAAAGCAATTGGGTGCTCGAGTTATGGGCTTGTTGTTGTGTGATTGCCAAATACTCTATCTGAAATTCCGCTCCATGACTATCCCATAAATGCGAGTCGGGCTTATGTGTCGACGTGATGTCAAACACATATTTGACGATACACCCGGGTACAACAAGACAACAACAAATAATATACAAATAGCTAAAAAGCAAAGCAAAAGCCGGCAAAAGCAGCCTGTCTTCAGAAACGGCACTAAATTGAATAATGTCTGCTTAATTTCGGTCAATTATGCCCCCCGGTTGCCGAACCGCCTAAAACGAACCGAACCGAACCGAGCCCAAAACGAACTCAAACCGAACCCAAAGCGAACTCAAGCGAGTCCCAAACTAAAAAAATGTTAGAGACATGTAATTTCAATTGCGATTTAGATGTGTGCAAGTGTGTGTGTTTAGGGGGTGAAGGGGGTTAAAATCTGGGAAACGCTTGGCAGCATTGTCAAAAAAAAAAATACAGAAAATATACACATACATAATACACAAAAAACAAAAAAAACAAGGCAGTTCGATGGAAATGCTTGCGTCACAGCCGTCCACCATGGTGTCGAGTTGGAAGGTGTCTGTGCTGCCTGCCTGCAACTTGATTGGGCTCACGTAGGCAACGGCAGCAGCTGCCTCATGGTGTAGTTGAAATCGTTGGTATCTGCCCTTAGTCAGAGCCAGAGTCTTTAACTGGCCATTAATTGGATGCAGAGCTGCAGTAATATCAGAGCAAGAGCATGCTCAGAGCAACTAACAGCTTCAAGTCAAAAATCCAAAAATAAAAAATAAAAGAAACACAAAGCAAAGAGCTTATGGTTCATTCGCTTCCTGACGCTTGAAGCGAAAGTGTGTTTTGTTTTTTTTTTTTTTGTATACCCTGTAGGTATGAAATGAGCTGCCAGAAGGGGTTTAAGTTAGTGAGCAAACTTTTTCAAAGTAATGTTAAGGAAAGTAGGAATGTTTAAGTCAAAAACGATTGACAAGAAGTTGCCCTGAACCCAAATCATAGCTCATAAATCCAAGGTCGTCTTAACAAATGAATTCTATACCTCACTGTTTTTGTGCTTTTAAGCTGAAAGTATATTTAGAAAATACTTAGAATCGTCGCTTTGTAATTCGATAAATCAGGAAATAAAGGATACCTTCCGTGTTTCCAAGATGATCTGATGAAGTTTGAATAGATGATCAATAAGATGTACAAATAACGAAGCAAAAGTTATATTATCTTATGACTATGTGTATCGATAAACAGATATATCGATCATCGATAAATTAATTATCGAATAATCGTATATCGATCGATTATTCTGATTGTTAATTCATTGAATTTTCTTTTATTCTTTCTTCTTTCTCTTTAAGCAATTTACGCTAGCTCAGTTCAATCGAAGGGCAGCTGAGGATGTCTTTGAGTCGATCACAACTATTTTACCACTCCGTTTAAGTGCACTTTTACTTGTTAAACCTTTTGAGGGGCATGGTTATTTTTAAGGGGCGGTAGCATTTCATTTTTGCATCATCAACGAAATGTTTTTTTTCTTTCTTTCGTTTTTTGGCAATTTTGGCGCTTTTAAAATAAATTGCCAACTTCAGTCAACAACTCCCTCATTCAGCAAAGTAAAATATAAACATCGCGCTAATTGCACATTCACACCCAACAACAACAGCAACATTTTGGCCATCAAATCTTCAGTTGTTTTTAAATTTACAGTTTTGCTTGCCTTTTCCTCGCATATGGGGAAAAGAAACACTTACTGCCAAAGAGGCTGCCACAAGCTTTGCTTTGCCAAATCTTAATAGGCTAATAACTTTATTTTACATTTGTTTTTTGTTTCTTCCACCCATTTTTTCTACTCCTCATCTGGTGCTGGGGAATGCGTATATTTTATTTGTGGAATGCGGTCACGCAAGCAACGAGCCACAAAACCAAAACCACAAACCGCTAAAGTAAGTGGCAACAGCAACAGCAACAGCAACAGCAGCAGCATCAGAAGCAGCAGCAGCAACAACAACAACAACTGTGCTAACCACCATTTTTGAGGACAACAAAAATAATTAACCATGATCATTATGTTCACAGGCAGAGTCTGTTTCTACTTTCCATATTATAGAAAAACGTTCTGATAACTTTTTTTTTCTTAAGTGAAATAAACTTTATTCATAGAACATTTGTCCTGTGATATTAATTTATTTTGTTTTTTTTTTTCGATTTAGTTAAGTTTCATTAAAAAAAAATATAATTGTAAACATTATAAAATCACTTATCTTTACGTTATCATCTTAACTATCATTGTGATGAGCTAAACCATTAACCCAATTAGTTATTCACCTTAATCATTAGCTTAGCTATACTTTGATCACTATAGCTAGTTACGTGTAGTATGGTTATTGTTATCATTATTATAAGAAAAAAGAATTTTGTTGATAGTTTGTGAAATAAGTTAACAATTCATAGAAATAATCAAGTTTATAGATTTTATTAAGCCTGAACTAAATTTAGCTTAGTTCGATTTTTTGCTTGTCTTATCAGCGCATCAAACATGTTTGATCGACAACAAGTTTGATGTGCCAATAATATGCAACAGCTGCTCGGCTCGCTGGCTAACCTCACATACAGTTGCTTTAGCTGTATAGTTGCTGTTATTGTAGTTACTGCTGTTGCCAAACAGTTGCCGATGCTGACGTCGTTGACGCTGCTGCTGCTGCTGCTGCTGACGCTGGCTAGCTCGTTTGCACGGATTTCGCGTTAAACTTAGCGTTCAGTTGAAAGCGTGCAACGCAGCCGCACGGACGCAGTGCTCCACAGAGCGATTAACGATTAACGATAAGCGATTCTATCTTCTTCTTTTTTTTTGGTTTGGTTTTTAGTTTGCTTTGATGAGCACAGGATAAGCCTAAGGCTATAACCCGCTGAGACAAAACGTGTGTGTGCTTCGTGCGAGCAGATTTTTCAAGTAAGCAACAATTAAAACTTCACCAAGTGTTTGTGCATGTACATGTGTGTAAGTGAATGTGTGTGTGTGTGTGTTTTTATGTGTTTGAAAGGGATTGCAGTTAAAGTGAAACCCTGACTAATAAGGCACAGGCTGAATTGTTTCCGCTGCATTGAGAGACAGGAACAGGTGCAGTGCACAGCTGCAATAGCAATAGCAATAGCAACAGCAACTGTTGCTGTTTGCTGTTGTTGTTGATATAGCTGCTAATATAGGGAAAAGGCAAAAACGTTTAGCTTCACATACATATGTATATGGTCTGTGATTTGGGCAAAAAGGCACTCGCGTGCAACAGCGACGGCAGCAGCAACAGTTGCAAGCGGCAACATTTTGCAATCGCCCACAACAGCAACAACTACAACGACAACGACAACGACAACAACTGTGCGCACACACATGAGCGATATACATTTGAAGTGATTGTATATAGATGAGGAGACACGAGTAAAAGAAAAAGCTAAGAAAAACATTGACGCAGTGCTTTCGTGGATAAGTAGGCTACAACAGCAACAACAACAACAACACACAGAAAGCCAGACAGACAGAGAGACAACAGACAACAGACAACAACAAAAACAACAACAGCCACATAGATTTGCAAAGCTTGGCCAACAATACCCTTACCTTTACTGCACTTCAAGTGTGAAAATTTTGATATTTTTTTGTTTATAAAATGGCTACGCAAAAGCCGTGTTGCAAGACTGCGCTTTAAACTCCAAACTCCACAAATATCGTACTGCCAGCTGGACCTAACAAAAGAAAGTGTATGAGGATTCTAAGTTTGACAAGCAGCTTAACAGAGCTTGCTAAGTTTGACATCCGACAAGACAAAAGGACACAATAAACACAGGCATCCTTGCAACATACGAGATGCACGTGAGGACTTATTTTAAACAGCTTGCTAAATAGTTTTTCTTTTGCCATGTGGCAATCTTAGGCGGTTTAGCTCTCTTTGTTCTGCTTCAGTTGCGCTGCGTAACACATAACAAAACAAAAGACTTAGGACACAAACGCGAATGCAAAGCAAGAAACAATTAAACATTGTTGCAATTTAATTGGGTGTTGTTGCAGCTAAGTAAATAACTATAAAGCAACAAAATTTGCCGCTACGCATTCAACTGTTTATATTAATAAATAAAAGGCGACAATGGTGTTGTTGTTGTTGTTGTATTTGCTGTAGCTGCAACTAAATAAAGTTGCCGTTGTATGTTGTATGTTGCTGCTGCTGGCACATTGACCCAAGAGTGACACACACGAGCCACAAACAGAGGCAGCCCGAACTGATTGCTGTGACATTGTGCGCTGCTTCTGACGCCACACGCAGTCAAGGTGACTGACACCAGCAGCAGCCCGTACAACAATAACAATAACAACAACAACAACAACAATAGCAAACAACAAATACAACTACCACCAACCAACACACGTGCAATAGCCCACAGCAACATAGGAATTGTTGCTCATGATCATGACGTTTGTTCATTGTTGGGCCAATGACATTGGCCCCATCAAGTTTGACACCAAATTAGCGCACAAAAATTACTTTAATTGCGCGCACTTTGTTGTTGTTATTTGTCAAGTGTCAAGTGTGCATCCATCAGATACAAGATATATACTATTTGTGTCTTTGGATATATTTATATATATAACCATTGAATTGTTTGCTTTGCGTTAAGTTGATTGAAAGAGTTTTGGTTACATTTGAAACGTTACAATTGAAGTGTTCATCATTGAGAAGTGTTGATTGTATCAAAATGTTCGTTATATTTCAACAATACTGTAGTTACATATGCCTTTTGTGTATGTGTGCGTGTGTGTGGGCGTATGGGCGTGTCAAACTTGACATTTGAAGACCAAGCGATTTTTGGCCTTCAAATTGAGTTTGAGCCCAGGAAGTGATCAAGTCAATTGACTCGGCCAAAAACACACACCAACACCAACAACAACACACACACATAAACATATACGAATATAGCCACAAGCTTATTTGGCAACAACAGCAAACGGTTTACAATAGCTGCCGCTTTTGCGCAGAGATGCCCAACTGGTTTACCCGGCCTACCTGGCTGGCTACTAACTAAACTAACCACACGCAAACCCCTCCATCCAATAGCACCCCTCATCCCACTTTCCTTGTCCCTCTTCCACTTCTTCGCTCCTACACTTAATTTCAACTTGGGCTGCCTGCTCTAAACTTGTTTGCCGGTGACCCAATTTCATGCGCAACTTATATATATATATATATATTTTTATTTTTTTTCGACATTTTTACAAACATTTCATTTACGTTTGGTTTTTGGCACAAAAGCATTGAAAGGCAACCGAAATTATCTGAAATGCGTAAATTGTGCTCCCCAATTTCGGTATCCATTTCAACTTCAACTTTGGTGCCAGCTTCCGGTTGCCAAAAAAAATGTTGCAAGTATGGTTGTTGCTTTTGTTGCTGTTGCGGCACCTGTTTTTTGTTTTTTGGCCTGGTAAATCTACAATTGTAACTTACGCTTGTAATTTAAACTAAAAGGAGTCTTTGGCCTTTCACTTGGGCTCAACGAAGCGAACACAAACATAAATCAAAGATGGAGTAACTACACAAAGACTATGTAATACATGTACATATATATATATACCAAATCCAATCTTAGTGGTCACCAACCAGTCCAGGTCAAACAAGTAAGAAGGCTCTAGTCGAGAAATCCCGACTAGACGATACCCTGATCCCTATACTTTACGCGTACAGTCAGTGCTTGCAAGTATGTGGGCGTGTGTGTACGACCATACTGCATACTGCATACTCAACTTCAAAATTCCATATCTCCGGTGTTTCTCAACCGATTTTAATAAAAATTTCACAGATTGTTATTATTTTGATTAATAATTCAAATGCCATCTAAAATTTTTTTTAAATTCAAGATTTTATTGTTATCGATCCCATGTGTATATCGGAAACGGGATGAGTTATCGAAAATTGAAAACAAACTTGTACTGCCTAGGGATTAGGCGAGCTTAAGTTCCAAATCTGGAGTCTCTAGCTCTTATAGTCTCTGAGATCGCGTTCATACATATAGACGGACAGACGGACATGGCTATATCGACTCGACTGTTGATGCTGATAAAGAATATATATACTTTATGGGGTCGGAGATGCTTCCTTCTGCCTGTTACATACTTTTGTACAACTTCATTATACCCTTTTTTCCCATTTTTAATGGGCTCAGGGTATAAAAAGACGAGCAAATGAGGATATTAATATCTTAAGCTAACCTTATCTAGTCGGCAAAGTACTTTGGCTAGCAAAACTTTTCTATAACATTATAACTAACTTTAATGCTTTTATGGAATGAAATTCTATGAGCCTTGAACATTTCCTGATGCATACGCATTATTATTCAACTATGCAACAACAATAGCTTTATGTTGGTTCGTTAAGGTTCGTTTCAAAAAGGTAGTTTCTCATATGTTTAAAGTTATTTATAGGCACCATCGTGCATTATGTATGATCCAGCTGGTGGGAACTACTTGACTA
The DNA here is from genome assembly GCA_035044605.1 of Scaptomyza cyrtandrae. Lineage (NCBI taxonomy): Eukaryota > Metazoa > Arthropoda > Insecta > Diptera > Drosophilidae > Scaptomyza > Scaptomyza cyrtandrae. Next base: position 4,514,744 of record JAWNNS010000639.1, read on the forward strand.
CTTTTTGTGTGTGTGCGTTTGTTTTTTCTTTTAACTATTTTTTGCTAGTTGATTTTTATGTTATTTGGGTAACCATTTTACCGAGGAGCCGGCAAAGAGCTTAACTGTATAAACTGTAGACAGACAAACAGCAAGACTGTAAGGCAGAAAAACTGACTGACTGACTGACTGACTAACTGACACACAACGCAACGTGGCACGTTTCAACACCCGCACGATAACAACCTACAACAACTAGCGACAACAGCAGAAGCAACAACAACAACAACAGCTGCTTGTTGTGCAGTTTTTAGCGTCTGATCGAGTGACAAGGCAAATGAATTATGTTTAGCCCGATAAAAATAAACAGACAACAGTTCCTCAATAACACAACACATTGAATATATATATGGTATATATATTTCATTTCGTATGTAGATTTTTAAGTTTACCAATCGCGAGCGCCAATTATACGAAAAGTAAAAAAAATATAAAAGAAAACAACAGCAGCAACAATCAACAATTTGGTAGCTATTACATCAGAGCCAGTAGATATTGTAATAATAAAAACGAATGGCCCCACGATTTGAAAGACAAACAACAACAACAACAGCCATAGTTTATATCTTTTGTATCTTCATTGTTACCATTCATTGTTGTTGCTGCTGCTGTTGTTGTTGTTGTTGTTGTTGCAGTTTTGAACGGCATTTTGCGTGGCTTACATTTATTATAAGCCGCATTTGTTGTGGCTGACAACGCGGTTGCGTTTTGTTGTTGCTGTTGGCCGCAACAGTCGTCAAGGTCGCAACGCCAGTGGCCCTTTTTGGGCATAGGGGAGGTAAACACAAAAATTTTGTTAACATCGATCGATTGCAACAACAACATCTATAATACGTGTATATATGTATGTATATTTGTATGGAATGCAATCGTGTAATGGAACTAACGCAACGATAATCAACTAATTGGCGGATGATTAGTGCAACAACAGTTTAACAGTTGCAGCAACCATAACCGGTAACCGGCACCGCAATTTTGGTGTTAAGAGTATTGCACACGATTAACCTCTTGAAACCGTCTTAAGCCGAACGAGTGAAACTTAAACAAATTGAAACGAAACGAAACGACGTTAAGTTTTTGTTTTTTTTTGGGTTAGGCACGAAATGTTACTTTGAGACTTTAAAGACTCTTTTGACGTGCACTTTAGGGTGCAGTCAGCAAAGGTTTATTACCATTTGCTAAGTTAAACGTATGAGTTAAAGTTCTTCGCTTCAATGCCGATTGAAGCCAGTAGTGTCATTGTCTTGAACTTATAGAGTGTTAAATGGTTTTTTGTGTCTTTCACATTTTTATTAATTAACTAAAATTGTCTAATAACAATTTTATTCTATTGCAGCTTTTGCCATCGGAGACAATTCGAAAGAAGGAGCGGTTCGGATGGTCGCAGACGCAACGCCATGCACAAGAGAAAGAGACCTTAGAGAGAGAGAGACGACGACGTGAGAGAGAGAGAGAGAGAGAGAGCGAGAGTGAGGAAATAACAATTAGACAAAAATAAAACGTGAAGATCAGAAAAGATAAATTAAACACTCGAAACGTTATCAATCATTACCAACAAGCAGCTCCCAAGGAATATGGTGCTGAATCTGCTCTTTATAACGACAGTGATCAAGTCAACATTTGGTGTGGTGACCACAGGATTATGGCTAATACCATTGCTCCTGGCAGCAATTACCTATTATCGCTATGATGCTGTCGATCCCGAATCGCGACCATTGGACCAACTAAATCTATGGCCCGAATATGATTTCATAGTGGTGGGCAGCGGTTCAGCTGGTGCGGTGGTTGCCAATCGTCTAAGCGAAATACGCAAATGGAAGGTACTGCTGATCGAGGCCGGTCCGGATGAGAACGAGATCTCGGACGTACCATCGCTGGCAGCGTATCTGCAGCTGAGCAAACTGGACTGGGCCTACAAGACGGAACCCACAACGAAGGCATGCCTGGGAATGCAGAACAATCGCTGCAATTGGCCGCGTGGACGAGTCCTCGGTGGCTCCTCCGTACTCAATTATATGTTGTATGTGCGAGGCAATCGAAATGATTACGATCATTGGGCAGCACTAGGCAATCCTGGCTGGGACTACGATCAGGTGTTGCGTTACTTCAAAAAGTCCGAGGATAATCGGAATCCCTACCTGGCTAAGAGTGCTTATCATGGCCGGGGTGGACTGTTAACTGTGCAGGAGTCACCGTGGCATACGCCACTGGTGGCCGCCTTTGTAGAAGCGGGCACACAGCTGGGCTACGACAACCGCGATATAAATGGCGCCAAGCAGGCAGGTTTCATGATCGCTCAAGGCACCATTCGACGTGGTTCACGCTGCTCGACGGCCAAAGCCTTTCTACGGCCCATACGACAACGACCGAACTTTCATCTATCGATGAACTCACATGTGACACGGATCATCATTGAGCCGGGCAACATGCGCGCCCAGGCCGTTGAGTTTGTGAAGAATGGCAAGGTTTATCGCATTGCCGCACGTCGGGAGATCATTTTGTCGGCAGGGGCCATCAACACGCCGCAGCTGATGATGCTCTCAGGCTTGGGACCGAGGCAGCATCTTGAAAAGCATGACATACATGTGCTTCAGGATTTGCCCGTTGGTGAGAATATGCAAGATCATGTGGGCATGGGTGGACTCACATTTCTGGTTGATAAGCCCGTGGCCATAGTACAGGATCGCTTCAATCCAACAGCAGTGACTTTTCAATACGTTCTGCGCGAACGCGGACCCATGACCACATTGGGCGGCGTTGAGGGTTTAGCCTTTGTGCATACGCCATATTCGAATCGCAGCATTGACTGGCCCGATATACAGTTTCACATGGCACCCGCTTCAATCAACTCGGATAATGGAGCACGCGTCAAGAAAGTGATGGGTTTGAAGGAGTCCATCTATCAGGAGGTCTATCATCCCATTGCGAACAAGGATAGCTGGACAATAATGCCGTTACTGCTGCGACCACGTTCCAGGGGCAGCGTACGTCTACGTTCCGCCAATCCCTTTCACTATCCATTGATCAATGCCAACTACTTTGATGATCCGCTGGATGCCAAGACACTGGTGGAGGGTGCCAAGATAGCCCTGCGTGTTGCCGAGGCGGAGGTCTTTAAACAATTCGGCAGTCGTTTGTGGCGCAAACCGTTGCCCAACTGCAAGCAGCACAAGTTTCTATCGGACGCATATTTGGAGTGTCAGGTGCGCACCATATCGATGACCATCTATCATCCCTGTGGAACAGCGAAAATGGGTCCCAGCTGGGATGCCGAGGCCGTTGTCGATCCACGCCTAAGGGTGTATGGTGTGCGCGGATTGAGGGTGATTGATGCCAGCATTATGCCAACGATAAGTAGCGGCAATACCAATGCGCCCGTCATCATGATAGCCGAAAAGGGTGCCGATCTCATCAAGGAGGACTGGCTCAAGAATCCCGAATATAAGGTCAAGCGCCAAGATAACATTTACAGTGATAGCGAACCAGCTGCCACCATCATCAACAACAGCAACAATGACAGCAGCAGTAGCAACAATTTAACGCTGACAGCAATACCTGTTGCTCCTGTTGCTGCTGCTGTTGCTGCTGCTGCTGCTGTTGAAAGCGATAGCATTACTAACAGTTAGCTATGCTGATTGTATGTGTGTGTGTGTGTGTTTTTTTTTTTTTGGGCCACATGTGCTCAGGGGTCAACTAGCTTTACAATGACAGTCGAACATATTGTGTTTCAATGAATTGAGTAGGCAGCTTGCTTTTTCTTCTGTTGTTGCGTTGTTGTTTTGGTTTTTTTTCTCTTTATGGTTAGTCCCAGACAAAAGTTTGCCATTGTTTCAATTTTTAGTGTATAAGACATAACCAAACAGTTCGCTCACATAACAAAATGCCAAGCAAATACAACAACAACAATCACTTTCTCACTCTTTAATATATTTCAAAAATGTTGTAATGGCAAAACAAAAATGCATGAAATCGAGTCATAGTTATGTACTTTTTAAATAGCTTCTAGACTCTAGTTAATTTAAACATAATTATTTTTATCCCATATATATATATATATATTTGTACTTATTGTCTTTTTTTTTTGCTAGAATTTAATTTATAAATAATTATATTTGTATAATAACTGTAATGTATATTTTTGACTATTTTTAAGCAAGCATCCAAACACATATTATTTATGAACACAAAATTTAATTGAATAAATTTAAGCAATTTACAAAAAGAAAAACCAAAATTAGATTGAGAAAAATGCATTGTTCTAATTGGAGTTATTTTGAAATATTAAAATTCACAAAAGCAACTTGGCTTATTATAGTACTGTTTACAATAAAGTGGTATATACTTTATGGAAAACAAAATGTCTTTTTCGCATGCATACTTTAACGAAGTGGAACACAACCATATGCCCAGTTGTGATATTCATTTATGTGAGCTGCCTAAAAGCAGGCAACACAAAACGAATCAACAACAATGACAACTGTGGCGTGTCCATGGAGATAAACAACTTGAAAAAAAAAAGAACAGCAACCAAACTTTGTACCTAACGTTAGATGTCATCAGGCACAACTGCACTTGTATCGATTAAATGTAGAAGACAAGATTAGTTATAGTTTGTGTATGTAGGTTTGTAGCAAACTGGGTCTAACTCGAGCGTTGACCTTGACATGTCTAAACTAGAGTTGCGCACATTGAAGATCCATTAAAAGAAATTTATTTAAATAAATTTAGTAATTCGATTCGTTTAGTTAAGCTTGTTTCTTTAGATTGATAAGCAGTTTAATACAACTTATTATTAACGGCACAAATGAAAAAATAATTCTCTACTTAAACTATGAACAACAATCCAATCAGGTTTGATTTATGGATTTTAATGTATAATTTAGAATTTAATGTGTAAAACAGTTAATAATTAGTACTTAACGGTTGTTATTAAACATGCTCTCAGGATTAGCATTTTAAACGTTTTTTTTATAAACTGTGCGACAATGTTAGCTAGTATGTGTGAATTCGGATACTCTACATAATCGAGTCTTATTACTTTATTTTATTACTTGTGGAACAAACCACATTTGAGTGGAACGTGTAATGTTATTCTTATGATTAACATCAACATCATCAAGTCGAACTGAACTCAGTAAACTGAAAATTTTGGTATATTTTGGCTCGTGTTTGAATTTAAATACTTGAAAAACGAGCACAGTGTTGGATTTCCAAGTCGTTTAACCACAACAATATCATATTAACTACAAACATTGTTTGTGCATTACGTATACGATCCGACTGCAGCAGTCCAACAAATAAGATATAAACAAAACATATAAACACGATTTCTAACTGCTACTGTTGCTGCTTATGAGCTTGATGCTTGTCACCAAGTTGTCCTTCGCTTCGACGCCATAGCATCAAAAGATACCAAATTTGGCAATGCATAGGCGAAGAAGCTGAAACAAAACGATCAACTGGGTCAATGGCTGACGGAAGTAATATCATCATTTACATGCAAAGTTGTTGCTGCTGCTGCTGTTGCTTTGGTTTCTATAGCATAAACTCAATAACTATATAGTAAACGTTATTATATCGAGTGGATGAACTTCCTATTTCATCGGGCTGATACGTTGTCGTGTTATGTTCCACTTAGAGGTTAATAAACTTGTTATAGTCTGATATGGTTTTCAATTAACATTTGCATGCGAATCCGTTAGACAACAGTCCACACACGTAATACACACAGCTTAGTTGACCCAGACCCAGTGAACTTGATCTTTAGCTAAGAAACAAACAAAAAATCATATAATCATAATCCAACAACGAACTTTAAGAACTTCAGGGCTAAGCACGTACCTTTTGCTCCCCAGCTAGAATTTATGTACATATATTTAGCTTACCTGTAAAAAGACAGAGAGAAAATGATGATTAGTTATTAAAATTTGCTGTATGGAAAATTACGACGTCACATTTACAAAATGGTTATTAATGATTGTGTTATAGACGGAAATGTTTTGGGGGCCCCCTCAAAAAATATATACGACTAGAATAAATGCTTAACGCTCATAACGATTTGACCCTGTATTTAAGTTATTATTATTATTTTTCGTGTTCGTTACAGCTTACACTAAGTATAGAAATTAACATAGGCATAGATAGACCTTAACGTGACTTATAAGACTTTGGGTTGGGTTCCAACTAGTCAGTGAGACTAGTTTATTAGAATTTAAAGCGACGGCCTTGACTTAATTAGCTTCGATGAGCCCAAACTGAGTGGCATTATCAAAAAGTAAATTCGATGCAAATGCCAGAAAATGATGGGGCAATGAGCTGACAACAAAAGTTTTTTACTTAAAGCACAGTTGAGGAATGTTTTCATTTGTTACTCCGCTGATTTGTGTTACTGTGTTGTTCGATTGTTGTTGACAATGATTCGATGACGTTCATCAATCAATTAACTGAGTTGCAAAAAAAAAAAAAAAAATGGCATCCATTGCGTAACAAATCGGACAATCGGCTTATCGATTGTTCATCCATTTGATGACGCAGCCGAGTTCGGTTCACTAACCCATCAATTGCGGTTGAATAACATTTGCAATTCAATTTCAAATATATATATTTAAGTTTGTTTTGGTTAGAGTACGCATAATTGTTAAGTATGTGAACACAATGTTAAGATCAAAACACACACACACACACACAAAGACACACACAATAAACTACTGTCAGTCAATTGTTATTTGTGCTCTAAAGCACTTTAAAGTGTATTTCTATTATTTCTTTGTGTTTGCTCAATTTAATGATACTCAAAACAATATATAGTAATCTTAACAAATATTATTTCGCTTTTTTTTTTATTATTGCGTGGACGTATCCACAATAAGTTCAAAACACTTGCAGAACGGAAGAACAAGAAGGAAGTAGTTATACACAAAATGGTTAATGACAGCTGTCAAAACAAGAAGTGAGACAAAGCTTTAAAGAATTAATTGTTCATTAAAGGCAAGCTAAGGGAAATGTAAATAATAATGAAGCGAAAAGAACGTAATAGCAATAGTATAGTTATAAAATCAAAAGAATTATCAACATTTTGTAATGAGAGAATTTAAACCAAAATATGATTAATAGCCCAATCTATTCATAACTTCATTGTTCAACTAAGCAAATATATATACAGCAGCAATTAAGTGGTATGATCTTGATTCGTTCCCAAAGAGCTTATGCCACGTGGATGTGGCTCTGGATTGTCATAGCAGTGTTTGTACCAGGCTGTCTGTTGGCGACCCAAACCAAAACCGGCAGCAATGTGATTGGTTATGTAAACCAGGCAGCGGATTAGACCACGTGAAATGCGATCCCAGCGTGTGTCTATCTCTGGTTTCTCATTCAACTCCATCTCCTGCTTATCATGCAGTTCCTGTTCCTGTTCCTGCTCCTGCTCTTGATCCTGTTCATTCAGCAGATCTGCCATCTTTGCAACTAATTCTGTTTTTTGTTCCGGCTTGGCATGTTGCACCAGCTTCACTTGCTCCGTTATGCTAGTCACATCCTCTTCATTGCTGTTCTTAACGCTTTTCTCTAGAATTTCCTGTTGTTGCTGTTGCAGTTCCTGCTCCTGTGTTTCAGCGCTAGACATGTTGCTGCGTATTGCTTACTGGATATGAAGTTTTTACTAAATCTAAATATTCATTAAAATAGACGAATTGTTTGCTTTTTGGATTTAAAATGCTTTCTAAAATGTAAAATTGCTCTCATTGAAATAAATGAGAAGCAAGCTGCTGCGATTGTGTTTAGAGTTTTTAATACGATATACAACTCAAAATTCTCTCTTTGGAACTAAATCGAACTATGTATGGGCTGCCACTTTCTGTAGTCGTACCTAGCTTAAGGTTTTAAGAACTAAAAAGAAATAAGTCACCCTTAAATTATGTTCAAATGAACGTCAATTAAGTTTTTGTAATTTTTAAATTTTTTTAAATTGAATTACAATTTTTGTAAACTTATATAAAATACTGTAAAAACGTGCAAATAGTCTTGAAACAAGAGACATAAATATTGAATTAAGTAAAGCTCTTCGAAAATTGATTAAAATTCGACTTAAACCAGGTGAAACACTACTTGAATCAAGTAAATCTCTACTTTTGCCAAGCAAAACTCAACTTAAATCAAGTAAAACCATACCTGTATCAATCATGAATCACGAAAAAACGGTTATCATGTTTTGTTTAATTTTATTTAATTTATTTTTTTTTTTCTTAAGTCATTAAACAGGCCGTAAATTCTCCTAACTCTTAATTTCTGCGTATTCTTCGCTTTGTTTGCAACATCAATATTTGCGAGTGTCTACAAGTCGATGCCATAAATGTAGCAAAAACTAAGAAAAAAAATAAAAACAAAACCAATACACGCCCAATATCTAATATTCAAAATTGCAAATACACTTAAGCTAAGCAGGGTCATTATTATACATTAATGAGATATATATGTATCTAAGTTGCATACTTATGGTCAATTGATAAGCTTATTGTGATTCAAAAGACATTTTATTCTGTTCTTAATCAATTTATTGTGTCGCATTTGTTAAGTATTTTTAGTATGCAATTAACTTGTGGAATAGTTTTTTTTATTGAGAGCATCCCATGAATAGCATATAAATTGCAAGTCAAAGAGCCATTCACAGCGAAAGTGTTCGATAAGGAAGTGGTTGTCAAGTACTGTCATATGGTTTGAAAACTCAAACTTGTAGATACTCTTAAAGAACTTGCTTTTATACCAACTTTGTCTATAAAAAACAATTTTTAATGCAATTTTGTTAGTTGTTAGTAGCACAAAAGAGAGCTCTGTCGTACTGTAGAAGCAAACATGAACTGCCAAGAGAATACCCCACTTCCTTTGTGTAAACAAATGCAGAGTATCTGACAAGCGCAAACAATTTGACAACCAACAGTAGTGCGTTGTTAAGAATACTATATGTAAATTGTGATCCATTAAGTGTAAAACAAAGACAAAGACTCAAAACAGGTCACACCCAAACGCATAAACAAGAATTCCGTCGACTGTCGCCAAATGAACGACAGATTAATGTTAATTGCAAAGAAGGGGAACTTTGACAAAATCGTCCAGTCATCATCGTTGGCAACTAAACAACACGATATAAACTTGCTACTCATCTGACAAGCAGCTGTGTCAACAACAATGTTGCAGCAGCAACAGGCGAAAAGTTCAAATGTGCCATCCTGACCCGCCCACAATGTCAATGGACGATGTCGTGACCCCGCAAATGTTGCACTTAAGAGAGACACAAAAAAAAAACAATAAAAAAAAAAATGACCATAAAAACGCATTTGGCCGCAGTATCGCCGGCTGGAAAGTCGGTCAAAGACAACAGCTTAACAAAATTCTTGACTATTTTAATTTTTTTAACAGCAAATTGCCAAAAACAACACCAACAGCAACTAACTAACTATCGATTGTGCCGAAAACTTTAATTGCCGTTAGACGCTTGCGAGCTGCAGCGTTGCCAACTATTACGTAATTGCGCACCAATTGGCAGACAGAGCAGACTGGCAACATCGGCGATACCTTGACTCAAATTCTGCCACCGCAGCTGCTGCCGCGCAGCAACTTGAATGTCATCAATTCGTTTGTCTTTTGCCTTGGTCGCCAACGGGCCAACCACTGTGCTTTGGCTTTGTCAAGAACTTACCAATCCGACAAGGTTTCCCCAACACAAATCTCTTAACCAATGAAGAACATAACAATAAACATAAACTTGATTTTTAGAAATCAAGCAAATCTGGTTCTTGACACAAGCCTCAAGTTTATGGTTTAAGATTTCTGCTGCATTTTTTTATATTGAAGCTTGACTTGAGTTGTAATCCATCAGTTTTTCAGGGGTTTTTTTTTCAAATTGCTTGTTTCTATATATTTTTAATATGTGTTAGGTAGATTTGTCTAAAATATTGCATTTTTTTCGAATTCCAAACATATATACGTATTTATGAAGTTGATTTCAAGATTAGATCCAATCACTCACTTACAACGTTTCCTATCTAATTATTTAATTGTGTTTTTGACTTTTGACATTGTTGCTGGCATTCATTTTCATGCATTCAACTGTGTGGCTAAGCACATTTTGATTGGATATATTTAATTATTGTTATTGATATAAATAAAGACCTTTGATAGTCTTGTTTTCATTTTGTTTTTTGAATCGATTTCTACTTCGAATTAAAACCAGTTTGCGCTTTATGAAAACTTTACAACTTTTAGCTGTTGTTTTGATTTTATTTATTTATTTATTTATTATTTTTTTTGATGAGTAAAAGAAATGCTGAACGCTGACATTGTTTGGATTAATTATAAGATACTAGGGAATACAAATAACATAGCTGAAATTAATTTAAAATTCACAACTATTCACTTCGCTGCAACACAATGTTGTGACTTGTCACGATAACTATAAGGTTGGCATTGCTGTTTGTTACGAATGTTGTTGTATTGTGTTGTTGTTGTTGTTGGTCTCTCATTCTTAGGCATTCTGTTGTTTCATAATTCACATGCAAACGGAAATAATTATAAAACTTTCAAGCAATCTAACGAAATCGCACAGTTTGACGACCCTTCATCAGTCAAGGTGCAGGGAAGGGACGCACAAAAATTTGTTGAATCATTCGACTGATTGCAGACAATTTGTTTTAAAAGATAGACATTAGGAATTTGCGAATTTCTGCGAGATCTTAAGAAGCTACAAAACGAATAACAAAATCTTTGGCTATATAGAAGATCTTAAGCACAATATGAAGAACATTTTATTATTATAATATTTACTTTAAGAGTGCATGATAATGTGATTGTTTAATATCCAACACATTATTACACTTAATATCAAACACATTATCATGCACTATTAAAGTAAATAATATATAATCAAAATTTGGTTTCAATATTGTGTACATATATATACATACAACATCTGTACACGCTTTATTGATTGTGTTTGCCAGAGTGCTCGACATTGGGAACCTTTGAAATGCCGTTGATTGCACTTAGTATTATTGGCCACATATTATAATTTCGATTCGTATCTAATTGATAGTCGTGCTTTAATTTAATTCGATGAAATGTTAAATATATCTACTTTGATGTACCCGAACTAAGCCCGAAGTCTACAATTGTGAATCTAGCTTTAATATTAGAATCACTCCCTCAAAACATGCGTTTTAATGTCTGTTAAGCGTGGCACTAAAATAGTAAGCTTAAACGTGACCTAAGTATTTTTCTACCCTTGGAGAGTGTTATTTTTTAATTATATTCACCTATACAGATAAGTCTAGTACTCACTCTTTAGAATGTAGTAGTTATTGTTTAATAGTCTGAGATAATTGCTTAGTATGCTGATGTATTATGCAAGCTGTAACCCTGCATATCTCACACTCTCTTGGACGCTCTCTCGCTGCGACGAGACACTTGGAGAAATAAACGTATAAGTCAGGTACTTATTAAAGAATTAACTTTTCGCATGAAAGCAATTGATATGAATGCATTGAATTTCCTTTTTATCTACACAAATAAATTGCCCTTCGAATAATAAATTTAGTTGCTTGCTGCCAGCGCAACAGTCTGGAAGGCACTGTCTCAGCACGGAAATCATCTCAAATGGTAATGCAATTCCTTCTACTGTTTACACTCTGCCTTCGTCATGCACTTGCCCAGAGCTACAATGGCAACATCATCTTCGATGCCATAGAATACCTGAACCGCGGTCAACGTCAAATGAATCTTGAAGCGATTGATGAACGCAAACAGTTGCAAAAAGAATATGATTTTATTGTAGTTGGTGCTGGCACAGCGGGTTGTGCTCTGGCTGCACGTCTCTCGGAGAATCGGTCGTGGAAGGTGCTGTTACTGGAGGCTGGCGGTCCGGAGAGCTATAGTATGGACATGCCGCTTGCGGCGCAATATCTGCAGCTGGGCGAAATGAACTGGAAGTATCGTCCACAACCCTCCGACAACTATTGTCTGGCCATGAAGGAAAATCGCTGTAATTGGCCCCGTGGCAAGGTCATGGGCGGTAGTTCTGTCCTGAACTACATGATGTACACAAGGGGTAATCGTCAGGACTTTGATCTGTGGGCGCGTCTGGGCAATCCTGGCTGGAGCTATGAAGATATTTTGCCATATTTTCGCAAATATGAGGGATCTTTCATTCCGGATGCGGATAAGGGACAAGCTCGTCCCGGTCGACAGGGTCCCGTAAAGTTAACCTATTCGGCATATCGGACACCAATTGCAAAAGCTTTTGTACAAGCATCGGAGCAAGCGGGTCAGTCAAGAAGGGACTACAATGGCGAGTCACAGCTGGGCGTCTCCTATTTGCAGGCAACCGTTAAAAATGGGACACGCTGGAGCTCAAATCATGCCTATCTCTATCCCATCAAGGGCAAACGCTCTAATCTACATATAAAGAAGCACGCCCTGGTGACCAAGGTGCTCATCGATCCACAGACAAAGACTGCTTATGGCATCATGTTCACGGCTGATGGACGCAGCCAAAAGATCCTGGCTCGCAAGGAGGTGATTGTCTCGGCTGGAGCTATCAACACACCACAGCTTCTCATGTTGTCTGGTGTAGGACCTGCGAAACACTTGCGTGAGGTGGGCATCAAGCCCATTGCTGATCTGGCTGTGGGCTTTAATCTACAGGATCATATAGCGCCAGCGGTAACTATTTTGTGCAACGCCACCTCACTCAAGCTGGACCATGTTCTCAATGCGGATGCGATTGGAGCATTTTTGCGTGGCCAGGGACCTTTAAGCAATCCGGGTGGTGTCGAAGCCATTTCATTTTATGCACTGGACGAATCGGAGCGTGTCAAGGGCTGGGCGGATATGGAGCTGTTTACGACGGTCAGCGGTATTCATTTATATCCGGCATTACGTTTGGCCTTCGGCGTCCGACCGGACATCTATGAGCAAATGTTCGGAGAGATGGAGCGCAAAAAAGCGAACGCTTTTATGATCTTTCCCATGATATTGCGTCCCAAGAGTCGCGGTCGCATTAAGCTAAACAGTCGCAATCCAAAGGAACATCCATTGATCTATGCCAACTACTTTGCACATCCCTACGATCTCAACATTACAGTACGCGGCATTGAGCAGGCGGTCAGCCTAATGGATCAACCAGCCTTTCGAGCCATCAATGCACGCGTGCTGGACAAACAGCTGCCCGACTGTAAGCATTTGGGCCGCCAGACTAGCGCCTATTGGGCATGTTATGCCCGACACTTTACCTTTACGATCTACCACTATTCGGGCACAGCCAAGATGGGTCCACGAAGTGATCCTAGCGCTGTTGTAGATGCTCGTTTGCGTGTGCATGGCATTCGTAATCTTCGTGTGGTAGATGCCAGCATTATGCCCTATCTAATTTCGGGTCATCCCAATGGCCCGGTCTTTCTGATAGCCGAAAAGGCCGCCGATATGATCAAGGAGGATCATAATTTTGTCTAACAAATGTAAAGACATTCAGCTAAATGTAATAAATAAAAAGCAAAGTCTTTCGGAAAAGTATATCTAATGGATGATATTTTTCCTAAAGAGCATAAAGCATATTAATTATTTCAACTGTTGATTAATTTGCAGAGGGAAAAACTATATCCAGACACAACCTGGTATTAATTTTAAAACTTGTCAATTACTTGTGCATAGCACATCGTATAAGTAATTATGAGTGCAATTTTCTGTCTGACTAATAAATAAATTCCGCAGTCATGGAAGACAGGCAGCCAAAAGATTGTCGGCTCGAACGTTGTGAAAATTGCCAAGATCAGAATGAATTGAATACAAATTACACCGAATCCTGTAAAACAACTTTAGGACAAATGAACAAGTTGGTGTAATCTTTCTCGTTCGAACATTGCAGACAATTTATATATTTTATGATTGCTCCTCAATATGGCTTGACATATTGTTGCTAGTAAAAATGAGTGGTTATTGAGTATGTTGTTCGCCCTTCCGCATTGATATGGCAGTCGATCAAAGATCAAAGATCGTAAACATCGAAAAACCATTTAAATAGGCTAGAAGGCAGCAGGCAGCAGGCAGAGTAATAAAGTTTGGCCCTTAGCTTTAGTCTAGTAGCTTGCAGGCAAACTAAAGCTGCATGCTAGCTTCCGCAATTTGGTCGGTCGTGTGAACGATCAGCTCAAGTCAATGTCAGACGCAACGCGTTCAGTTTGCTCAAATCTCGCTTTCAATTTGGCTTGAGTGCGGCTTATTGTGAACGTGTCCACAGTCACGCTACCGTTGCTGAGGCTGCTGGCGAAGATTCTTGGCAGTTAATGTTAACGATTGTGCTGCCGATCGAACGACTGCCGAAAAGATTCGCAAAACACGATTCGGCTGACTGAGTGAGAAAAAGACGGTGACGGTGACGGTTACCGCGCTTATATTTAATATTAAATTGAACTTGGCCTGTGCGATAGTCAGCATTACCAGTTACGAGTCCGAACTTACGGCACGGGCCACGCATGCGCGCACTATAAAGACAAAACGTCTTAGAACTCTGAGAAATATTGAAGAATTACAAGTTGGCTGTTTTGCTTTTTTTTTTCGTGACAAATAAGTGAAGTGTTGAAGTTGAACAATGGCCAAGTTAAATCTAAGCCAACTGCTGCTGTGCCTTTTCACTGGCTTTGCTCTGGTTATTGCCCAAGGCGAAAATGTGATATTCGAGACCATTAATTTTTTGAGACGCGGCCAGTCCGATGTGGATCTGGAGAACTATGATAACACCGTACAACTGGAGAGTGAATATGACTTTATTATTGTGGGCGCTGGTACAGCAGGTTGTGCTTTGGCTGCACGTCTTTCCGAGAATCCGGCATGGAAGGTTTTGTTGCTGGAGGCTGGAGGTCCAGAGCGTCTGGTCATGGATGTGCCTATAGTGGCGCACTTTTTGCAGCTGGGCGAAATGAACTGGAAGTATCGTACACAGCCCTCGGATCATGCCTGTCTAGCCATGAACAACAATCGTTGTAATTGGCCCCGTGGCAAGGTCATGGGCGGCAGCTCGGTTCTCAACTATATGATGTATACCAGGGGCAATCGTCGAGATTATGATCGCTGGGAGGAATTGGGAAATCCGGGCTGGAGCTGGAAAAATGTCTTGCCATACTTTAAGAAATACGAAGGCAGCAGTGTGCCAGATGCCGAGGAGGATTTTGTGGGTCGCGATGGTCCAGTGAAGATCAGCTATGTCAACTGGCGTTCGCGGATCGCAGAGGCTTTCGTCGATGCGGCTCAACAGGATGGTCTCAAATATCGTGATTACAATGGACGCATCCAGAATGGTGTCGCCTTTCTGCATACCACAACACGCAATTCGACACGCTGGAGCTCAAATCGTGCCTATCTCTATCCAATCAAGGGCAAACGCTCTAATCTACATGTAAAGAAGAATGCTATGGTGACCAAGGTGCTCATCGATCCACAGACAAAGACTGCTTATGGCATCATGTTCACGGCTGATGGACGCAGCCAAAAGATCCTGGCTCGCAAGGAGGTGATTGTCTCGGCTGGAGCTATCAACACACCACAGCTTCTCATGTTGTCTGGTGTAGGACCTGCGAAACACTTGCGTGAGGTGGGCATCAAGCCCATTGCTGATCTGGCTGTAGGCTACAATCTGCAGGATCATACAGCGCCGGCGGTGACATTTACAACGAATGCAACATCATTGAAATTTGAGGACTTTGCCGATCCCACCTGGCTGACGCGATTCAATCGCCGAGAGGGTCCATATGGTTCACCTGGCGGTTGTGAGGCGATTGCCTTTTGGGATCTGGATCATGAACGCGATGTGGATGGCTGGCCAGATATTGAGCTGTTTCTGGTTGGCGGCTCCATGTCTTCCAATCCAGCGATATCACGTGCCTTTGGCCTCAAGAAATCCATCTATGACTCGTTGTTTGCCGAGATCGAGGAAAAATCACTGAATGCCTTTATGATCTTTCCCATGATCTTGAGACCCAAAAGTCGTGGTCGCATTATGCTGAAGAGCACTGATCCTTTCAAGTATCCGCTGATTCATGCCAATTACTTTGCCCATCCCTACGATGTGGACATCTCGGTGCGCGGCCTCCTCAAAGCCATCAGTCTGATGGAGCAGAGCGGCATGAAGGCCATCGAGGCTAAGCTGTGGGAGCGCAAGATACCCACCTGCAAGCAGCATCCGTACAAGAGCTGGGCTTACTGGGCGTGCTATGTGCGTCACTTTACCTTCACCATTTACCACTACGCGGGCACAGCTAAGATGGGCCCCATGTCGGATCGGGCAGCTGTTGTGGATGCCCGTCTGCGTGTTCATGGCATACGTAATCTGCGTGTGGCCGATGCCAGCATTATGCCGGAGCTTATGTCCGGACATCCCAATGGTCCGGTCTTTATGATTGCCGAGAAGGCGGCCGATATGATCAAACAGGATCATGGCTTCATCAACTAAGTCGAAGCGAGTCAAAAAGTTTGACTATCATATATTTTTTTTTAGTTTATTATATATTCTCACATCAGGTTTAAGCTTCGTTCAATTAGTCCAAAGTTTGTAAGGGTGAGTGCTTTCATGTCCAGGACTCACTATCTTTCGAACAGTGAACGTTGCTTGAGTTGGATCTTGCCAGCATTCAATATTTGTAAATCGTACATAATGAACTGATCTTAATTTAAGCATAGTAGTACCTAAGACAGCAATAAATATTCTAAGAAATTGTTAAATCCTCAACTGGTTCTTTAAATTTATTCCAACCAACAAGTTCCGGCTAAGAATGATGATAAACAATTTGACTTTGGGTATTTCTTTTTATGATGCCTTTTTTTCGGTACAGACTGGTACGAAATTTTGACATTGACATTGCATTTCATTTTGCTTTAATTATAACTTATATTTTTAACTTTATATTTATATTCTACTATTTATCTCTCACCACATTAACATTTGTATCTGCATATATTCTTAACATATACCTGTATCTGTATTTATAGCATCACAATTTGCTTTTGTCTCTGTTTTGTTTTTTATTACTCATCTGAATCTCATTGTTTGCGTCGTTTCTCATCAACCTTTTTATTTGCCAATTTTCATGCTAATTAACAGCAACAGCGACAACAACATCATCCAATTGAAAGCCATGAAGTCTGCGGTTCGCCCAATTCAAATGCCAGCTTTTTGTTTGTTTTTGAATATTTTAAGCTTTTGGTCAGATTTACTAAATGCTGTTTTTCAACCTTTATTGTTGCGGAAACGATATGCGAAGCGGCATTCAACTAATTTGGTTCCACGTTAAATACGTATCAAGTGTGAAAATCATGGGTACAATTCATTAAAAATGTGTTGAGCACAAATGATTGGATTAATCTGAAAGCTAGAAGAGCTATTGAATAAGATCAAGTTCATCAAAACATGTTGAAAGATGCTTTTAAATAGTTTAATCATAAAAATAAGTTAGCAAATAATCATTTACAGAGTATTTTTTAGTCGATCACTTGTAACCTTGTGCTAGTCTTACTAGTTTTGCTATGCACATAATTATTGCAATTTTGTGTTCATTTTTCGATTTGAATTTTTTGGATTTATCGGGCGACCTTAGAGAAGTTAAATTTCTTATTTTGCCTTGATAATAAAATTTAGTTAAATAGTACATAAATCCTAAATACATTTTAAATTAAGTAATATATACAGTGCAAGCTCGAAAATGTAAGGGGAGTTCGAACAATTATAAAGTGTATGCCAATTTCGACATATAAAATCAGCGCTTAAAAGTATGCAACAAAGTTCTTAAATGCAATCAAGCTTCGAATTTCAATACTCCAGCCAACAAAATGATTTTAAGTTATTTTTTTACGAGTTGAATTTACATTTAATAGTTTCGCTGATAAAGAACAACTACGAATCAAGCATGTGTCATAATTATATTCAAAGTTTGACTAGCCTTATAAGTTTGATATAAACAAAATTACCCAAATTTATATGTATTATCAATAGCATCAATAAAGTTAAAGGGAAAGTTAAACATTGAATATTAAACATGTAAGTATGGGAACTTGATGTTAAAATTGTTCAATAAGCCAGAAAAAAAGCCTGGGATATAAGTCATTCCCTTTTATCCATATGTTATCAATCTGCGTAATGCAACTCTCAGTTGCACATCCGTTCCATTCACGAGCACCCGAAGTTTGTCTATGAATTTTTGGCTGTGGTCCACGTCCGGCTTTTTTGTTTTTCGCTCTCTTTCCATATAAAGTCGGAATTTTCATTATCAAAGCATCAAATATTCATGAATTCACAATGGGTGGTGCTTGAATCAAGGGGTGGATGGAGAACAGGTGCCTCTACGTCGATGCATGACAGACTGAATAAAGCGATTGCCTGACAAAACAAAAAAAAAAACAGAAAGAAAAACCCTTGGAAGCCCCAGTTGTCCGGTCGTCCAGTGAGACGGGGCCAAAATTGCATACTTATTTTCAATATGTCTGGGCTTTGGCATGACCAAGTGCGCGTTTGTGGGGTTGTTTATAAACGCAATGCAATGCAGCTTAACAACACGTGGGTGGAGGGGAGTAATGTGGAAAGGGAGATAAGGCAGGTAGTCAAAAGCTGGAACAGGGTGGCTGTCAGTCTAAAGCCCGTCTAACCTGCTCTGATTGCGTATGATGTATTCCCAACTCTCGTAATTATGTATTCTTTCAACTTTGTCATGGCACAAAAAAAGAAACACAAGCAAAACAAAAAAACAAGAAGAAATAAAACGCGAACAGTTTTTGATGGGGTTGCTGACGAGTTCCTTTTTTTGTAGCACAAAAAAAACCAAAAACATCATTTAACTCCAAAGTCCTAGGTGGCGTTAAGAGTCGTCGGAAGTTAACAAGTGTTGATAGTTTCCGCTGTTGTATGTTCGGATTGTCGTTAACCCGAAAGCCAGCACAGAACCAGAACAACAAGAAGCAGCAAAGAAGCCGCTGTAATGCCATAGAGCTATGCAAAAAATAAACAAACAAAGTCAAGTTAACAGGAAAGGTGCCAACCAAAGCTATAGAAATGTTGAAAAACGGGAGAGGAGGGTGGGGGGAGGCTTAAAGAAAGATATCGAAAGACAGAGAGGCGTTAATGGGCAATGAAATAAGCTGAACTCGAATGAAAACTGAGATGAGTTAAGCTAAGCACCCAGCTTAAAGATGCCATTAAGAAACCAGCGCTGCACACTGCCACAAATACGCTTGAAAAATAATTGAAAATTAGAATTATAAGATTATTGCCAATTTTGTGTGGTAGAAATCGAAGGTTTTTGTAATAAAAAGCCAACTTCAGTACCTGGATTTTCGTTTTATCAAACAATTTTTTGGCAACTTTTTGTAAATCCGACGATTTTAAATGCCAAAATTAACTTTCTCCAAAAAATCAAGTATCTGTAAGTTACAACTAAAACGCCAACCCAAATTACTTTCAAATTCAGAGCAACGTATATTGATTTGGTTTCAATGTGCGCAGACAGCATTAAAATGGACCAGTGTACAAATTTCTCCGACACAGTCGCCAGCGAATTGGCCAAGCGAACAGTTCTACAACGATGATGAAGAGACAACTGAGCCAACTGCTTCTAGTAACCTTGGCCCTGACATTGACAACAGCACAACAGCTCAGTCTGGAGCAAGTGCGTCAATTGGGTCTGGGCAATGTGGTGAATCTGCCGCTCTACAGTGATTGTAAGTAACTGATAATCTTCCATATCTAAGTTTAACCTTAACTCTGACAGTGCCACGTTCGAGCTATGATTTCATTGTGGTTGGCGCCGGTGCTGCTGGCTGCACTTTGGCCGCTCGCCTCTCCGAGAATCCAAACTGGAATGTCTATTTGATTGAGGCAGGTGGTGTGGAAAACATAATGCATTTAGTGCCATTGCTGGCGCCTTCACTGCAGCTGACTGCCTCCAATTGGAACTATCAGTCCCAGCCACAACGCAACGCCTGCTTTGGCATGCCCGGGAATCGATGTGCGCTGCCTCGTGGCAAACTGCTCGGAGGTACAAGTTCCATGAATTTCATGATCTACAATCGTGGCAATCGTCGTGACTTTGATGCGTGGGCGGAACGTGGTAATCATGGCTGGAGTTACGAGGATGTTTTGCCCTACTTCCTGCGCAGTGAGTCCGCCCAGCTGCAGGGATTGGAACAATCACCCTATCACAACCACAGCGGTCCACTTAGCGTGGAGGATGTGGGTTATCGCAGCAGCATGGCTAATGCGTATGTGCGTGCCGCACAAGAGGCAGGTCACTCTCGGACCGATTACAACGGAGAGTCCCAGTTGGGTGTCTCCTATGTGCAGGCCACAACGTTGAAGGGTCGCCGGCACAGCGCGTTCCGTGCCTACATTGAACCAGTGCGCAATCTGAGACGCAAGAATCTGCATATATTGACCATGGCGCGGGTCACAAAAGTGCTTATTGATGCCACCAGCTCAGCCTATGGCGTGGAATTTATCCATGCAGGTGTTCACCATAAGGTGCGTGCACGCAAGGAAGTCATACTATCAGCAGGTGCCTTCAACTCACCACAACTGTTGATGCTGTCCGGCATCGGACCTGAGGATAATCTTAAGGCAATTGGATTACCAGTTGTGCAAGCGTTGCCAGTGGGTAAACGCATGTACGATCACATGTGCCACTTTGGACCCACCTTTGTTACAAATACAACTGGACAGTCGTTTTTTAGCTCCCGGCTCACAGCACCCATGATGAAGGACTTTTTGCTGGGACGTTCAGACACTCAACTATCGAGCATTGGTGGCGTAGAAACGCTTACCTTCATCAAGGTGCCCACGGCACAGACGTCGGCCAAACAGCCAGACATTGAGATCATACAAGTTGGCGGTAGTTTGGCCAGTGATGAGGGCACTGCATTGGCGCGTGGCGCCAACCTTAAACCAGAGATCTATGAGAAGATGTACAAGCAGCTGGCCAGACAACAGCAGGATCACTTTACGTTCCTTATTATGCAGTTCAAGCCAAAGTCTGTGGGTCGCCTCTGGCTGCACAATCGTAATCCGTTGGAATGGCCGCGCATTGATCCCAAGTATTTTACAGCTAAACAGGATGTGGAGGAGTTACTCGATGGCATCAAGGAGGCCATACGTATATCCAAAATGCCCGCCCTAAAAGCTATTGGGACAAGACTTCTCGATCGTCCTGTGCCTGGCTGTGAGAGCTACAAGTTTGCATCGGATGATTATTGGCGCTGCTCAATTCGCACCCTTTCTTATACACTTCATCACCAGGTGGCCACCTGCCGCATGGGTCCTGCGACTGATCCCACAGCTGTGGTTAGTCCGCAACTGAAGGTACATGGCATGCGGAAACTAAGAGTGGTGGACACCAGCATCATACCATTGCCGCCCACAGCACACACAAATGCGGCAGCCTTTATGATCGGTGAGAAGGCAGCTGACCTGATAAGGGCCGATTGGAGCTGAGCTCTAACTGACCTACAGATGAGTTAATTTGTTTGTTGACTACCTTTAAAGTAAATGGGTCAATAAAATACAAGTCAAATGCTTTGAGAATGCGAATGAGTGGAGAACGAGAATAAGAACGAGTCTAACGGGCTTTTAGCATGACCAAGTGTTATAAATCAATGCTTCTAGTTTTTGGGCAGTGTCAGTCATTAAAACAAAACAAAACAAGTAAGAAGGCTCTAGTCGAGAAATCCCGACTAGACGATACCCTGATCCCTATACTTTACGCGTACAGTCAGTGCTTGCAAGTATGTGTGCGTGTGTGTACGATCATACTGCATACTGCATACTCAACTTCAAGGTTCCATATCTCCGGTGTTTCTTAACCGATTTTAATAAAAATTTCACAGATTGTTATTATTTTGATTATTAATTCAAATGCCATCTAAAATTTATTCAATTTCAAGATTTTGTTGTTATCGATCCCATGTGTATATCGGAAACGGGATGAGTTATCGAAAATCGAAAACAAATTTGTACTGCCTAGGGATTAGGCAAGCTTAAGTTCCAAATCTGGAGTCTCTAGCTCTTATAGTCTCTGAGATCGACGCGTTCATACATACAACAGACGGGGGACAGACGGACAGACGGACGGACGGACAGACGGACAGACGGACATGGCTATATCGACTCGACTGTTGATGCTGATAAAGAATATATATACTTTATGGGGTCGGAGATGCTTCCTTCTGCCTGTTACATACTTTTGCACAACTTCATGATACCCTTTTTTCCCATTTTTAATGGGATCAGGGTATAAAAATACCCTGTACTCTACACATATGCAGTTTAAGTTCTATTAGGTTTAATCCGTATATGCGTTTTTTATTTATTAATAATTTATTTAAATTAAACAACTTTTTTAATATTTAGAAGTTGAGTTGTTAATGAGTTTACAAGCTACCGATCAGGTTGTTTAACTTTAAGCTTGCACAAGTGATCTTAACGATTGCAGAAAGAATTTATCTCCGACGACATTTGAGGATTACTCATGTTCAAGTTCAAGTTCGGGAGCGATTTAAAAAGCCCCAATTCCCTGACGCAGGCTTCAGTAAAATGTTGCTTCTCGCACTGATAGCATTGCTTGTTGTGACAACTTTAGCAAATCCTCGTCTGCTCCAGCAACTACAACAGCTGGGTTTCGTCAATCTTCTAGAGCAGATTGTTCGCCCAAATGGTATGTCCAATCAGTTCCAGCTAAAAAACAGGTATCTTTATTTATAAAACTACATTTACAGTGCCTCAAAATTTGGCTAGCTATGACTTTATTGTGGTTGGTGCTGGTGCGGCTGGCTGCACTCTAGCCGCTCGCCTTTCCGAGAATCCCCAATGGCGAGTGGCGCTCATCGAGGCTGGCGGCGTGGAGAACAGTGCCCATCTGACACCACTGCTAGCGCCCACAATGCAGCTAACTGCCTCCAACTGGAACTATCGCTCAGTGCCGCAAACACTTTCCTGCCGTGGCATGTACAATCAGGAATGCGCCCTGCCACGTGGCAAGGTCCTAGGAGGAACAAGTTCCATCAATTTCATGATCTACAATCGTGGCAATCGTCATGACTTTGATGTCTGGGCGAAGCGTGGAAATCATGGCTGGAGTTACGAGGATGTTCTGCCCTACTTCCTGCGCAGTGAGTCCGCCCAGCTGCAGGGATTGGAACAATCACCCTATCACAACCACAGCGGTCCTATTAGCGTGGAGGATGTGCGCTTTCGCACGCAGTTTGCACATGCCTTTGTCGCTGCCTCTGTCGAGGCAGGTCATCCACGTACCGACTACAATGGCCAATCGCAGCTCGGCGTCTCCTATGTACAGGCAACAACCTTAAATGGACGACGGCACAGCGCTTACTCTGCGTATATTCGGCCCGTGCGTGATATCCGACGCAATCTTCACATCTTTCCGTTTACGCAGGTGACCCGCGTGCTTATAGATAAGAGCAGTAAGTCTGCTCATGGTATAGAGCTAGTGTACAAGCAAAAGAAGTATACTTTTAAAGCACATAAAGAGGTTATTCTTTCGGCGGGCGCCTTCAACTCACCACAGCTGTTGATGCTGTCGGGAATCGGACCAGAGGACAATCTGAGAGCAATTGGGTTGCCAGTTGTGCAAGCGTTTCCAGTGGGTAAACGCATGTACGATCACATGTGCCACCTTGGGCCTACCTTCGTAACAAATACAACTGGCCAGACGGTGTTTAGCACGAGTGTGACCCTTCTGGATGTACTTTCTTTCCATCTGGCCGGTAATCCAGCTACACCTCTTAGTTCTATTGGAGGCGTTGAGGCTTTAGCTTTTTTAAAGTCGCCACGATCCACGCTACCTAGAGATTGGCCGGATCTGGAGTTTATAATGATAGCGGGCAGTCTGGCTAGCGATGACGGTACCGCTCTTAAGTTGGGCGCAAATATTAAGGATGAAATCTATGACACGCTCTACAAGCCCTTGCAGCAGGCACAGCAGGATCATTTTACAGTGCTTGTTATGCAGTTCCATCCAAAGTCTGTGGGAAAGCTCTGGTTACACAATCGTAATCCCTTTAGCTGGCCCAAAATTGATCCCAAGTACTTTTTCGATGAGGAGGATGTGGAGTATCTGCTCGATGGCATCAAGGAGACCCTGCGCATCGCTCAAATGCCTGCCCTTAAAGCTATTGGGACAAGACTTCTCGATCGTCCTGTGCCTGGCTGTGAGAGCTACAAGTTTGCATCGGATGATTATTGGCGCTGCTCAATTCGCACCCTTTCTTATACACTTCATCACCAGGTGGCCACCTGCCGCATGGGTCCTGCGACTGATCCCACAGCTGTGGTTAGTCCGCAACTGAAGGTACATGGCATGCGGAAACTAAGAGTGGTAGACACCAGCATCATACCATTGCCGCCCACAGCACACACAAATGCGGCAGCTCTTATGATCGGTGAGAAGGCAGCTGACCTGATAAGAGCCGAATGGAGCTAAGTGGGTGGAATGGGAAGAGTAACCAGAAGTGCAAGTGGGAAAGAAGTGTTCAAAGTCGGCTGTTTGCCTCGGCAAGTTAATTAAATGAAATCGCCTAACGAGCGACAAGCAAGAAGGCGTGGAACGAAGTGCGTGGAACGAGAAACGAGAAAAGACGACGCCGACGAGCCAGGGAGCCCATTGCCCCGTTTGCTTTAACCATTTCAGTTGGGGGTTGACCGGCCGCAGAGTGCATTCACCCAGTCCCAAGTAACGAGGGTTGAAAAACTTGCGACTAGGCATACAGCAAAGCAGGCAAACAAACACACACGCACACACACACACACACACAAAGAGAGGCAAAGCGAATGGGGTGGTTTGATGCCGCCAGTCATAAAATAGTCAAAACATAAAACTGAAAAACTTGGCTATGGATGCTGTTGGCTGTACCAAGGCAAATGTGGGGTACCAGCGGTTGGAGTATGAAGCGGAGCTTGCCAAGTAGATGATAGAGGGTTGTGCATACAAGTGGTTATCAGTGTGTGCAATGGCTCTGGATGATGGTGTTCCCGTTGCTAATGTTATTTTTGTTGTTCTTGTTTTGTTTATCATGTTGCTCTCAGCCGGGTTGTCACTGCTGGATAAAAGATTCAATATGCATCGGCTGGGGATTTCGCTTACATAACAAACCCAAAATCAACAGGAGTCTGCATTAGGCAAAGGGGTTTTGCAGCGAAACTTCGGAACTCTAGGGTCGTTTGAAATAAATTTTAGGTTTTAGTATCTTGTATACCTCTACCTAAGTATTTTTGTAAGTTTATAAAATCTGAATAAGAAAAACATTTTTGTTATATAGTTTATGAATAATTCAATATAATTCATCGTACCTAAATATATATTCAATATGCCAAGCAAGTGTTACAGTTTTAACTAGCAAAGTGCTCTGAACATGAAAGCACCTGAATGACTTCATGGTCAATATACCTCAGCGGTCGGAGAACCTGGGTAATCACCCAAAATTGGGTAAAAATCCATTTTTTGGGGGCAAAATGAAACTTTGGTGAGTAAAAAGTTTGTATTTTTCTTCGCCATGGGGTAATAATAATAATACGAATGCTGATTAAAACGAATTTAAAACACAAAAACGAATTCAAAACTTAAAATGCAGAAACGCATATAGTTCTATAATAGGCACCTTCCTAGCCCTTTTACCCCTTTGCCAGAATATTGACATACGGTCTATGCCGTAAGCAATGATTTTAGTTAAAACAAATTCTTGGAAAAACTGCCGTTTCTCATTTTTAAGCACTTTTGAGTTTTTTTTAAGCTTTTGTTTGCTGTTTTAGCTTTTTTTAGCCTTTTGAGTCATAAAAGTATGCAATTGTGTAAACATTATGCGACTTATAGCAGCGCGCCGCAAAGTATACAGCTCGAAAAGTGGCAGCTACTGTTGATAGACCATGGTGTTGGTTTTAACTTAATTGCTGCATTTAAAAAAAAGCCAAAATTGGCAACAGGCAACGCGTATAAATACGTTATTGTATGCAAAACTTACCTGAAACAATTAACGCCTCATTCGGGCCTGTTGTGTGTATGTTGCCCATGTTTGGAAGACTTTTTGTTGTTAATGTCCTCCTGCTTGTATTTGGATTACTTGGTTATTGATAAATACGCGTACGTTTACGTACAACACTGATCAAAATCGCGTTTGGAGCGAATGCTAAGCAACAACGAAACAAACACAAAATAAGTAAACAAAAGCCAATACAAATGACGAGAAAGAGCGCTTCCTTTCAATTGGGTGGCCTTAATTTCAGTGCCAGAACGCACGCAACACTTTTTCCATGTTCAAATATTTAATGGTATGCTTGAAAGTATGCTACGCTTTTTGTTCAAGCACGCTTCTGTTTTGTTTTGTTTTTGGTTTTTTATACCCTGATCCCATTAAAAATGGGAAAAAAGGGTATCATGAAACTGTGCAAAAGTATGTAACGGGCAGAAGGAAGCTTCTCCGACCCCATAAAGTATATATATTATTGATCAGCATCAATAGCCGAGTCGATATAGCCATGTCCGTCTGTCCGTCCGTCTGTCCGTCCGTCTGTCTGTCTGTCTGTCCGTATGTATGAGCCAACCGATCTCAGAGACTATAAGAGCTAGAGACTCCAGATTTCGAACTTAAGCTCGCCTAATCCCTAGGCAGTACAAGTTTGTTTTCGATTTTCGATAACTCATCCCGTTTTCGATATACACATGGGATCGATAACAACAAAATCTTGAATTTTGAAAACTTTGAGATGGCATTTGAAATAATGAACAAAATAATGACAATCTGTGAAATTTTTATTAAAATCGGTTAAGAAACACCGGAGATATGGGACATTGAAGTTGGGTATGCAGTATGCGGTATGTGCGTACATACAAACACACATACTTGCAAACACTGACTGTACGCGTAAAGTATAGGGATCAGGGTATCGTCTAGTCGGGATTTCTCGACTAGAGCCTTCTTACTTGTTTTGTTTTGGGGCGGCGGCAATCACAACACTACGTACAACAACAACAACTACTACGACGGCAACAACTTGTTCTCAGCTATTTATATGAATAAATGGCGAAATCACACACTCTTACACTCTAATCAAGTATATAAATATGTACAATATTAAAGAGTATATATATTTTATACGATTTTTTCGACATTCTAAGCAGTTACCCGAATTTGCTGAAATACAACAACAACAACAAATACGTCCCATGACAATTGAATTCTTTAATTTAAATGCAAAGTTTAACACGCTCAAAACAAAAAAACGAACATCAAAAAAAATTCGCTTTAGCAGCAGCAACAACCGCGCACACTGAATAAAATTAGAACAGCAAAAACAACAACAACAACAATACTAATATGTTTAATGGCGTCACAAAGAACGGGCCGGGTAGCGGCAGAATGACGCAAACATTGAAGCATTAAGGCGGAGCGACTGCGACGCGACTTCTCTGGCACTTGGAGGATAAAATGTGCGTATGTGTGCGTGCGTGCGTGTGTGATATTAAAAAAGAAATACACAGCGTAAATATTGAGAGTAGACAGCACCACCTTATCATGAGCTCATCATTGGTATTCAACTTTCAATACATATACATACATATAAGATATTAATTTCCATTTGCTTAGGCCGCAAACAGATTAGAGCAAAAAGGCATCAGTCTAAATGCAACAATAGAAACACACGATAAATATATATATACACACACAAACATGGCAAAAATAACCCCTAGTGTATGCGCTGCCATTTATTCTGGTTGGGGTTGCTACAAACTCTAATTGGAAGTAAACAATTTTCTGTTGATCGAAATATTGCTGAACTGTTGTTGCCGCCTCGAAAACGCACATTTTAGTCACTTAACGGATTCAATTTGACACCGACACAAATATAAAGATAATGAAAATTGCCCGCGCGAAACACTACCGCTCAGATTCTACGGCACTTCAAAGTTTATAGTTTTCTGACTGGCCACACAACTCAAAAAAATTTAAAAAAAATGTTATCCATTTTTGTTCTGCATGCGACAAGTAGCCAAACAAAAAAAAAAAAACAAGACACGAACACCCACACTCACACAGTAACAAGCACTTGATTGTTGTTTTTTTTTTTAATTTAAATACTTGTATCTCGTCAATAAACGCAATTCCTCCGGCACTTTACCGCAGAACTTCGCAATCGAATTGGTAATGTTATATTTCTATTTAGAATATCGATATATGTGTGTTTGATATCAAATATAATTACAGTTTAAAGTGAGACCAGCTTGCAAAAAAGATTTCCGACATTTCGGTATTTCGATAAGCAATTGGTTTCTTAAAGTTAATCGAATTTTCAAAAGCTGTTTGGCAATGGATTGACTAGCAATTTTAAATAATTAAATCAACAAAAATGTTCAGCTAAGAAATATGCTTAAATATTTTTGAAACAAACGCCAAATTAGCTAGTACTAAATCGATATATTTGTTGGTATTTAATCGTTTTGCGTGTGGATACACTTTATGCTGGGGTTAATTGTGTACGCGCAGTACGTGTTGCGCACAAAATCAATATCAATATCGATCCACTAAAATTGCATCGGAGACGGAGAAAAAAGCATTTTGTTTTATTGGCAGCGAGTGAATTTATTAATAATGAGTTTAAGAAAAGACAAGAAAAGGGCCAAATTGTGTTGCTACGTGTGCGACTGCACTTTTGATGATGGAAAGTTGTATGAAAATATGTTCGATAAGCGATATAATGTGCGGGGACAAGAACTTGAGAAAATGGCAAACGTTTTGAGCATGGCGCTGGGTTACAGACTCCATAAGTCTGATATGCATACAACAGTAAGTCTGGTACTAAAAAGTATCAAGAAATGGATCTTAAACAAATATTGTTACAGCAAATATGTGTCGAATGCAAGAATGACTTGCTCAGCTTTAAACATTATCAAGAAAAACTCTTATCGGCACGCATAAGACTTTTAGAGCAGCAAGCAAATGCCCTACAATTCTATGACTCTGAAGACGGATTTGCTGGTGACACGATCGCAAGTAATGAAAATTTGCTTGCGGAGTTTGAAAATGTCGCACAACTGGTCGAAGCGCGGCCAGCGAGACAGCGAGAACGCATTATTTTTGATAATTTTTTTGAAATAAATTTTGATGATATTATCGAGGAGTGCCCCGATAGTGACGACGATAGGCCCTTATTGCTGATTTCATTAGATGCAGAAGCAAGTATGACCGTATTCTAAACACTTACGAAAACGATTTAAAAACAAAACAAAATAAATAAATTATCTTGTTAGTTTCCATCTTAAACGGACCTCCCCTAATGATTGATCATACGTGCAAGTATTGCGGACGAGTCTTCGAGCGCCGTCAGTGGCTAGAGGAACATGAGCGCATACATACCGGCCTGCGGCCACACAAGTGTGAAGTGTGCAATGCTGAGTTTGCTCAACGTTCCAACTTTCGGACGCACATGCGTACGACACATGAGAATCTAGCCGCTTACAAATGCGAGCATTGCGATCGTGCATTCAAGCGCAAGCGTCTACTCAACAATCACGTCAAGTCCAAGCACACCATGGTGCGCGATTTGAAGTGCGATGAATGTGATGCCACATTCGGCAATGTTGTTAACTTGCGCAAGCACATGTTGCGACACACCGGCGAGAAGCGCTACGATTGTCTAATCTGTGGCAAAAAATTCACCAGTCCCGAGACTCGCAATGTCCATCACTTTGTGCACAGCATTCGTAAGCCGTATGCATGCGTGGTCTGCGACATGGAGTTTATGCGTAAGCACGATCTAGAAAAACATATTAAAGTCACCATGCATGCCAATCCGAAAATAGTGCGACGCGAGCCGGTCTTTAGTGCAGCCAACAACACCAAGATGCAACAGAATGCTGCCGCAGCCAAGCAGCTACCA
This sequence comes from Scaptomyza cyrtandrae, assembly GCA_035044605.1. NCBI lineage: Eukaryota > Metazoa > Arthropoda > Insecta > Diptera > Drosophilidae > Scaptomyza > Scaptomyza cyrtandrae. Next base: position 4,544,742 of record JAWNNS010000639.1, read on the forward strand.
CATACTATCACAACAGCCGATGAAAACGAGATGGAAATGCTTGATGCCACTGCAGCCGCAGGTAAAAAGGAGATACCACATACTGTCACTTCAGCCATGGAGTAATTCCAAGAATAATTCTTCCCATATTCATATATATATATATTAATGCAGACAAGTTAAATACATAAATATATATATATATATATATATATATATACATAGATCTGCTTATCTTATCCTAAAAAGTATTAATCCGATATTCAAATTATTTTAATCTCAAACATTATGAAAATAAAGTTTTAATTCTCAATGTTGCATGCAATTTGAAATCAAGAGATGTGGTACTTATATATATTTATTTTTGAACATTAAGTATTGGTATTGATACAGAACTTACGAACACCCAATGAAGTTGGACCACCACAATAACAACTACTATATATATAAAATACTTTTTTTATAGACGATTATGTTATAGGTTTGGAACTACTACATGGGAAATCTACTGTGCGAAACTTTTCAATTTGTTTGGCATTTCTTAAGTTGGTAATTAAGCAAGGTTTTTTAAGCATTAGATATAGTGTTTAAAATCAACTAGAAAGTGTATATAGAAGTGAGTATGTGATAAGTATGTGCGATGATAAAATACATAAACATAAACTGCCCAAAAACCAATAAAAAATTAAATAAAAAATATGAATTAATAATACTTATACAAACGTGAAATTAAATGCAATTAGTTTTATTTATATATTTCGTTTTTGTTTTCGTTTTTGTACTATTATTATCGTTTTTTCGTCAAAGATTTGTAAATTAACAGTCTTGTTGTACAAAGTTTAATGGTTCTATGGTTAACTGGTAAAAATGTGTTTTAGTTTTTGTTTTAGTTTGTATTGTGGTGAAATTATTTTCTCCGTTAGTAAGATTTCAAACGGTATGGTTTTCGTTCTATTTAAATTTGTCTTTTGTTATTAGGTTTTTGGTGAGTACATTTCATGCAGCATAACAAACAAAAATGCATTTCGTAAGCGTCCAGCGGCGTGTAAAAACTAAAAAGGAACATTACGACTGCGAAATGAAACAAGAAAATAAATGTGAAAGTATGTACACAATGAAAGTGAAAATGAGAAGGGTGTGCAAAATTAGGGAAAATAGTAAGTATAACCTTAGTAAACCAATATATATATATTTATATATATATTCAATATATATATATATATATATATATTTATATAGTAAATGTAACCTAATGTTTGGAAGAATGCGAATCGAATTAGTTTTAATACAGCACAGCACAGCACAGCAACAACAGTCATAGCATTGAGCATTGAGGAAGCTGTTTATGTATTATGGATTGCTACTTATATACATAGGATGTGCATGTGTCAAGGTACATCGATTGGGAGCGAGAGAGAAGTAGAACTTGGGCTGCTATTGTTGTTGCTGCGCTGCGTTTGCTGATGTATCCGAAGCTGCATCCTCAAGTGCAAGCCGGTCTCATGCACATGGGGCAACTGGAAACTGAATACCAAATGTTGTGGTCTGCTGTACCTCGGGCAGCTTCTGCACCTCACGCATTTTGAAGTAGGCCATGCCAGTGAGCAGCGCATCCGAGCCGGCCTGGTGTTGGGTGCCAATGCGACGCAGTTCCAGTTGATCGGCCACCTTTTGGAGACCGCCGCTTAGATTCTTGCATGACTTCATTAGATCTTTGATATCGTATATGTTTGGGAAGTACATATTCAATAGCTCAACAAATTCGGTCTCATTGGCTGGTAGATTTTGAGCCGTGAGTAGCTTCAACAAATAACCAAAGTCATAGCCAGAGTGGAAGCACAGAAATTTGATGTTGTCCATTAGCACAATGCCCGAACTCATTAGAAGCTCTGCAAAGTCGGATGGATTGATGCCGTTCTCTTCATGCTTTTTGAACTGTATTCCAGCGTTGTGAAGTAAATCAATTGAATCCTGTGCGTACATATCCTCGCTGCAAATGGCAAAGATAACCAATTACTTATCAAAACGCAGTTGAGGTGAACTTACTTCAGGTTGAACTTAAAGTTGAATTGCCAAGTCGAGCATCCGGGTGCCATATTACCGTCGTCATCCATAAATGTTAAGCCAAGCTGAATAATGCGCAGCAAATCGACATTGCAACGCAACAACTGATACTGATAGTCGGCCATCGATCCGAACTCACCAACGGGACGAGCAACTACACCGGGGAATTCAGTGTCTATGGCGACATAATGATACTTCTGCACCACACGGCGAATGGTGTGAAACTCTTGCTCCATATTATAGTTCCAAACGTCTATTATGATGCAGTCCTCTTTTTTGGCCGCGCCCGACATCATCTGTGAATGAGCGCAATTAGTTAAATGTCACTAAAATACATTTTGCTATTTATGTACACACATGACATTGAGACTCCTTGAGAGCAAGCATTGCACTACGCAAGAGAACATAAAAGATATGTAAAAAAACATATTATTTTTTTTCAGTAATGAAATAATGTCATTTGCAACATGACTTGTTATACGTTGTACTAATTTGCAAATGGTAACACTTTTTTTTGCGCGGCAACAACTAAAAATGAAAACATTGGCATTTTCACAATATTGCATTAATTTTGCGTATGCTTTAACATGCGCTCGCGGCATTAACAGCCGTATTCTTAGGCGCATGTATGCAACTGCAACTGTGGAGCAACAAACATTTGAATACCAAAAAAAAAATAATTTTCACTGCCAATTGTATGTATTGGACAAAAAAAAATAAAAATTGCATTTTGCGCCGATACCAATTGCAAAAATGATTAAGATAATGGAGTCTTGAAACTTACCCATATCCTTTCACCTTTCCTTTCCTTTTTTTCTATCTACTGCGACAGAATAAGTTTAATTTAAAAGAAATGGAATTCCTTTTGCTTTACACTGATGTTTGTTTCTTCAACGCTGCGAGTGAATTAACAAAAACGAGTCAGCGTCAATGCGACATTTGACACAAAGCTACAATGAAGGGCTGACTTTGTTACAGTGTTGCAAATGACTTACACTTTAAAGTGTTACAAAGCGCCAAATCATATTTTTATCGAGGGCTACAAACTAAAAAGTGGGAAAACATTGAATAAATTACTTTTTGTTATGCACATAACAAGAAACTTAATGCTTTTTACGCCAACAATAGTTCCAGAAGTAATGTCACTTCAATTTTATTATCGTGCTCTGCAAGCAACGCAAATATTTTGCTATGGTCTGTCCCTGTCATATTTGTGCACATTAGCGCCTTCTCATTCTAACCCATTCCTCACGCTATTATCCAAACGTAAACATTTCATACACACACACATATATATATAAATAAAAAAGCAGTCTCGCAGAATACAATAATGGCGAATTTTCAAAATTTATAGTCTATTGATTATATGGCGATGCTTCATCTTTTTCATGCTTCGATTAGAGCGAAGTAGCATTCAAGTGTTGTACAACGTACATAGCAGTTCTAACAGCTGCTCCGTTTAAGAACAGCTGATTTCAACGGCGAATTCAAAACATGCAACACCAATTGTTTTTGTGACCAAATTGCGGTTTCTATAGACGCGGCTTTTTTTAAAATGTTAGCAAATCTTCTTTGAATGTCTTTTGCCAAGCTTTTGATCACGGCAAGATTGGCCAAATTGTTTTGCCGAACTAGCGACGCAGCAACAATGCGCAAGCTGTATTAAAATTAATTGCTATATATTCTCTGGCATCCCGAGCTCCGGGAAATATTCAACGGTCCAAAATAAGCACATCTCAACTTCCCTATTCGACACCGCCGTTTATTGCGTCGTTTTGCAGCCTAACAAAAAAGTTTGCGTTGGCAAGAAAAAAAGCATGTGATTTTCGGTTTGAGCGAGATTGGAGCTTTCTTTGCATTTGATGTTTCTATATTCTCTCCTTTGCAGCCTCGCAAGTGTTTTCTTCTTTAAATATACATACACAAACACACATGGAAACTGTATCTTTATGTTTGTATTGTTTAAAAAAAAAATGTTTGTTTTAGTTGTTTAACAACGGCCCGGGCAACTGTCGACATACTACGTCGCCAGTGCCCCCGTTTCAGAACACATATGTTTATTCAGAACGCAACATCTTCTCCTTTTGACGCTGCAGCTTCTTCTTGGAGAGCTTCTTTTTTGTGGGCTCATCATCGGCGGCCTTGGCAACGACCTCCTCCTTCTCTGACAGAATAACCTCTACGTGGCATGGCGACGACATGTAGGGATTGATGCGACCATGGGCACGGTATGTGCGGCGACGCAGGCACTGCGCGCGATTCACCTGAATGTGATCGACGACCAGACGATCGGCATCGAGTCCTTTGTAGTCAGCATTGGCCTCAGCGTTACGCAGCAGCTGCAAAAGGAACTCAGCAGACTTCTTGGGCCAGCGACCCTGTGTGGTCTTCCACTGCTTGGCCTGAGCACAACGACCAACGCCGCCATTGAAACGACGGAATGGCACGCACTCCTTCTGGTCGACGACGGCCTTCAGGAAACGCTGGGCACGACGCAGAGGCATCCGCTTAATGGCTTGTGCGGTTTCATGGGTGTTCTGTCAAAGTGGAGAAGGAAACAAACGTTAACAATGGTTAAATCAAAGATACAATACATTATGTGATGTTATGTTATTGTTGTTGCTGTGTGGTAATGTACCATGCTACAGGTAGAGACGAGAGCATTGAGAACTGCTCGCCGCTGTTTTAACATGACTGGAATTTGTTTTGGGCATACTTAAACGCAATGCACACAATTAAATGCAAGCAAATCAATTAGAAAGTATGCCCACAACTTAGTGGTCGATTGAACAATAAGTTTGATAAATGTAAATATCCCATTGTGACAAATAAGCGATGTGCTTCGGTATAGACGAAAGCATTGAGCGAGATTTGACGCTGTTTTAACAGACTGAAATTTCGTGAAATTCACAAAGGGAGAGACTTAATATTGTTACTATATCTGGTCTTTAGCGTTGTGCCATGCTTCAGGTAGAGACGAGCGCATTGAGCACGACTCGCCGCTGTTTTAACATGGCTGGAGGTTTTTTTTGGGCACACTTAAACACAATGTATGCAATTAAATGCAAACAAATTAATTATGTGTACCCAAAATTTAGTTCATTGATGTGAGATGTGGACAAGACTTAAGAAGAGGGCGCCGTGGTTTTATGTTTTCGGCGCACTCAGCTGATGAACTTGCCCCATTAAATTAGTCTAGCAACAATGCAAAAGTGAAATACTGCACTTAATTTGGCAGTCGATTCACTGATTTATGTTGCACACTGCACACAAACACTAAACATAACCGCACTTTTGCCGACAATGTCAACAACAACAACAGCGTTTTGGCGTCCGTCAGCGTTCAGCTGCGAACTTTAAGCAAAACAGCAAAACCTACCTTGAAATGAACACGTAGATTGGGGCCGCGCGCCTTGCAGGACTTGGTTGCGTTGTCTGGCTCACGTGAGAAACGGCCCATTGTTTAATATCTATAAAATACATTAAATACCAATGTTTAAGTCACTTCTAGTAACAAGAAAAAAAAATGTATGTTTGTATGCACACAGAAAAAAATAACACAATTTTTATAGCCAATTTGTTGGTGTAATGATTTGCAATTGGTTTGCAAGTTTATAACCAATGCTTGCAACACTATATATTCTTTGATATTTTACGCGTTTCTTAAATGTATACATTGCTATTACAACGATGTTTTAAAAATTTTATTTGCGGCTTTGCCAATTCAGCGTACCTCCTTCGTCGTGTACGAAACCGGAAAAGAACTTTTGATTGTGATTCGCGGCCATGCTTGATATCAGACCTTATCGCTATCGATAACAATAACACAGTGCTGCCAGTATCGAACGCACACAGTGTTGCATCGCAGATATTTCGTTGTAGTAACCTAGCAGCGAGCTTCTTATCGCGCACGAAATTATTAGCGCGCGCTTTATATTATTGATTTGAATTGGTCAGAGACTAGTAGTTGGCGTAATTGTACGTTATAACGTTGCTTTCATTTCCTTCCGCAGCGTCAACAAATGGCAGCAGCAATGGCAGCCAGGCGCTGGCTATTAGCGCAACAACTTGCACAAATTGCTTATGAGTGGTACTTGGCACAACCATAAAAACGTTATTCATTTAAGCTCACTCGTTTAGTTTAGTTAGTTGCTTCCCCACAATTTCTTTATTACAATTCTGCCATTTTGATATGTACTTACAATGCAAATTAATTGAATTAATTCAATTTGTTGAGGCACAGCGTTTCGTTGAAACTATATTTTCTTTTTTATTGTTCATTCTTTCTTTTTGGTTTGATTTTGTTGTTGTTCATGCTTATAAATATTGAAATTTCGCATACATTTGTTCGTGCTGTTATTCTTGAAATCCCGACGTACTTAGTTAGTCGGCGCGCATACTTGATATAATTTCTATTGCCGCTGCCGCTGCTGCTGCCTTTATCAAATAATGCAATAAATGTTGTACCATATAACATATTTATTTTATTATTTATTTTTTTTACGGCGTCTGCTGTTTGTTTTGTTTTTGTTTCGGTTTCGGTTCGCTCTTGAGCTAAGCTAAGTTCAGCTCGGAATCGTTGCTGTATATATACATATACATATATGTATGTATGTATGTATGTATGTATGTATGTAGAAGCGTATATTGCCGTCGACAACTGAGACAAATCTAATTTACATGATCGCTCGCATTATCGTCTATTGTATTATAATCATTCCAGAAGTCGACGACGACGACGTTGCCGACAGCGTCAGCGTCGCTGTTAACGATGACGTCGACGTCGCAGTCGACCTCCGCCGTGTGCCTGCGCCTGCGCATCCAACCCCGCCCTCAAGCATCAAGCTCTTGTGTGTTGTTGCTGTGGCGAGTTCAGTGGTTGGCGCTTCCTAAGTGGATGACACTCAAGCTCATTGAGCGTTCCAATGTGGCGTGGAGGATCGGAGAAGGCAGATCGGAGGCGAACGTCGGATCACGGCAGCGCTGCTGCACCTAGCAGCAGCAGCAACAAATTATAATACGAGTAAACATAATACAACAACAACAACAACAAAACAACAACAACAACAACAAAACAACAACAGCAACCATAACAAAAGGCGCACTCGAACAGCGAACTAAACAATGCGAAATATCTGAATTCTGAATTTATTTTTTTTTATTTTTTTTTTTTCGTGTTTTCAGATTTTTGTGCCCAGTTTTAAAGTTCAAGCCGCGACATTAACACACGAAATCTGCGATTATCCGTGCAACTAAACACATACATATATACATCTATATATATATATCAATATCTATATCTATATAAATCGAATATCAACCACTAGTATCTCCATCTCTTTTGCATCAGCACATGCGTTTTCTGCTGTAATAGAAATTCGGTTCTATTATTTATTTGTTGTTATCGTTTTGTAAAGCGCGTTTTTGGAGCGTGAAAAAACGCTTAAAGTAAAATCGCCACAAAAATAAAAGATAAAACCTACAAAATCAAAAAATCAAAAAAATAGAAAAACAAATATAGAAAATTTAACAAAACTCAAAAAAAAAAGATAAACACAAAAAAAAACAAAAAACCAACGAAAACAACTTAATCGATTAACACAAAGTTTTCCTTAATTGAGGCTAGGAAAATTGTTTGCCATACGAAAAGAAATACGTATAAAACAAGCAAGGCAATAAATATCTTAAAAACAAGCCAAAAAACAACCATAACAACTTAAACATCAAAAACAAACAGCTTATGACAATAAACAAAGAAAAACAACAACATAATATATATATATAAAAATATTAATATATATATTATAAAACTCGAAGCAGTTAAGGCGTTTTTAAAGAAATTACAAAATAGCAACAAAAATTTATAAACCCAAATTAAACTGTAATAAAAGAAACCAAAAATCTATAGGTATATATATAAATATATATTTTCATTTATTATTATATGGTTTGGTTTTTAAAAACCAATCGGAAGAGCAAAAAGAACTTAGAACCTTGAAAAAATTATCATTAAGACTAGATTTTGGGAAAATTATTTTAATGAAAATGATAAATTCTTTTTACCGCTAACTAAAATAAGAGGCTTGAGAAAGTTAAACGTCTTGTTGGCCAGGTTTTGTGGTACTTGAAGAAAATAAATATTGGCAAGACATTAACAAGAAATAAACTACTTACAATATTTAACAACATTCTATGATTAAAATAGTTCATTGGCCCTTTGAACAACACTGAGTGAGAAATTCAAGTTGGTGTCAGAACAGGTTCAAAAACAAGCTGTACTTTTCAGATTCCATCAAATATTATAACAATATATATATATATATATATTTATGTGAGAGTTAATAATTTAGAACTGATTGTGCTATTTAATATTCAAAATTGACTTTTTTATACGCAATTTGCATTCAAATAATGTTGGCAAAGCTGATAAATGCAATCAATCGTTGAGAATGTTAACATTGTAACGATTTATTTGTAGTATGGGCAGTCCGAGGGCATCTCGTATACACTACTATATAACGTATAGTTATAGTATCTGGTACTTTTATCCCAATACGACAACGGGCTGCAGACCGTGACCAATAACTAACAAAATGACGCCGACAGTCTTTGAACCGGTTAGATATATATATCGTATTCATCCCCCCCCCCCCCCCACCACCCCCACAATATGTTCGACGTCAGAACGTTAGATCGTAGATGCTAGAGAGGGGAGTATTAGGGTATTAGAGCAAGAGATCTGCAAGAGTTATTCGATGGTTGATTAACTCATCTTTGTATCTAAGGAGTCATCAATGTCAACATTGAAACATGTGAAAACAAGTAAGAAGGCTCTAGTCGAGAAATCCCGACTAGACGATACCCTGATCCCTTTACTTTACGCGTACAGTCAGTGCTTGCAAGTATGTGTGTACGCGCATACTACATATTGCATAGAAAACTTAAATGTCCCATATCTGCGGTGTTTCTTAACCGATTTTAATAAAAATTTCACAAATTGTCATTATTTTGTTTAATATTTCAAATGCTATCTCAAAGTTTTAAGAATTTAAGATTTTGTTGTTATCGATCCCATGTGTATATCGGAAACGGGATGAGTTATCGAAAATCGAAAACAAACTTGTACTGCCTAGAGATTAAGCGAGCTTAAGTTCCAAGTCTGGAGTCTCTAGCTCTTATAGTCTCTGAGATCGACGCGTTCATACATACAGACAGACGGACATGGCTATATCGACTCGACTGTTGATGCTGATAAAGAATATATATACTTTATAAGGTCGGAGATGCTTCCTTTTGCCTGTTACATACTTTTGCACAAAACCATTATACCCTTTTTCCAATTAAAGGAGAAAATTCAACAAAAAAATCATAGTTTTATTAAAATCATAATCTTGATTCGAATACTACACATAGTATATCATTGTAAAAAGTTTAAACTAATTTCCCAATTTTGTTACTTTTTCCTTTCTTAAAGTCAATGATCAAATAAAACTTTAACTTTAACTTTGCGTCCTTCTACTTTGGCTAGAATAAAGTCTCAGATTATGGTCGATTATGTGCATTTAGTATTGCTGCTACAGTGAATATTCGATTTAGCAAATTTGTACATCAAAGCGACTAAAAAACTAGTTTCTTAGTGAAAGAGTTCTTATTGTGTTTTTTTGATTTTCAAAGAAAAAAGCTTCACAAATTTAAACAAGTAAGAAGGCTCTAGTCGAGAAGTCCCGACTAGACGATACCCTAATCCCTATACCTTACGCGTACAGTCAGTGTTTGCAAATATGTGTGTTTGTATGTACGCACATACTGCATACTGCATACACAACTTCAATGTCCCATATCTCCGGTGTTTCTTAACCGATTTTAATAAAAATTTCACAGATTGTCATTATTTTGTTCATTATTTCAAATGCCATCTCAAAGTTTTCAAATTTCAAGATTTTGTTGTTATCGATCACATGTTGTCAATTTTTTTGCACTGTGTACACATACATATACTATAGTATAGATATATGTTTTGGTCTCTCTCCCTCTCTCGTTCTTTCTCCGTTATTCCGGTCCAGTCCGCTCGTTTCCAGAGCTAACAGGCCCAAATATCCATCGATCTGTTTCTATATCTGCATTGCATTCAACAGGTTCGTTCAACAAGTACAGTTGGATATATCAATATATATGTACACGTATTCTCTCTCTCTCTCTCTCTCTCTTTGTCTCTCTTTATAGTTTCCTCTCTCTTTTGTAGTACTCAATGGGCCCTGGTGCAGTTGTGTCGACCCCCAGCGGCCATAGACAACATTCGAGATCGTCTGAGCTCCACCTGAGGCATAAATCTCTTCAGACATATTGACTGACACACAAACAGTTACAGTATGTGTGTATGTGTGTGTTTTTTTCATTTCATTTATACATTTGTTTGTTTTAATTTTTTTCTCAGCTTACGCACTGTGGCGACTGTCTAGTTCATAAAAATGCACATGTTGCCATGAAGATACATTGTCGTTGTTGTTGTTTTGATTTTTCAATAGAACTATTTGGTTCGATATGTGATCTAGTTTGACCTAGTTTGAATGCGGAGACACTTTCGTTGCTGCATGAACTAGTTTAACTGGCTCAAACGAGTAATTCTTGGATGACACTTTAACGAAGAGCGTTATACGCACATTAATATACATATATATATATATGTGTGTGTGTATTTACTTATGTATAAATATTTCGATATGTCTTATAGCTAGGAGAAGGGAATTGCAAGCAATCAAGCCACAATGCCATAGCTTTTAATGTGTAGCATATTTCAAAAAGTATTTAAAAGTTAAAAACCAATTAAAACGACAACAACAAGATCAACACATAAATATATTCGTACATTTTAAGTGGAAAAGAATATTAGAAAAAGAATCAAAACAAACAATAATTTTGTGATACAATCAGTCTTTAAACATACAGTGAGACAACTAAAAGATTTTAAAAGTTTTTTAATTTGGTTTTTGACTTTCGTTGAATTTGTGGACTTTTTCACTTTTAATTTTCATAAATTCATTCATTTTTTGAATGCTTTTTCTAACGGTGTTCATCTCTAAAAATGTTCGAAAGCAAAATCGAATTGGTCAAAATTTTAACTTAAAACCCATTTCAAACAAGCTCAGAGGCAAAAGATTGTTTGAAATGTTTTTAAATTAAAATTTTGCCATTTCTCGCTCTATTTTACTTGCTCTTTGTTACTCGTTCATTTGCACTGGTTCTCTTGCACTCTTTCTCTCATACTCGCTGCTTTCTGTTCACTCTCTCTCTGTCTCGAGCCCTTTGAAATGTTTTTCTACGACTCTACAATAGAAAAATCCAATAACCCCCCAAAGAAAAACCCATTTTTGAATGTTTGTTTCCTTTTTTCGTTAGTTGGTTTGTTTGTTCACTCAAAATTGCAAGTTTCGTCTTAGGCGATAAAGTTTTCGATCTCAAGAAATATCCTAGCATTATTTATTCTTGTATTTAGCAGATATACTATGTATATTTTAGTATTTTTTTAAATTTCTTTAAGAACAATCTGAGTAAACACAGAAAAGCAAACAAAGTGTTTACATAAAATATTTAGATTTTTTTTCTTATGTTTTTTGTATTATGTTTTCGGATTCCTTGCGTGCTTATAATCATCTACATACTATATAGATTTAGTTGTTGTTTGGGCGGTAAATCAAAATATGATAATACTTGTAATTGTTGCGATATCGAAATAAATACAATTATTATTAGAATATTAACTGTTTTTTAGGTTTTGAAATAAAAGACCAAGTACTAAAATCATATCCTTCAACTTTTCTACAAATACGCGAAAAGCTTAACTAACCTTTAAACAAAAAAAAAACAAAAAACAAAGCGCAAGAAAAAGCCATCAAAAATTCGAAGACTCTAACAACAAGAAAAAGAGGAGAAGAAAGGACATAATTTGGTTAAAACTAAAATTAATGACAACATTTGAATGGAAGCAAAATTGCAGCACAATTGCAATAACAAAGCAAAACAGCAAAAACCAGGCTGCTTCAATATTAACAACAATAACAAAAACATTAACAACAATATCAAACCTCAACAACAAAGACGAAATTGGCAGTGCCATCAATACAGCAGGTAAGTCCGAATAAAAGAAACCCTTACACAATACAATATAATTATTATTTACATATAGCTATAGCTATAGCTAGAAAAAAGAACGAAAAAAAAGCAGCTGACTGCCAATTAACAATAACATTATCATCTATTGAGCAATTGTTTCACATTGTTGTCAGTCAATTAACTCGATATGTACGTTGTTTAATAATCGCACCGATTGTTGTAATTATAACAAGTAAGAAGGCTCTAGTCGAGAAATCCCGACTAGACGATACCCTGATCCCTATACTTTACGCGTACAGTCAGTGTTTGCAAGTATGTGTGTTTGTATGTACGCACATACCGCATACTGCATACCCAACTTCAATGTCCCATATCTCCGGTGTTTCTTAACCGATTTTAATAAAAATTTCACAGATTGTCATTATTTTGTTCATTATTTCAAATGCCATCTCAAAGTTTTCAAAATTCTAGATTTTGTTGTTATCGATCACATGTGTATATCGAAAACGGGATGAGTTATCGAAAATCCAAAACAAACTTGTACTGCCTAGGGATTAGGCGAGCTTAAGTTCGAAATCTGGAGTCTCTAGCTCTTATAGTCTCTGAGATCGGTTGGCTCATACATACGGACAGACAGACGGACAGACGGACGGACAGACGGACGGACAGACGGACGGGCAGACGGACGGACAGACGGACGGACAGACGGACATGGCTATATCGACTCGGCTATTGATGCTGATCAATAATATATATACTTTATGGGGTCGGAGAAGCTTCCTTCTGCCCGTTACATACTTTTGCACAACTTCATGATACCCTTTTTTCCCATTTTTAATGGGATCAGGGTATAAAAATAATAACTTTCCAGTTATCCAGTTACATTCAAACCACCTATCTATTCATTCTGAAGTTTCCCGCTTTTCTGGAACCAAGACACGCGCGGCACGTGTCTTGCAAAGGGAATTGCCCTTTTGTAAACCCTGAACCCATTCAAAATGGATGAAAAGGGTTTAATGGTTTTGTTGAAAAGTATGTAACGGACAGACGGGGAAAGCATCTTCGAAGCCATGAAGTGTACTATATATTCTTGATCAACATCAGCAGCCGACTCTATCTCAGAGACTATAAGAGCTGGAGAGCTTGTTCAAGTTTTTCTCAAACTATTACCGATAACTCTTCCCGTTTCCGATACACACATGTGATCGATAACAATTAAAACTTGAACGTGGAAATGGCGTTTAAGACATCTGATTATTTTATGACAATCTGTGAAATCGGTTTGATTGAAATTTGTTGAGAAACACCGCAGTTATAGAACATTGAAGTTAAGCCAAGTACACATACACACACACACACACACACACATACACACACGGATTCAGGGTATCTTCTAGTGGGGATTTCTCGATTTGAGCCTTAGATTTGTTTGTTGTTGTAACGGTTACCCTACAAAAATGTGTAGAGTATTTAATGTTTTAAGACTCTTCACCATATTAAGGTAGATTTCAGGATCAAAATGTTAGAGAGTTCGTAATAGTTTTATAGAAGTCAACGTTTATTGAAACAATTCGCAATTTTGCAATACACAATTTAGTTTCTAAAAGCTTTTTACTAACTAGAGACTGGATTAGTATCGCATTGTACAAAATAAGTTTAGTTAATCGTTTGAATTTATTAAGCAATCGAAGTATTCCTGATTGTTGTTCATTTTAATTGTTCGAACAGATTGTTCCTGATTGTAGTTCATCTAGTTCGTTTTGTGTCTTCAAATTGAACGAACTAACCAGCAAAAGGAACAAAATCACCAAATCAAACAAACTTAACAGCTGAACGAACCGAATAAACGAATTGAACTTATTCATTCAAATTGAATAACGCAACTCTTTCTTATTCCGCTTTGTTACCTTGCTTCCTTCCGACTGAAAGCTATTTGTTTGTACAGGGTATAGCCTAGTTGAACTCTTAAATTTCGTTTACTGTTTTTGGTTCTATGATGCAACTATCTGAAAAATAACCGGAGTAAGTTTCACGAGCGCTAGTGCATAAAGTAACGACACCCCCCTTTTCGATGAACACGGCACACTTTTTCAACCCCCCCACACCCCACCACAACCCCCTTTTATGCCTTGCATAGAGGTATCTTGCGGTATAGATAGAAAATTAAATCAGCTTAGTGCGCATTTCAGAATAATAAATTATTTGTTCACTAATTAAGTTGTTTGCGAATCAATATGAACGATTTGCTTACCACAGCGTCTATGATTTATGTATTGTTAGTGGTTTAATTTTTTTTATTCATTTTTAATGGCGGGTAAATTTTCATCATCATCAATAGTACGTCGGCTTTTGGGCCACGTTGGCAGCCTGTTGCGTTTATTGGGGCAACATGTTGTTGTACATATTGTTGTCATACTTGTTTGATTTGGTTCGCGTTGGTTCAACGATACGCTAGATACCGTTATAAACACACACAGAGAGAGAGAGAGAGAGAGAGAGGTAAAAAGAGATGGCACTTTTTGTTTCCCACCGTTTCGTACCTTCCAATGGACTTGGAATGCCCTTCGTTCATGATCATCGTTGAGTTAACCTCTTCACTCGCCCCCCTCCCTCAGTTGTCCGCTGTGTTAATTGTGCAATTAGCTGCATAATTACATTAGGGTGGCGCGCATTATTTCATTGACTGTATCCCAACTGTTAATTCATTTATTATTTATGCCGATTTGAAATGATTTGGCAAGCAGCTAGCCGAAGAGCTTAATAAAGTGCTCAATAGGCAGTTCCAGGCAGTTCTTCGTGGCGTATACGTAATGTGCAAAAAAGTTCATCTTTACAACATTACTGTTCATATTTATTTGGATGTCCGTGAGACCTGTTTGTTTTTTTGTGGCACATACAAACACAAATGAAGATATAAATAGATTGTTGTGTTGTTTTAAAAAGCCGAGCTAAAGTCATTAAACCTGCAGACGAAAATAACATGCAAATATGCAAATTAAGCGCCAACAAACACAAGGCCAAGCAACCATTCATTTCAGTTAGCGGTCGATAATAAAAATCTTAGCCTTAACAGCTGAACTGCTTTCCGAACAGGCTGGCAACAGCGCAATGTTAAAGTTAACATAAATGAATAAATGCACTGCTTAACGGAAGATCTAGGCTCCTGAACTGATGCTAACAGTCCTACACTGCTTGCCTACAGCTGCAACAATGTAGTTGGAATGCAATTATGCAAAGAGAAAACGTAATTAAAACATGTTTGCACTTCAAAAACACAACGTAATCTCTTTCTCTCTCTCTTTCACTATCTCGTCTGCGTGAACGCGTCAAGTGCAGTTGCGCGTTCAAGGTTCGTTTTATTAGTACTAGTTAGTGCACTGCTATAATTTGAATATGGATCTTTATGGGCTCGTGTCTGCGTAAATGTTCTCTTTGTTTAACCAGTAGTCGTTGGCTACTAGTAAGTAGGTAGGTAAGTAAAAAAGTAAGTAAGTAGGTAGGTAAGTACGTACATATGTAATAAATTGTACTTGCTTACATTTGTTAACTGTTAGTGTCGTCTGAGTTAGCTGCACTGTTTGTAACAGATAGAAGATATAGATACTGAATTAGTTGCGCCCAGCAGATAAACAAAACGAGCTGTAAACATTTTAAATCAAATCTCTAAGCTCAACACAACTAGCACACAATGCAAATGCGAGAGAAAATTAAAAGCCAAATATGCTAAATCTTATTTGCATAAAGCGAAAACAAAGCACAACAATAACTAACATAACAACCTACAGCTACAACGCATGTGAGAATTGAGATATTTTGTTTTTATTGTTATTATTTTGTTGTGTCTGTCGGTTGGCATTTGTTTAGACCCAAGTTATACGATACGGCATACAATTTTGATTTGAAGTATATTGCACAAAAATTTGCTTCCATTTTTAGACTTTATTTTTATTTGGTGATCCTTACTTTGGCACTCAAATCCGTTTACGATCTGTTTCAAGTACCATCAAGATAGTAATAAGAAACAAGCAGTTCAGTAATAAGCTAAGTACAGTCCCAAAATGTTATCTTATGTTAAACACCTGTTAAAGCTACTGTTATAAAACTTTTCTTGTACAACTGTTAGAGCTTAAAGACGGTTTCATAGATAGTCTTCTGCAAAACGTTAAAAAACACATTTTATTTCCAACTATTTGCTGTTATTTTCTTAAATACTTTTTTAAAGAGAAATCTCAGAATCGATAAATATAGATGTGTGCACAATATATTCATTTAAGACAGCTGTTGCTTTTGATTTTAAATTGTTTGCTTTGATTTTAAAGGTATTTACTCGTCGTGCAATAACATTCTTAATAATATCGGTCGCCTCACAACCAGTTCGATATGAATGCAAAAACTCACACTCAATTTTAAGGCGTCCACTGCAGACTCCAAGTCGGTCATTCAATGTGTCTATATATGTATTTTAATCGGCCCTATAGAGGGACCAATTGATGCATAACCGTTCCAGCTGATGAAGGGTTCTTGGCTTTGATTGACATCGGTTCGAACCAGTTGTTGCCGCATTTTCTGTGGTTGCGGTTGCTGGCTTTAGGCTGGGAATTGATTTTTGCTTAAGCCCCCAAATGAATTGGTCATCGTTTTCAGTATCTGATTGTTACCAAAGAAAAAAAAAACAATAATAATAATAACAACAATCGCAATAACAAAAGAAACACAATATTACAAAGTGAATCACAAATTGCTTGCCACGCTCAAAATCCAATTAGCATCAGTTACATTTGTATGTGTGTGTGTGTAAGTATCTTGCAGACACATTCATATTATATATATATATAAATATATAATATAATATATATATATATTCAGAGCTATACTCGATTCGGTTTGTCTTAATTGATATTAAGCATGCACGATTAATAACACAGTCTTCGTTTGATTGAGTTCATTTAAGAACAGTTTTGGTTCTTAGTTCTCAAAGTTCCTCGTTCCAGTTTCAGTTGCACTTCCATTGCCTTTTGCTGAGCTAACGAGTTGAACTAATGAACTAATGACAAATGAACAAATGACAATGCATTTTATTGCTTGTCACGTCTTTGAGCAAAACAATCATAGATATGTCTCAATTTCACCTAATTAAGGGCTTAAGTATTTATTTTGTTTTGGTTAAGATCGAGTTTCAGTTAACTAATCCCTTTATTAAAAACAACAATAGAATGAAAAACAGAACAAGCAATCTCGCCTCAAAGTATTAATTATTCTCTTCGCTTCTTTTTTTTTTTTCAGTTTTCAGTTCCAGTTCATTATTCTTCAATGCCAAAATGACTGAGCATTTATGTTCACGTGACAACATTTGCGTCAATTCGCAACCAAATAAGCATAAAAGCTTCTTTTTTTCGGTTTTTGTTTGTATAATAAGAAGATTTTGGGTTTTTTTGTTTATGATCTTATGATCATTAACTGACAGATCATAAAATATAAGATAGAGACCGTTCATCTCTTTTATTGTTATTGTTGTTGTTGTTGTTTGCTCCCTGCCTCACACACCTTTGCCACCATCCTCATAATCTTCTACACGTTTGAAAATGATGCGCAAAATGTGTGCAAAAGATGTTGTAAATCCCCTCGCTGGGGAAAGAATATCAATTTAACAAAATGTGGTCAAGATCAGTAGCCGATCAATTGCTTTTCAGTCAGCTGATCAACCAATCGATTTCGCACACTTAACGAAACAAATACAAAACAAATTTTTATGTATGTACATACACGTATTTATAAGTTAATATTTTAAGTTTCAGGTTAGTATGTTATTGTTTCTTATGATGCTGATGCTAAAGAAGTGAAGACTAGAAAAATTTAAAATGGTTAATAAACAAAAAAAAAACTTTCTACGATTATTTTTGATCGGTTTTAAATGCATTTCAAATAACTAAATGTTAATTTATAAAAAGGTGTAAAGCATAAAATCTTGATAAACTTCAGGAAAGAAACATTTGATTTATTTCTTATGATCTACTAACATATTTCAAAACAACTTTATTTGAATTCAAGAACAACCCTTAACTTGAAATGCTTACACCATTTTTTTTTAACGTTGACAAACAAAACAATAAAATAAAAATAATACAAAAATTCCATCCATGAAAAATTTAAAGCATTGCCTAATCTAATTGTTGAAATTTTTTTGGGTGTAAGAGTAGAAGTTCAAGGTGCATGTTTTTAAAGAAATATTTTCTGCCTACTTTTAAGCTGGCTACGCAGGTAGAGTACTTCAAGCTCGAACAAGATTCGTTTGCGATCCGCACGTGGTTTACAAATCTCATCGCATCTCATCGCATCGCATCTCATCTTCATGTTCATGTTCATGTTCATGTCCATCCGTTTGGATGGGGATGAGATAAGGAGTTTTGTTTTTTGCTCAGTTGCTGATATAATAATTATAATAATAGCGTCCGGGCCATAATTCATCAGTGGCACAAGCCACAAAACAACATCAACAAAATATAAGCCGCAGCGTCATAAAACATATACGATTGTACAATTGTGTGTATATTGGAGCTGACGTCAGCCCTTCATACTCTCTCTCTCTCTCTCTCTCTCTCTTAAAGTATAAAATTATAATACTATTCATACTAGTGGGTGTACGTACAAGTGTACAAGAATATCACAATATCTTGATCTATGCAAACATTGTACAACTTGTGAAAAGATACCAAGCAATTCTTCATCTTTATTTTCTCGTTTATTTCGGAAAAATGGACTGCTGGGGGCGAAATTGGGGAGAGTGGAAGCCAAAATGGTGTCAGTTAAAGGACACGGATATGCCAGTTATTCCAATTTGTTCCGATATGCCCCGTCGTTCGGTCGGTCGGTCGGTCGGTCGGTCGGTCACGCAGGTTGAGGGTTGACAGCTGACACTGTCATCTACTTTACGGGAAATGTTTGCCCTCTGGCAGCCAACCGTTGACAGCTGACAGTGGATAAACAAACGGATAAACAACTTTTTTTTTGCTAGCGCACAGATACCGAAACAGATTTTTGTTGTTGAATTTTTACAGTCGCCGCCGTATTCTTCTCGCTTTGAGCTTGAGCACATTTTGTGAAACGATTTGCTCAAAAGTGTCTTAAGATGAACTTTTCTATCTTGAAACTTGATCAGGTTTTGGTTTGGTTTTTCGTAACCATTTCAAGCTTGCCATGTTTATCATATTGAAAGTACTTTGTAATACTTTTTATACCCTGAACCCGAACCCATTGAAAATCAGTTAAAAAGGGTATAACGGTTTTGTGCAACAGTATGCAACAGGCAGAAGGAGGCTTCTCCGACCTCTTTTAAGTATATATATAATACATATATATTCTTGATCAGTATCAACAGCTAAATCGATAAAGCCATGTCCGTTTGTCCGTCCGTCTGTCCATCCGTCTGTATGTATGAACAATCTCGAAGACTACAAGAGCTAGAGACTCTAGATCTGGAAGATTAACTCGCCTAATCCTAGTAGGTAGTACAAGTTTGTATCAAATTTTCGAACAACTCTTTCCGTTTCCGATACACACAAGTGATCGATAACAACAAAATACTGAATTCGAGACGGCTTTTGAAAGATTACAACAAAATAATGATAATCTGCGGTTGAGAAACACCGGATATATGAAACATTGAAGTTAAGTATGCAATATGCAGTATGCGCTTACACACACACATACTTGCAAGCACTGAGTGTACGCGTAAAGTATAGGGTTCAGGGTATCGTCTAGTCGAGCTTTCTCGACTAGATCCTTCTAACTTGTTTACACGTTTAGGATTCGGATTTGACGGAGCTTTTACCACACGCATCAACCTGCAACTTGCAACTTGCAACTTGCAACATTGCTCTAAGTCTTGAGAGTTCTTTTCAAGTTGCAATCAATAAAAAATTTATCGAAGTGGGACAAGATCTTGAAGCATTAATATACAAGTCAATAAAAATCTTCGGCATGATTATGTTGAACTTGAAATGCTTTAATTCAATATTATTTCCCTACCCAATTTCTTTTTATACCCTGAACCAATTGAAAATGGGTTTTGTGCAAAAGTATGTTACATGCAGAAGGAAGCATCTCCAAGCCCATAAAGTATATATATTCTTGATCAGCATCAACAGCCGAGTCGATATAGCTATGTTCGTCCGTCCATCTGTCCGTCCGTCCGTATAAAAGCTAGAGACTCCAGATCTGGAACATAAGCTCGCCTTATCCCTAGGCAGTACAAGTTTGTATCAAATTTCCGATAACTCTTTCCATTTCCGATATACACTTGTGATCGATAACAGCAAAATATTGAGTTTGGAAAACTTTGTGACGGCGTTTAAGACATTAAAGAAAATAATGACAATCTGTGAAATTTCCATTGAATTACACACTCATATACTTGGAACTCGGCGTTATGCTGGATACGAGGCTCTAAGGATATGTTTAGGGTTCAGAGTATCTTCTAGTCGGGATTTCTCGATTAGAGCCTTCTTATTTGTGACTGAGCGGAAAAAAAACTATGGAAAATACAAGAAACTCAGAGAGAATCAAATGCCTCAGGCGGAGAGACGAGACATGGAAGGAAAGTGGGATGGTGGGAGGGCGGGAAGGAGCATGGGTAGCAAGGGTAGCAGGGTTTGTTTGCTTGGTCATGAACAGCTATTAACACGCAAATATCGTGTGAGACACAAAAACTCATGAAAAAAACCTACATGTGAAGATGATGAATACGAATCTATACTATAATAGAATAGTATGTGTTTATACTTATTTAATATTTATTCGTATACACATAAAAAGAGTCAAAAAGACACACAGAGAGAGATATATATCCACTTATTGTTGATGCCACATCTCACCTCAACCCCACACTTTTCCCCACCTTGTTTTGTTACTTTCCCAATTTGTGGTGCAAATCTTTACCGTCTAGGCCCTTGAGGAAGAGATAAGCACGAGCTCGTCAGTGATAAGCATCAGTTGTCGCTTATGCCGAGCCAAGAACTAAGACGAACCGATCCGATCCGATGCGATGCGATGCGATGCGAGGAGATAACGTCAACAGAACAGTGAGGCAAAAGGCCAGGCAACAAAGAGCGCAACAGAGAGAGCACGAGCTTGAGCATGATCATGAGAGCGCGAGCGAGAGAGCCTAAAGAATAAAGAGACGTTGACAGCGAACAAACATGGACACGACGATGAAGATCAAGATGAGGCATAGATCAAGTCTAGGGCAGTGGGAGAGGGAGAGCGGGCACTTGAATAAGGGGAAGCGCGCGAGACCGATTATAAATACGTTGCCCCGGCGCCAAACTGAACGCATTGTCCAATCGCTTTTGGAGCTGCTTGGAGCTCTCCATCCATAGTGATAACCGTTGTTACTCGTTTCAAATTAATACGCCTAATTCGTTGAGTACCGTTCACGTGCCGTCTACGTATCCCAACCCAACCACCAAGGTCCGGAAGGCAGAGAAAGCCGCAAGTTTAGCGAACTCGACGACGACGACAACAACAACAACAAAGAACTTCATCAAACAATAGGTCCGTACCAACAACAACAACAACAACAACAATATATCCTTCCCTCCACACACACACACACACACACCCACTCTTACACACACACACAACATTATCAGGATAAAGGTTATTAAAATAAAACATAACATTGAATAATGAAAGCGATTCGTCTTCCTGTTAGACCTTTTTTTAAGTTTTTTTTTTTTTTTTTAAATTAAATCCGAAAACAAGCCCCAACAAAAATTTGTTTACAAGAATTATCTTTTCTGGCTTCTGATAATTCTTTTTTTTTATTGTTTTTTTATTTGTTTTTTAATTGTATTTCGAGCTGAAAATCTTTAATGTTCATGCATAATGCATTGCCATTAATTATGCAAAGTAAATTGTTGTTAAAATATGCAACAAAAGTGAAAACGAAAGCGCTGAAATGAATCAAAAAAAAAAAAACAGCAACAATTTGTTGAACTTTGCGACAAAAGTAAAAAACTGTAATCAAAAGTGAACTACAAAATCGAGTTCTGTTTAGGATTAGCTTTCAAAGGATCTAATAGAATTTTATTTATATAACTCAGTGAAAAATAACTGTGAGATTTGTGATTTTGAAATCTTTAAAATCCACTTTACTTTTAACTTTAAAGTCCTTATGAATTATGAAAATTTGAAAGCTAAAATCTCAAGATCGAATCAATGTTTTCAATAATGATGCTTTAAAGCTTCAGTTCAGATCAGATGTGTGTATTTGATAAACAGATTAAAACTCATTGAGCATCAACAAGAAAATCTTATTAATTGTATTTGTGTTCAAAGCAACAACTTCGAAAAATATGTGATAGATTTTTTAAAGCTCTAGCTTCATTGATAGATTCTTTGAGCATGATTGAAAAAAATAGTTTGCACAGTAACTGATCGATCGACCGACCGACCGATCATTAAATAAATCAACACGTTGTCACGTGATGAATATTTTTGGAATATGCCGATGATCAATAGCTTTGGTGTCTGATTATCTCAGCTGAGTCGTCTTTATTTCACCACACGCTCAAACATTAGTCATATTTATTTATTTACTTCGATCTTTTGGCAGAACATAAGACGACCGAGCCATCGGCCCCATCGTTGCCCAATCATTTGACAGTATTTAAATTGTTTACACAATTCTCCATTTCTGAAAATTCATTTTCAAACACAACTTTGTGCTATTTATTTGTTTTTGTTTTCGACTTTGTTTCTTGTTTGCGTTTTGCACATTGTTTTCAATTAAAGTGAACAATTAATTGAAACGAAACGAAACGAAAATTGAAAGAAAGAAAAATAGTTTGGAAAAAAAAATAAAAATAAATAAAAATACAGCAAACCAAACCGAAATTATAAAGGGCGGGCTGTGTGAGCGTGCCGCAATTGAGAGGCGGTCGCGTTTGAAAACAAACGAAAACCGATTCGAACAAGTTTCCGGCACAGAAACTTTTCTGCGCACGCAGCAAGAACAACTGAAGAGTTATAACAAAAGATACAAATACACACATACAGAGATACACAGATACAGATACAGATACAAATACAAGGCAGACACATGCGCAAACATGCTGTTGTTATTGTTTTCCGTTTGTTTGTTATTGGAATTGTTTTTAATTCTGTCTGTTTCTGCTTTTTTTAAATGCAGCTGCACAAAATAAACGCCCTAAAATTATTAAAATAAACAACTAAAACAAAAAGCAAGGCAAGAGAAGAACACAACCATGGCGAATGCACAAACCAATTCAAGCAGTTCAAAGTATCCTTTATTTTTGTTCTGCAAGTATTTGTTAGCTATACTCTCTAGCTCTATACTATTTTTGCTTAAAATAATTATGCTGTCAATCATAAAAAAATATAACAACAATTAGCAAAGTTTTTGAATATCGTTGACAGTTTCCAGTTGCCAGATAATTGCGTTTCAAATGCTTAATTAACTTAATTATGACCAACACAAAACAATTGCAATTGTTAACAACAAAGAAAAGCAACTATATAACAATAAGTTAAATAGTGCAAAGACACGTCTCTCTCTCTCCTTCTCTCTCTCTCTCTTTCGCTCTCGCACACGTCTGAATGATTAAAAGGAGGGGCTGGGGAAGGGGAAGGGGGTAGAAAATTGGGGCATTGTTATGTAATTATCGTTACTTTGATACATAAACAAAGCTTATGCAAGATTGGAAGCTTCTAAAAACCTAAATGCTAAGCACGTTTTCACACTAAATGTGTGATAAACATTCATAAAGTATACGATACTTAGTACAACTCTTCATTCGAATATATCTTAAGAACGTTGCAAACAGTTTCAGCTTGCTCCACATTAATCTTTTGGCTATTTATTAAGCACTAAACATTTTTTTCCCCCATTCGATTTTGTGTTTAAAATATGACATTGAAAATATTGACGACACAGCTGTCAAAACTGTCTCATATCATCAAAAAGATGAAATATTTTATTAATATACATATATATAAATATATATATATATAAATATATATATTAAAGACAAGTTCAGAGGTTTCGACTTTGAGATACCCTAAAATCTAGGCTTTAAGCTTGAACATGCAAAAACGTGCAATTTTCTTGCTTTTAATCGATTACTTTGATCTTTCTTGGTATCGATAACACGCGTATAACGAAAATGAAAAATTTATCGATAACTTTAAAGAATATTAACCTACGCTTCTTATACGAGAGCATACATTTCCAATCTCTTTTGATGCTGATCAAAAATACATATGTATTAAGCGAACTTAGCCTCTCGCGTATGTGTGTGTGTGTGAGAGAGAGATAGAGAATGAATGAGTCAGATGGTTTGGGAGCTTAATCTTTGATGGTTTGTTACTATATAGTACATATAGTATAGTATTGCCATTGATTAAAGTGTATCAATAATAACAATCGCTGAACTAAATATAAATAATATGTGTGAATAATTTCGTTTTAAGTGTTAACATTTTCAGTTGTATATATCAGTTTCGCTGCACTTGTCACTTATTGTTCCAGATACCTAATTCTAGTTAACTCAACTACTTGTTGTTTAGTGGTTCGCTAAGTTTTTGTTTAAATCAAGCTTCAAGCTTCAACATCAACATAGTCACCCCCGCTTTCACCTTCACCTTTCTCTCTTGAACTGAAAGAGAGAAAGAGAGTTTTTACTCGTCTCTTATCAGCAGCTGTTTATTATTGTCTCCGCTCACCCGGAAAGAGCTGTCCCCCCACCCCTCTCTGCAACCAGGTCATACAGTACTGTACTCAGAGCCATCTGCATAAGTATATATCTAACTCTTTTTTTTTTTAACAATAACAATAACAACAATATCATTAATATAATAACAAAAGAATGTAAATTGAGACGCCAGCTTGACGCCCAGACCGCCCACTTCGATTTAATTGTTATCTATAAACAATAAATTTAATTAAGCACTACAATGCTCATTTAAGTTTATGCGCTAATCACTTAATGAAACTTCAATTAAAATTTTAACTAGCCTCGAGTTATAGCTTGTATATCCAAGTTTAACAGAAATATCTTATTGATTTCCTTAGTTTAGAACAAACCGTATTCAAACCAACGGAATAATAGATTATAGATGAAACAGCATATTATTGCACTGCTTGCTTACGATCTGGTTACTATACTTAGCTAAGCAAGCAGTGCAATAATATGCTGCTTCATCTATAATAAAGCAAGCAGTAGAATATGCAAAAAGGGATAACATGATCGTATACGATATATCATAAGAACGCGCCTCGCATAACTAGGCAACAAAATGAAAAGAATGAAAATACCAAAAGAAAAGAACAACAAAAATAAATGAACAACAAACAAACATAATTTCAAATCGGTCGTCGGTGATCGGTCGCTTATCAGCAAAACGCGCTCTCTCTCTCTTTCTCTTTCTCTGTCTCTCTTTCTTTCTCTCTGTTTGTATGTTAATTGTGCTCGCCGCTGTTAATGTCGCTGCTGTTAAGGCCACTGTTACTGTTAGTGTGCGTACTTTGTGCACGCTTCCCCTAGACATGCTCCGACATGCTGTTTGTTTTGTTTTTGTTATTTTTTCGTGGCTTGGTGTAAGTATTTAAAAGCGCGCGCGTAACGCGTCTCAGATACTTTCCACTGTTTGACGCGTTCGAACG
The DNA here is from genome assembly GCA_035044605.1 of Scaptomyza cyrtandrae. Taxonomy (NCBI): domain Eukaryota; kingdom Metazoa; phylum Arthropoda; class Insecta; order Diptera; family Drosophilidae; genus Scaptomyza; species Scaptomyza cyrtandrae. Next base: position 4,570,576 of record JAWNNS010000639.1, read on the forward strand.
TTTAACGAGATCGCTCCCGTTAACCAAATACAAAATTAACAAAAGTATTAACAAAATACACAAATATATATTAAATACACAGCAACAATTGAGTCGCGTCTCTTCTCTTCACGTCTCGTCTCGTCTCGTCGCGTTTGTTTTTATTTATTAAGTTTTTTTTGATTTTTCATTATTGTGATTTCAACTCGTTTGCAGCTAAATGCGATTTGTTGTTTTTTGTTTGTCGCTTAGCCGACGCGATCAAATTTACCGTTTTTAATGTTGTCGCAAGCCAAATTCAAGCTGAAAACCAAGCAACTGAGAACAACAACAACAACAACAGCAAAAAGAACTATCTCAAGATCCAAAATCCAACGCAAGAACCAAAACCACAACAACAACAATATCAATAACAAAATATACCAAAAATATTTAGTGCACAGCTCAAACAAACATAAATAAAATACTAAAGTAATTATATGCTCGAAAACGCAACGAAAAATAAAAAAATATTCAAACATTTTCAATTACAATTAAGTTAAATTATTAGATAATAACAAAAATTAAGTGACTGCAATAACAACAACAAAACTTTCCATTTTAATAAATATACATATATATATATACTATACATACATAATAATAATAACAATAAAATTAAGACGAAAACGGAAAGAAAAAGGCGTTAAATCAACTTGAGTGCAACTTCATCGAACTTGAGATTTATAGCAGTCAGCAGGTAAAACGAAAAGATCATAAAACAACAACAAATCAAAACTGTTGCATATATATATATATATATATATATATGTGTGTGTGTGTGTGTAGGAGAGCACCAGATTTGAGCATAGCGTGAATCAAATTAGCAACTTTATTTGGGCAACAAAGCTAAACAAATTCAACTTAACAACAACAACAACAACAACAAGAAGAAGCGTTTTACGATAGTTTCACTAAAAGCACTAAAAACACATTTTCGAAATCGAGAACCACCGAAAAGCTTAACCCATGACAATATTTAAGTTCCTTGGGATACAAAGTTTCACAATTATCGTTGAATTTTGTACAACTTATTGAGAGAAAATAAGTATTCAATCTCAGATTGGACAAAACTATCAAAAAGCATAAAAGTTCGTATCTCTTTTTTCTCAATTCCATAAAACCTAAACCAACATATTTGAGCCATGGTACTGAGTCTTTCGATAAATTGGTATACAGTTACTTTAAAATTCTTCTTAAGATCATTAAAACTTAATTTGAGCTTAACTTGAGTTTTGAATAAAAGAGTTTTATAGCTTTCTAAGTACTCAGTATTTAGCATTTAACGAAACTAACACGAAAACGTTTTTTGAAACTTTTTCTTCTCCTCTGAGAATCGAATAATTCGATTCTAATAAATGTTGCATGTTTCAAATTCATGGGGAAAATGAATACATAAATAAATAACAAGTGAAACATGTTGCGGCACACACACGCACACACAAGACACACAGACAGAAAGAGAGAGAAGAACTACTATCTCTTAGCTATCCCATTCAGCTTAAGTTGACATTGAAAGCAATTCGAGTCTGAGTCTCAGTTTGATTCTTAGTACGGGGTATTCCATTCAATTGAGCGCTGCATTAAGCGTTAAGAGTCGTGATCATAAAAAAAAAATAAATAAACTGAAAACCTCTCTCTCTCTCTCTGTCTTTCTCTCTCTCTCTCTCTCTCTCTTTCTGCCATATCATTTGCATACATTGTTTACGTTCTTTGATTTCTTCGTTGATTGCATTTACTTTACATAAAACCAACACAATAGTTGGGAATCATTGGGAAACATTGACTTTGACTACTTGACGACTATAGAGCTTAACCTGGGTAGCAAGTATCAAGGCCATTTGGTGAAGTGCGGAAGCGTGGGCGGAGGTCAAATATAATAACAATATTCACAATATGTTATAGATAGATAGATATACTAGCAAAGAATGAAGATCCCCTATTGCTTGTGTTGTCTCTGTTAATTAGCAGTGGATATTTTGAATGGGAACGTGCTGGAATTGAAACATGTTAATTGGCATGCTATTGAAATCAAATACATAATTAATTGCGATTTCGCACTCATCTTATGCTCTCTCTCGAAAGCTCGTTGCTTTTCGATACGTGTCGGTGTCAGTTTCGGTTACGGTTACGGTTCCTGTTCTCCTTCATTTGACATGCGTGCGCCGTTTGTTATCTTGGCAGGTTCAATGTAAAACGATTTTGTTGTTGTACATAATTGTTCGTTCGTTCATGTAGTTGTTGTTGTCGTTGTCGTTGTTGTTGCTGTTGATGTTGCTGTGAGGCGGTTGTTGCGTACTTATGCTGTTATTCTTTTTAATATACAATATAAATAAAGTGAAAGATTACTGCGGTGGCGCACAATAAATCAAAAATTAAAACAACTACAACAACAACAACAATGGCGGCCATCGGCAAAACAACAAAGACAACAAAGTTAGCCAAAATGACAAGTCACGCAACTGTCACCATCGTGTCACAGTCACTGGTCACTAGTCACTAGTCACTGGTCACTGGTCACTGGTCACTGGTCACTGGTCACTGGTCACTGGTCACTGGGGACTAGTCACCACCAGTCATCATATGTCACACGATCATACAAATAGAATTGGAAAAGAAAAAAAAGAAAAGAATGCAAATAGGAAAGAGAAAAATTATAAAATGGCTGTCATGCTAACAGAATTAGCTGATCATTATTACAATGCAAGCATATGTTAATTAACAGACGCGTTAACTAATTAACATTGGTACAGTTGTCATAAACCAAAACCATTCATATGCATATCTATATATACTACGACGATATGTGTATGTACATTTAGCAAATATCATTAAATACGCATATTAGCAATGCGAGTTTGTAGATTAGTTTCGATAACCAAACAAGTCTGTTGTCGTCTGCTCACCTTGAAGCAGTTCAAACGTGCACACACACAAAAGTTTTCGCCTTAACAGCGCACTGCTTAACAGCTCTTGCTGTTAATAACGGTGCCAACAATTGCGATTAGCAGCACATTATTTTTACGGTGTTTTAATTTATTAATGATATATATGTTGTGGGATAGCGCAATTACCCACTATTGAATGCGTCGCAATGGGTGGCTTAATTTCTTGATCGTTTTCATTTTTTATATTTGTTATTATTAATAAGCTTGTTTGTGCCGGGTTTTTTTTATCGCCTTCGACACATTATTTGCTTGTCTATTTTTGGGCATAATTTTTTATTAAACAATTAGGGCGTTATGTGACGAAGCGTTTCGGACGTTTCGGGCGTTTCGGGCGTTGTTTGTGCCGTCAATTAGACGATCCATGGACACATTGAGGCGTCGATCATCATTGCAATGTATGTGCAATGTGTATATATGTATTTGTCTGCATTCGTATTCCACTTTTATTTATTCATTCTTCAATTACATTTTAATGGGCTATTCATTTAGACACCCAATTGAGCGATCGGAACGATCGATTGAGCATAAGGTCAATGTCGATTCGGGTATTAATATTTTATTCAAAATTGAATTTGCAAAACAACGAAGTGATTTTTAAGAATGCACTTTAAAACTCTTTATTCAACAATATTATATTCAATGTATATTCTCTTTTTTCCCCATTTACAGATCACTAAAGGATCAAAGCAAACGCCACATAACACTGAACTTTACTGAGCATTAACACTTAGAAAAGTCAAAGATCCAGTTGACAACCGGACCAAAAACACACAACGCAAAACCCCGCACCAAAGTTTATTGAATTTCGTTCTTCTTCTTCTTCTTTTTTTTTGCTTCGCGCACAAAAACCAAACAAAAACTTGAACTATAGAATGGTAGAAGGTGATTCTGCAAAAAGTAAAAGCGAATGTAAGTATTTAAGAAATGAAACACATATAGTATATGTTAAGCAACGATTAGCTGATTCCTAATTTCCGCATTCTTCGTATTCGTTTGTATTCGTAGCCTATAATGTAGAAGCTGACCTACAACCAAACTACAATCAGCATAACGCAGCAGCAGCAAACGCTGGAAACGCCAACGCTGGCAACGCCGCAAGCAATCCAAGCAATCCGCCACCAAGCCTAACCGGTTCGAATAGTAATAGCAACGCATCGCATATTGATAATCGTGCAATCATCCAGCCATACTCGTTGGGCACGGGCGCTAAGCAGCCGGAATATCAATTTGCGGCTGATAATCGCGGCTACGAGCCGGAACCAAACCAAACCAATGGCAAACAGCAGCAGGACGTAGAGCGTTTCGGTGGCGGTGCTATCGCTTCTGCCGACACTAGTTCCGATGAGGATCCAAAGCGTAAGCAACCGCCACCGACCCGTCCCATAGTCGCCAACTTCGAGCGAGCCATCGAGCTGTGCGAATATGGCAAATTCCATTACATACTGCTGGCCATTTGCGGCCTGGTCAGTACGTCGGAGGAAATGGATGTCATCTCGATGTCATTCATTCTGCCATCGGCGCAATGTGATTTGAATTTGAATACGGCAACGAAAGGATGGCTCAATTCGATCATTTTTATTGGCATGATGGCTGGCGCGTATTTCTGGGGCAGCATCGCCGACAGTTTTGGCCGCAAAAAGATCCTCATTGTCATTTCGTTTATGAATGCCTTCTGTATTGTTGCCTCGTCGTTTTCGCAAAGTTATGGCTATTTTATGCTCTTTCGCTTTCTCAATGGCGCAGCGTAAGTACAACATATTAACACTGAACTCATTCACCTACTCATGTTCCTTAGGAGCTCCAAAGCAGTTTACTGCTTGTCTTAAACTCTAAGGCTCATGTTCTTTAGGCTATTCAAAGCTGGATACTGCTTGCCTTACAATCTCTTAAGCAGTTGAGAGTGCAGAACTTTGACTTGAACATTGAATGAACACAAAATCAATCGTCCCAATGTTTATTTAGTGACACATGTTATATAGCATCCGCATGGTCGGGGGCATTCGGGTGCCGAGGTGTTAATTCAATTAACCATGTTATAAATAACAACAATAAAACTTGAGTCACAATATCGTGACTGTTTATGCTAATTAAGACTCCTCTGGTACATATCATTAAATATATTGTGAAAATCATAATAAATGGGGAAAATCGTATTTACCTTGGAGCCTCCCTTGGCTGACTGAATGACTCAGTTACCTCTTACTCTTCATTTCACTCTCTCTTTGTCTGTCTCTCTCTCTCTCAATATATATTTGCAGACTGTGACTCTGTTCATGTTCATTAGTTTTGCCAATCGTTTGCTAATTGCTTATGCGAATTTGAAACTGGGCAACGAAATTTTTACACAATAACATTAATCGGCCATGACTCAACACGTTTCTGGGGCGATGCTCTCACTAGCTGACTGCTATGCAACGACAGCATGTCAAGTGTAAACATTTTCATGCATCATTAAACATGAACATTTTTCTATAGCCTCATTATTGCCTAATGAGATTGATTTTAATTAGCAAATTTTTTTTTCTTCTCTTTTCTTTTCTCCTATGCTGTTCATTCATTACAGGCTGGGCGGCAGTGGTCCTGTCATCTGGTCGTATTTCGCCGAATTCCAACCGAAAGCGAAACGTGGCTCCATGCTTAGTTTCATGGCTGCGTTCTGGACCTTTGGTAATCTGTTTGTGGCCGGCCTCGCTTGGCTGATCATTCCCACAAAAGTTGGTTACGAATCACCCGAATTCATGTACAATTCGTGGCGTATCTTTCTGTTGGTCTGCTCGTTCCCCTCGTTCCTTGTTGGCTTCCTGCTCTTCTATCTGCCCGAATCGCCCAAATTCCTGCTGACCCGTGGCAAAAAGGATAAGGCTCTGGCCATTTTCCGTGGCATCTTTGTTACGAACACCCGCAAGAAGCCCGAAGAGTATATGGTTTATGATCTGGAGGTCGATGAGAAAATGTCCACAGAGAGCGCTGTTGGCTTCAAGGGTAAAATGCATCGCATGGTCACTGGAATGGTCGATCACAGTCGCGATCTATTCAAATCGCCCATTTTGAGATTCACGCTCGTCTCGATCACCATCAATTTTACATTCCACATTGGCTACTATGGTCTGATGATGTGGTTCCCCGAGGTCTTCAATCGCTATGAGGAGTTCGAAAAGACGCATCCCCAGGAATCGGCCGACATCTGTCGCGTCACCGAGTACGTGGTGAACCAGAGCCGTTACGATAGCGACCATGGGCAATGCAATTCGGATATACCATCGTCGGTGTTCTTGGAATCGCTAATAACTCTCGCCTCCGCCCTGCCAGCCAATCTGTTCGCCATCCTTGGCATGGATATGTTGGGACGTCGTTTCTTCCTCATCGCTGGCACAATGACGGCCGGCATCTGTTCGGCCCTTATGTATTTGGTGCGCAGCTCGATGCAGAACCTGCTCGTTTCGGCTGTGTTCAGTGGCGCCATTTCGGCGGCAAATGCAGCCCTCGATTGCCTCATCACCGAAGTATTCCCAACCAAGTTGCGTGCGACGGGCGTTGCCATATCGATGGTAGCGGCACGACTTGGTGGCATCATTGGCAACATTGTGATCGCCCAGCTGCTCGACAATTTCTGTCCAGTGCCGACGTTCATTGTGTCCGGCCTGCTCATTGGTGGCGGTCTCATGTGTCTCCTGCTGCCCAATACGACGCGAAAGGAGCTCAATTAATAAATACTATCGTTAAAAATGTACCATTTAGAATGTCAATCAAAACACCACCCCACCCCCCCCCCCCCAACCCCTACCACCTGCCACCTACCCCTCAACCCTGCTTTTCCCTCTTAACACTCCAACTACTTTCCCGAAAAAAGCAAAACAGCCAAAAATAATAATAGCTTAAAAAAAAAATGTTAAGAAACAATATCTAACCATAGTAATCCCAAGAACCACCAACCCCAACTTCAACCTTTCCTCCCCAGAGTATTGTTTTTTGTTTTTTTTTTACGTATGTATTAACAATACTATATATATATATACATATTTATGTGTATAAACGTATATGTATACGAATTACATTTACGATTCATTGCAAATCGTCAGTAATTATGATTAATGATAAAGATAACTATTTTTTTTTGTGTCTAGCATTTAAGTACATACCAAGGAAATACACTTGTTTCTTTTTGAAAATTATTATTTTTATTTTTATTTAATTTTTTTTTTTTTTAAATTGTTTATCTATTGAAATTTGAGGAATGAACAAAAAATGCCCAAGATAAAAGCCAGCGAGAAGATACACATACATAAGCATATATAGCCGCTATCTAAGTGCATACATACATACATTACGTATACGTATTAATACATATGTACCTGTAACGATATATATACACAAATATTTGTTATGTATGTGTTTTGTAGTTGTTTAGTAAATAATAAGAAGAAAAAATGCAATATGAAAACTAATATGGCAAGTGCAGGCGCCGGCTAAAAAGCAGCAGCTGCATGAAAGAATTCAGAAAAGACGAAGAAGATGACGTAGAAGAAGGAGACGAAGAAAAGCTGCTGTCTGAATGGCAGAAGAACGAAAAAAGAAGAAGAAGAAAGAAGAATCTAGATGATGATGAAGTTTGAGAGTATCAAGCAGGGATCAATACGAAAGCAGCTACGCCTGCTGGCAATTATTGTTTTTATTATTATTATTGTAATAATTATTATTGCTACTATTAATGCATGTTAAATATTAAATATCTATACATAAAACAAAAGAACACATACCTATATATTTAAAAACAAAAAACAAAAAACTAAACAAACCCAAAAAATAATATTGAAAAAAAAAATTCATACAACAATATCCATAACTATTATTATTATTATTTTTTTTTTTGTAAATCGTTAAAAGATTGTAAATTATAGTTACATATGTTATAAAAATAAAGAAGAAGGAAAAAAAACACAGAAACGTTATTCTATTATATAAACCAACTAAAAATTATACAAACAAAATCGCCAAATACAAAATAAACACCATGAAAACAACGCAACAAAAAATTAAAATGTGTTTTTTTTTATTAAAAAAAAAATTGTATAAGTAAGTAAGTAACATCACACAATATGTGAAATAAGCAGAAGGAACAAGTAAGAAGGCTCTAGTCGAGAAATCCCGACTAGACGATACCCTGATCCCTATACTTCACGCGTACAGTCAGTGCTTGCAAGTATGTGTGCGTGTGTGTACGACCATACTGCATACTGCATACTCAACTTCAATGTTCCATATCTCCGGTGTTTCTTAACCGATTTTAATAGATTGTTATTATTTTGATAAATAATTAAAATGCCATATAAAGTTTTTTCAAATTCAAGATTTTATTGTTATCGATCACATGTGTATGTCGGAAACGGGATGAGTTATCGAAAATCAAAAACAAGCTTGTACTGCCTAGGGACTAGGCGAGCTTAAGTTCCAAATCTGGAGTCGCTAGCTCTTATAGTCTCTGAGATCGACGCGTTCATACATACAGACGGACAGACGGACATGGCTATATCGACTCGACTGTTGATGCTGATAAAGAATATATATACTTTATGGGGTCGGAGATGCTTCCTTCTGCCTTTTACATACTTTTGCACAAAACCATTATACCCTTTTTTCCCATTTTTAATGGGATCAGGGTATAAAAAGCAAACAGAATTACAAATATTTCTACTCTTATTACGCTTACGACGCATCAAATTTCATTCTAGACGGGCTTAAGAAGAAATATGAATCAGCTTTCTTCTTTCTTTCTTTTCAGTTCTCGGCAAAGCGTGGGGAAAAATCTGAATTACATATATATTTACTCGTATTACGCTTACGACTAATATAGATCGATAGACGATCAAACTTCATTCTAGACTTAGTTTAACTTAACCATCCCATAGTTCTATAATTAGAATTTTCTCTCATTCCAGAGGTTCATATTTTCGAAATATATTTTCATTAGTTGTTTGGGATCATGACCCAGTCTTGTGTACCTTATTGATTAGGGCGGTGATCAGGGCCTTCACCCACATACACATTCATACACAATTACAAGCAGGGGCAAAGAGCATATCTAACAAGCTATATATATATATATATATATATATATATATATATATGTGACTAAGCAGCTGTATCTGTATGTACCAGCTGCACGCGACTTACCTCATGTTTATTTGCTCAGTGAATTTTGCAGCGTCAGTCAAATATTGGCAAAGTTAGCAAATGCTAGAATTAATGTTAATTTCATAAATACACAGCGAGAGCCGAATAGACACATTCAATAGTCATAATAAGCTCCTACATACTAACTATAGGCATTAATACCTATATATGTACAAAACGAATGTATGTATGTATATTAACCGCCCACAATATATATACTAGTTGGAGAAATCAGCAGTGACAACAGTGAAAGCTGTGTTTTATCACGACCCCTCTTTTGACCAACGATATACAGTGGACGTGGACGACCTTTACACTGCACTAAAATTTCAGGATCTGTTAGGAGAAAAAAGAAAAAAATTGCAACGCATTCATGTAATATACTCTTGATTCTTTAAATTTTGATCATTATATACTTTTTATAATGCCTTCCTTGTGAATCTCAATGACACAATATTTAAATTCTAGCGCGTCAGTGTTTTTAAAATAGCCAAAGTGCCCATATTCACTTAAATATAAAAATCTTAAAAGCTCACAGTGTTGGCAAACTCCAGCAAATATGCAAACACGCGGCAGCTGTTTTGGTTTTTCTAGTACAATAATTTAAACAAAACATAATTTGTGAGTTGCATTACATTTACATGCAGGCCCTTGTTAATATTCATACAAAAGTTTAATAGACAGATTTATTTGTTTAAGGCTTTTCAGTATGAAGTGCACAACGGTGCACAGCGTGGATACCGTTTTTTCCGCTGATTCGGTGGAATGGTGCACCCATGATGATGAAACACACAAAGGCTACTTTGCCTGCGGAACATATCAGTTGTTGGAAACAGAGGAAGTAGCTAACGATCGATCTCGCATAGGTTGCATCTATTTATATGACTTTAATGTGCAGAGCAGCGCCTTGGAGCGTTTGCAGTGCATTGAAACGGCAGCCATACTGGACATGAAATGGCTGCCCGCCTGGAACAATGACAGTGGACCGCTGCTGGCCACAGTCAATGGCCTGGGTGAGGTCTATATCTATGAGCTAGTGCGTGCGGAGCATCTCCTCAAAAAACGTGCGAGTCTGGCATTAGAGTGTAGCATGGAAAATGCTAAGCCGGTGCTAGCACTGGCACTCGACTGGCGCAAATCTGCTGGCAGTAACGATGTTGTGGAGCTGCTTGTGTCCGATTCCAAGGGTAACATTCATCAGCTGCAGTACACGATCCTGCACAGGCTAAGTCAACTGCGCTGCTGGGAAGCGCATAACTTTGAGGCATGGACATGCGCCTTCGATCGCTGGTCGCCACAATGTGTCTTTAGCGGCGGCGACGATTGCCTCTTGCATGCCTACGATCTGCGTATTGGTACGGAGCCAAAAGAACGCATCTGGACAAATAGAGCTCATGGTGCCGGTGTCACCTGTCTGCTAAGTCACACACATCACGAACACCAGTTGCTCACTGGCAGTTACGATGAAATATTGCGACTTTTTGATACACGCAGTATGAAACGCAGCCAAGCCGAGCTAAATCTGAAAGGTGGCATTTGGCGCATCAAGCCGCACCCACTGCGTAATGATTTATTGCTGACTGCATGCATGTACAATCACTTTCATGTCGTTGATTTAAAATCGTCTGCCTTAAGCCTGGTGGGAACTTACAATGAGCAGCATACTAGCATATGTTATGGTGCCGATTGGTCGCCAGAGATCGATAATTTAAAATTATCAGATGGTGGCAGTGCTGAAATGCTACATATGGCAACCTGTTCCTTTTATGACCATAAGCTGTGCGTGAGCAGCGTACAAGTTTAAAAAGTAAAAATTTTAATGTTATCTTATTAATTAAGTGCAAAAAAGATTTAATAAATAAAACAACAAAAGCCTAATCAATAAAGAACGAAGCATTTAATACAAGAAAATAATGTCAGCTGCGTTGACTATAGTTCGGCAAATGAATTGTTTTCGAAATTAAAAAAACAAATGGCATTTCAAATGCAACGCTTCAAAACAAATGCATCGGTCGGGGTACACAATCACTCGATAAGGCATCACTAACACAAGTTTGGGATATCGATATAAGATATCGTAATCAGACGCGCGTTTATAAAAATTTCCATCGAAATGGTTTACGTCGCTATGGCGGAGAAAAAAAGTAAATTGGATCAAATAGATAGTGACCTGGCCGACATACAAAAAACATTGAACAAAACAACCAACGCTGTACAGGAAATTGGTGCAGCAATAGTAAATTCCACAAGCACAGGCACTTCTGCAGCTGAATTCGATGGCCAACTCTCACAGATGCTAGTAGAGCTGCATGAAATTGAAGCTGAGCACAAAAAAATTTTAGCAGAGTTCGATGAAATACTTGGTTAGCGTTACATACATATATATATATATATATATTTATATCCATAAAATATGCATACTTACTGGAGTGATTTTCTATATTTTTCAGAGAACACCAATGATGAGCGAATTGTAGAATCACTCAAGGATAAATTGCATCTATTTGGCTGTAGCCTGTTGCTCGGCTGCGATGACAACAATAGGAAGCTATATAGATTTCAGTTTGATAACGAGCATTGTATTGTGGTCACAATGAATGGCTATCGCTTGGAGCTAGTTCGTATGAATCCCGTGACACCAAGTTTCGCTATAATAAAAGAATATTTTGACGAATCTCAGGATCTCATGGAATTGCTAGCTACATTTGGAAGTGTGTTTGGAAACATTAATTTGTAGTAGGCATAACCTAGTTAGTACATTTATTACTCTGTTAAGTATATAATAAAAAATATTTAAATTTTCAAACCAATGATCAAATTCCAATTTAACTTACAATGCAATCTAAGATTTTGCAAATAAATGTATTACTTGCTTCAATTCATGAAAGCACATCTTTCAAGGTTATATTCCCAAAGTATCTTAAAGCTCTGCCTGAAGGAAGCATTGACGATTATCATGGCATGAAGCTACAAGGAAGTCAAAAAAATATTTGGGCTCACACAAATAATTTTTCCGTCAGATTGTATTGTATTGATATAACTTTATAGGCATATAGTATATAAATGACGAATATGATTTCTGCACAAATAAAGAATTAAGCATTAAATATGGATAAGCCATCGCAAAGGGTTAAAATGAAAGAATTTGTTTGGTATGCGGCAAGATTTTGTTATTTTTTCTAAAATATGTATATGTTTGCATAAATGTATAAATATACATATAGTACTATATATTTTAGGTATCACACGCTTGTTTCTGTTTTCATTCTTTCACTTTTGAGAACAACATGATGCTGTTAACAATGGCCAACGTCCACAACCCAAAACGTCTAGCTCGTGTCCATTCTTGTTTTTATGGAGCAACAACGTTTTGAATCCAATTTAAAGCGCCTCGGATGCGACGGAGACGCGCACGCACCAGGAAGCTGCAGATGAGCAGATACTCAACGTAGGCATGACGTCCTCTCTGTTGGCCAACGCCATACTGTGGACGACCTTCGCACATAATCTTAGTAGTTAGGGAAAGCAGCCATTGGAGGATCTATAAGGCAAGAGGCGGCAACAGTAAATATCTAAGTAGCTACAAATTTAAAGGTAAAACCACTCACCTCTGCACTGTTTGGCATGCCACCAGCTTTGAGCCACTGCGATGGTGCCCAAAGGAAGAGCTGTAGCACATTTGCGGCAATGTCAGGACTAACACGTTTCGACGGATTGGGATTAAGTATATTGTGTATGAGCTGCTGCAGCAGCGGCGGACAGGCATCGCACAGTGGCGGTAGTTGCTCGTGTCTGTAGTCGCTGTTCCTTAGCGAATAGGTGAGCTCGCCATGGGCACGAGCCATACCGCCGGTAGCCGAATAGAAGGGATTGGGCTGACTAAAGATTTCATAGGCCAATGCACCGCAGGCCCACAGATCGGCCTTGCTATAGTTAAGCACAGAAAATGGTCCGGGCTGTGTATTAAAGATTTCGGGCGCCATAAGCGCCGCATTGCCGCCCTTGTCGATATCATTGGTGACATAGGGCAGACGCAGTCCATGAACCTTGTCCGCCAGACAGCAGCCAAAATCGGATAGCACCAGCAACGGGGCTTGATCCTCCGACTGCAGCTCAATCAGCACATTATCCGACTTAAGATCACGATGCGCAACACCATGCCGGCTCAGATGTGTGACAGCCTCCAGCATTTGGGCGAGCAGCAGTATCTTGGTGCGTGTGCTCAACTCACTGGTGTCCAACAGGCCACGTAGACTGTGATCGTAACGTTTCATTAGCAAATACAACGACATGTTACGTCCATAGCCCTGAGGATTGATGCGCTGTGGCTGTGCAATCGGATAGAGCAGATGGCCATCTGTAAAGTTGCGCACCTCATCACAAAAGAAGCCAAACATGCAGACAACATTCGGATGGGGCGGCAGCGTTAACGTTTGGTGCTGTAGTAGACGCTCCCACTCCTCAGAACTGGCATTCATGCGACGTTGCCTCGCCGGTACCGTCTCCTTGTACATAGCACGCAAAATGGATAGCGCATTGCTTTGGATATCGTAATTGAACATCATTTTAAGCGCCAGAGGATAACGCTCAATAGAATCACTGGCCGCTGACAGTCCCAGCTCCTCTGTAAATCCAGATGGCAGCGGTTGCTGCTTTTGCTGCTGCTCCAGATTTTGATGGCTCTCCTGCTGCTGCTGCCCAGCTGGCACAGATGTGTTAAGACCTTCCACAAAGGTGGCGGCTGCCGTTGGCTGACTATAAGTGTAAATGTTATCCACGGAACCGCCAAAATTGTGAACGAAGCGCGACATATTCTGTAGTGGCGACATCATCTCATGATTCCAACTAGTAGAGCTGGTCATTGTATTCACGGGAGTAGCTGTGTTTGTTTTATCGCTGGGTGGCATTTCCGATGCAGGTGTCTCCTTGAAATTGGCCGCATAGACAACGGCAGCACAACCCTTGGCAATAGGTGGACCCACCTCCAGTTTGTCAATGTTGAAATTGGGGTTAAGCGTTTCGGATATCTCATCGTGATTCCAGGCGGCCTGCAAGCGACTGGCTGCCTCACGTATCTCCCAGCAAACGCCTTCCAGCTCATCCTCCTTGGTAAGCACACCTGAACCGGTGGCCAGACTAACGCCAACCAATGCAAAAAACGGCGAAGAATCACCATAAAAGAGTTTGCGTGTCGCCCGATGACGCAGCTCCTCCGAGTAGCTGTTTGTCACACGATTCAATATATTATCAATAAAAAGCTTGCGTGCATGCTGTCCAAAGCGAAAGATTCCGCCATTAGCTGGGCTGCCCGGGGAGCAGCGTGGCAACACATTCGCCGTCTGTTGTGGACGTACCGCTGAGTTCTGAGATTTAAAAGAACGAATTAATGTTAGGATTTAATTAACACTTTAGGTACAATAACTATTGATCTCATCTGTACAAGTGATTTTAACTGCATTTACATGTTAGTTAGATTTTTAACGAAGCATTTATGTACACCTCTAAATTTTCCTCAAAACTGTATCAATGTTGGGCCCAAGATATTCAGGAATTTTCACAGTAGTTTTCTAATTTAGAAACATCTGTTATTTATGTCTGTCTCCCTCTACGTTGTGTACTTTTTTTTGTAAATGCAGTGACCACTAATACTAGCACAACTGCCATCCCATTATATGTAGCGTATATGCATTTGATACTCACCCGCAGAACATTGACAGAAGTTAGGGGAAAGCCTCGTTTGCTTCGTTTTAGTTGGTTTTGTTCCAAAATGTTGGTGTGTATTTCCCGATTCCAATAGCTTCGTAAAACGTAACGACCATGTTTAACCAGTCGCACGGTTAGCAATCTCACAGACATTTTACCAATTGCAGATTGGTCTTATTGTTGATGTTGTTGTAACACCCAGATCAACAAGAGACGCACCGAACGCTCGAACGGATCGAAGCCTATAGAATAGAAGGGAGCATTGCATTTATTTTATGTGAGTTTTGGCGATTGTTGGATGTGTTTTAACGATGAGCTCACCTTTATTTTTTGTATTTAGCCTCAGTTCGTTTTGTTTTCGTTTTTCTTGTCGCTGTGTTTACTACTGCGGCGCCACCTTTTGTCATGTGTTTCAGCTATGATCGTCGACTATCGAAATATCGATCAGTAGATGCCTTAAATGGCGATTGTTTTGTTTTGCGTCGTAGAAATTCGCCTTCACTGCTGTATTATAGATACATATATAGTATTAGCATGAATTGTAAGTGGAAATTACTTTAAACTTGTTCTTAATATTTTTTGTTGTTAGCGTGTATGAGAAATAGATTTTGCTCAAGAAACTGATAATTTTTGTTGTTTAACTCGCCTTGATTGATTTTCCAGCAGACACTAGTTTGCTTGTGCTTGTCTTTCCGTGTGGAAACGTCGGTTTGTGTGTTTGTTTTGGTATTTATGTACGAATGCTGTTTTCAGTTTTTTAGACATCGATATTATTATAAGTAGATTCTTTGAGTTTGTAGTAGATAATTAGATAATCACATTTATCACATGCCAATACGCCATATAAAATATAAAATTCGCATGCGAAATGTTCAATTTTTAATATGAAAGTATAAAACAGCCAAAAAATATAATTTGTTTAGCACCAAATTTCGGTTTTGAGTCGATTTACAATAAAAACAAAGAATAATTCACAAACACAAACAGCTGTCAGTTTGTTTCGCAGAGCTGCACAGTGCCTACATCGATTGTGCAGGGCATGCCATATCGATAGAAATGATAAATTAAATCGATTAGCAATAAGTAAAACTCATTTTTACATTTTATTCAAATCATACGTCGAAACGAACATTCAATGCGGACCTAACATTTTCTTGGGATCAACCCATTCCTTAAATTGCTCCTCAGTCACTCCAGCCTTGATAGCCTCCTCCTTGAGCGTGGTGCCGTTTTCGTGCGCTGTCTTAGCTATCTTGGCTGCCTTATCGTAGCCAATGTGCGGATTTAGAGCTGTTGCCAACATAAGCGACTCATTCATAATCTTAGCAATACGCTCCTTGTTTGGCTCAATGCCCTCTACACAGTGCTTGCTAAAGTTAACGGCGCCATCCGCTGAAAGTTGAAAGTTAATTGCGGCGATGGTCAAGTCAACAAACATCTTGATACTTACATAAAAGGCGAATGGAACGTAATACATTTGACACAATTAAAGGCTTAAAAACATTTAACTCAAAGTGTCCACTTGCGCCGCCCACCGTGACAGCCACCTGGTTGCCCATCACTTGAGCGCATATCATGGTAAGGGATTCGCACTGTGTGGGATTCACCTTGCCGGGCATAATGGAGCTGCCCGGCTCGTTTTCAGGCAACTGAAGTTCACCGAGACCGCAACGTGGTCCGGAGCCCAAAAAGCGTATATCGTTAGCAATCTTCATCAGGCTAACGGCAATGGTGTTCAACACGCCATGCACCTCCACCATGGCATCACGGGCGGCTAGCGCTTCAAAAAAGTTGGGAGCCGTCACAAACGGCAGCGAAGTCAATTCAGCGATGCGTGCCGAAACCTTTTCGGCAAAGCCCTTGGGTGTGTTAAGGCCAGTCCCAACTGCTGTGCCGCCCAGAGCCAACTCGTAGACGCGCGGCAGGCAGGCTTCGACGCGTGCAACGCCATAAGACAGCTGCTGGGCATAGCCACTGAACTCTTGGCCCAGTGTCAGGGGCACAGCGTCCATGAGATGAGTGCGACCAATTTTAATAATATCTTTATATTCTTTTGATTTGCACTGGATCGAATCACGCAGATAGCACAGGGACGGAATGAGACGCTTGTTAAGTTCCATACCAACAGAGATGTGCACGGCGGTTGGAAAGGTGTCGTTAGAGCTTTGCGATTTGTTCACATGATCATTGGGATGCACTGGCTCTTTAGAGCCCAGCTTACCGCCCATTGCCTTGATAGCTGCATTGCTGATCACTTCATTGGTATTCATGTTCGATTGTGTGCCAGAGCCCGTCTGCCAGATGACTAGCGGAAAGTGCCCTGTGCTATAGTACTTTCCGGATATGACATCATCACAGGCGGCTGAGACGGCGTCAGCTATCTTGGCGTCCATGCCAAAATCCTTATTAACATCCGCACAAGCCTTCTTTAATATGCCCATAGCCTGAATGACGGGTTTCTAAAAGTTAAGTAAAAAACGCTTATCAGCGATTCGGATAGATTCGTTAAATAAGGTTTAAATATTACCGGCATGCGTTCGGCAATGTCGCCAATGGGAAAATTGATCACGGATCGCATGGTCTGTGCGCCATAGAGCTTATCAGCTGGAACCTTCAGTTCACCAAATGTATCTTTCTCCATGCGAAAATTGCCACCCTACATGCCCATTATAACGATGTGATAGAAGTATTTATCAATAAAATTGCAAATGCATCTCGTTTGCCAACTTACAGCTGTGTCCTTTTTGGACTGAAGCAAGAAAGTTGTGGCCAATTGACGAAATCCTATGGTTTTCCTTGATTGTAATACATAACGTTGATAACGCAGCATTTTTACTCAATTATGAATTTAGCGAGTCTGTTTAGAGTATTTAGACAGTTGTTTTCAATTAAAACGAATTTAAATATGTATTGTGTTTATGTCAACTCTTGTGTTTCCTGACAGTGTAAAAGAGAGCTGATTATTATTAAAAATTATATCAAAACACTTCTTTCAAACATATTATTTTTATTTTTAGACTGCCTATTTTGGACTGGCCGCAAAAGGAAACTTCAATTCCCAGGCAACTTTACAATCCAAGATAGTTAAATAAAGGTTTCACTTTTTGCTTAGATACTAGATGGTCTGTTTTTTTACTTGGGGCCCAGCATCTCTTCGGGTCGCACCCAATCGTTGAACTGCTGTTCGGTCAGATAGCCCAGATTAATGGCCTCCTCCTTGAGTGTGGTGCCGTTCTTGTGCGCCGTCTTGGCTATCTTGGCCGCCTTGTCGTAACCAATGTGCGGATTGAGAGCTGTCACCAACATCAGCGATTCGTTCATAATCTTAGCAATGCGATCCTTATTGGCCTCAATTCCATTGACGCAGTTGGCAGTAAATGTGCGGCTGCCATCGGCTGTTAAATCGAATTTGTGTTATTAAAGTTATTCGAGTTTAAACGACAACTACAACAAGACTACTTACAGAGCAGGCGGATGGAGCGCAGTACATTGGATACAATCAGAGGCTTGAACACATTCAGCTCAAAGTGTCCACTGGCACCGCCAATTGTTACGGCCACCTGGTTGCCCATCACCTGGGCTGAAAGCATGGTCAGTGATTCGCACTGGGTGGGATTCACCTTGCCGGGCATAATGGAGCTGCCCGGCTCATTCTCTGGCAGTGAAAGCTCACCGAGACCGCAACGTGGTCCGGAGCCCAAAAAGCGTATATCGTTGGCAATCTTCATCAGGCTAACGGCAATGGTGTTCAACACGCCATGCACCTCCACCATGGCATCACGGGCTGCCAGTGCCTCGAACTTATTAGGTGCTGTGACAAAAGGCAGCGAAGTCAGATCAGCAATCTTGGCAGCGCACTTCTCGGCAAAGCCCTTGCGGGTGTTGAGTCCAGTTCCGACGGCAGTGCCGCCCAGTGCCAGCTCATAGACGCGCGGCAGGCAGGCATCAATGCGCTCCAGGGCATAAGCCAACTGCTGGGCATAGCCACTGAATTCCTGGCCCAGGGTCAGAGGTACCGCGTCCATGGTGTGGGTGCGGCCAATCTTGATGATGTTCTTGAACTCATTCGACTTGGCTGCAAGTGCATCGTGCAGAGTCTTAATCGCCGGCTTTAGATTATTGTTCAGCTCCAGTGCGACCGATATGTGTATGGCCGTTGGGAAGGTATCGTTGGAGCTCTGTGATTTGTTCACATGATCGTTGGGATGAACAGGCGTCTTGGAGCCTAGCTTGCCACCCATCAGCTCGATAGCACGATTGCTGATTACCTAAAAGAGATCGTGCTCACTTAGTTTATAGTATATGTGGAATGCACAGTTAATGCAGAACTTACCTCGTTGACGTTCATGTTGCTCTGGGTGCCGGAGCCCGTTTGCCAAATGACGAGTGGAAAGTGATCATCGTACAGCTTGCCGGAGATGACATCATCTGCCGCCTTTGAGATGGCCTCGCTCACCTTGACATCGAGTCCAAACTCCTTGTTGACCTCAGCGGCTGCCTTCTTCAAAATACCCATAGCCTGAACCACAGGTTTCTGTGCGGTGATAATTATAAACAAATTAAATTAGCGACATTCAGAGCCAAACAAACACATTGAACAACACTCACCGGCATGCGTTCTGTGGATCCACCAATGGGAAAGTTGATCTGGGAACGCATTGTCTGTGCGCCATAATACTTCTCAGCGGGCACCTTCAGTTCGCCAAACGTGTCGCTCTCAACGCGAAATTCCTGCGAAGCCTGAAAATAAACAAGAGTTTTTTGTAAGGACACCTTTGTTATGTATGTACACGTATTGGTTTATATGTATATTATAAGTATGTTTATATGTATATATAATGCAAAAGTACTCAGCTGCCGACCATTGTGTCTGCCTTGGTTTATCGTAATAAAATGCTTGCGATTGCGAGCGGCTCCACCGATGGGTGAATGTTGAATCAGATAAGTTTTCAACTGATCGCGGCTACGACTTTGAAAATGATGTCAGCAGCGACAAATCAAAAGCAAGATCTGGTTCAACAAGTAAAGTGAGTTCCTACATGCGCCAGCCCGACTCCCAGATGGCCTATTACTGTTTTGTTGCAAGGAAGCGTTCCTTAACTGAAGCTGTTTGCATCACTTAGAGCCACTTTTATATTTGGGGTGCGATTTTTATTTAAGTTCGAGTGCAGGGCATTAAGTGTACGTTAAATGTTCCAAGCAAAGTTTACAAAGACCAACGGGAGGCGTTTTTGCTTCTCATAAGCGCAATATTTGAGGATGTGTGTGTGCGTGTATGACAGCGATTGTGCGCTAATCTGTGTGTGTATGTGTTTGCGTAAAATTCACACTTTTTATACATTTAAGATTCGTCAACAAGCCGAAAACAAGTGCTAAACACGCCAGACAATCGCGTAAAACCAACAACAATTAATCAGATAGAAAGGGAGATTAAGGCAGAAAAGAGCAGCAAAACTCGAATTGACAAGCAAAGGCAGTTAGTGCGATGTTAATCTGTGGGGAAGGTGGGTTAAGTTTTTTGCACAGCTGTGCGGCAATTGTTTAAAACACCAACTAGAACATCATACAAATTAATTAAATAACCGGTTTGCTATAACAAAACCTGAATAATTGCCGATTTAATTGTTTGTATGTGTGTTTCGAAATGCGGGTCACAAGATTTTGCGGAAACTTAGTGAAATCGGTTCTAAAGATTATTGTATAAATATACAAAAGTACGTTTGTATAAAAAATAGCTATTTTAATTAACAAAATGTTATATTAAATACATACGTGTGGAGCTATATTAACGCAGCTCCACTAATGATATCTAATACTCCAAAAAATTATTATTAAATTAAAAATTAATCAAAATAATTGGAAGTTTTTTCCATTTTTTTTTAAAGATAATTATAATTAAACTCGTAATAAAAGCAATTTCTAGGATTGCAATAAAGTTTAACACATAACCATTATTATTATTCTACATCTTTGGGTGAATGTGAGCAATTGTAGGGATTCAAATTTCAAAGATGTATAAATTGCATTATAGAATACTGATTAGAGTGAAGGACTGGAACATACTTATAACTTATATCATTTAATTTTTTTTTACACAATTGGGAACGATGTGGATTCTAATTTGATCGTTTGGTAAATACGTTCCACGAATGTGTATTCTTCTTATTGGATCACTGTATGATAGTCTTTTCTTAGGACGGCAAATCTTCAGTGCTGCGTGATTTTGGTTTTACATTTGTTCCGCACACGCATATGTACAAACTTTTGTTTTTGCAATAGGTGCATGATTATGAAATGCCGGCAATTGCGTTATTGGTTATTCGAACTGGAAGTATAAGCTGTGCATGAGCCATTTGAGTGGATTATGGGTTTTAAGATGTTTAAGTTTGTCTTATTTTTGTTGCTTTTTAATATGGTCAAAAAAGCGACAGTGCAAGCCAAAACAGAAATTGAAAATTACATAAGCGCACATCCAACGATAAATCTCCTTACCATGCGTAGGCTGCACGCTGCACTCGCCCATGGTTTGGTCAGCTGCTGTACGCCACGTAGCGTGGAGCGCTGCAAAAGCGGTAGCACCATCTTTATCAATATTGTATACTAATAGTTAAGTACAGCAGTTGCAAATTGAAATAAAAGCCGCGTATATTTCACTTGCTCTCAACTAGCGGGGCAGGCAGGCAACACAACAAACACAGCGATTGCGATAGTCAATGGTATGGCTTTGGGCGATATATCGATAATTTATTTTGTAAACATATCGCAGAAGCTATCGCACATCTCTATTGAACAGCTGTGACAGCTGTCTGCCGAATTGCTGCCTGGCGAGAGAAAAGTGCTGTGTTTAATTTGTATATTGTTAAGCAACCAACGACAACGCCTACACAATGTCAGCGTTAATGAAATCTCTGTGCCTGGCTAAAAAACTGAGCGCTTCAAATCCAGCTCTGCAGGTTCAGATTGCCCGCAATCGTGAGTAGATCATTTCTCGATTGCTTTGGGCTGTTTTGTTTACGTAACTTTTGTGGTATTTTGCAAAAAGTCTAAACAGTTATTTCAAACAAATTACAGTTGCCGGCTGGAACAAGGATTACAAGCCAGCGCCATATCCAAAGACAGAGAAGGAACGCGAGGCAGCTGCCAAGAAATACTATCTACTGCCAGAGGAATACAAACCCTATGCGGACAATGGCCTGGGCTTTGGCGACTACCCCAAAGTTGGCGGCGGACTCGGCATAGAGAACAAGGATAGCTACTATCCCTATGATTATCCCGAGCACAAGCGCAACTTGCACGAGCCCGTAAATAAACACAACGACGCCACGTGAATTGCAACAAATAACAAAAACTCTTTCTTAACAGATTTCAGCGGATCATGATTTGTACAGCGAGGATCGTTATTCGCAGCCGGATCATCCACGCTACAGTACATCCTACTACTTTTTGTGCTTTTTAGGCGTCATGTCCGGCAGCCTGGCGCTCTATTACTGGCTGGAGGACAAGAAAATGTATCGTCCAGTAGCTGCCAAGCAGCTGCCCGCTGATGGCAGGAAGCACTACACCTTCGAGCAATAGGAAATCTTAGGCGGGAACTCTCAATGGCACAGCAGATTTCCATCTGTGGTCGTGTGTGTGTTCATTTGATTATTGTTTTGCCTGGCCTTCATTCAAATTTAATAGGCAGTTAATTAACGCATATGTATAATTAAAAGAAAATCTAAATTGAATTTATTCAGCATTCTTTTTTATTCATAACTCATAAGAGTTCTTGATAGTATATAAAGTTCTGCAAGATCTTGGAAATTTTAATTTTCGATGAATGATTGATCAAATTCGCCTGACCAAGGAGGAACTAAATATATCGCTGAGCCCCAACAAATGTTCGTTCACAATATTTTTTAATAGTAGTATCTAATGGCAATGTATTCTGCAAAATTCCAAATATTTGTTAAAGTATATATCAATTATTCATTCGAAATCTTATAAAAACCATTTAACCACATGCAAAATGCGTTTAAATCAATTTCAAACGAATTGCATAAAAATACAGTTAATTATTATAGTTATTTATTGGTAAACTATGCTAAATTACATTTGTAATAGATGACAACTTAACGTAAAACAATGAATTCAATGGATAATGTTGAAAAAAAATACACGATGAGATAAATTAATAATTACTCCACAATATAGTTGGGATGCACGACCAAAAGTGGATCGTTATCCACTTCTTCATCGGATGCCCCGGCTTTTGGACTTCGGAATGGCTTAAGACGATATGTGGTTTTTAATGGTATTATGACCTGATCATGATAGATCAACCGATCGATTAGTTTCTCGATGAGGTTCTTGCGCGAGATAAGCTCTTCCTCGGACTCAATTTGTTCAGCTACCTGCTCCAAATACCAGGTGACGACATCACTACGTTTCATTCCCGTATCGCTGCCTTCAATCTCGCAGCGTGCCTCTTCGCCGCGCATGTGAAGCACCAGCATCGTCGACAGATTCTTGTAATCCTCAAAGGACAGCGTGAACTTTTTCTTTTGCACTGCACTCCCCGAAGTGTCCAGCGTGGTAGCATCGCCGGAATCTTGATTGGCAGCCGCTCCATTATTTTCCATATCCATATCCATATCATGCTCAATGCCATCGTCCAATGGCTCATCATCGTCCAGATGAATGTCCGGCTGTTCGACGCGTATAATGGACTTATTGAGCAGACGGAACGCCTCCTTGACATGACGCTCATGCACACGATTTGAGCACTCCAGTTTGGCCATCGCCTCACTCAATCGTATCATAGACTCCAGCTGACGAACCGTGATGCGCCATGTGCTGCGTCCCGATGTGCCCGTGTCCCGTTGCCGCAAGTGCCCATAGTTCTCAACTAGCATTTTGCTCGCTTCCGTGCTAATGATGGGCTTGAACTGCCTGGCAAAGGTCACATAGCGTAGCACCTCTTCGCGCGTATACGCCCGTTCCACCGTCTCCTCGATATTCGAGTGCAGATCGACGATTTTGCGGGCAATGGCATAGTCGACCACCTCGTTACATTCATCCACCAAAATGAAGAACAGATCAAAGCGAGACATAATTGGTGCGGAGAGCTGAATGTTCTGCTGCAAGCTCTTGGAGCGATCGTAGCGTCCATTGATAGGATTTGCCGCAGCTAGAATGGAAGTGCGCGCATTCAATGTGGCACGGACGCCGGCACGTGCTATCGATATAGTCTGCTGCTCCATTGCCTCATGTATGGCAACCTGATCGCGCAAGTCCATTTTGTCAAACTCATCGATGCAACAGATGCCATTGTCCGCCAGCATCAGAGCACCCGCCTCGATCACAAAATCAAAGCTTTCCTCGTCGCGCACCACAGCGGCGGTAAGACCAGCTGCCGAGGATGCCTTGCCTGACGTGTAAATGGCACGGGGCGAAAAGTCTGAGACCTGTTTAAGGAATTGAGATTTGGCTGTGCTGGGATCACCCACAATGCACACATTGACATCTCCACGCAGCGATGTCTTCTCTATTGTGGTCTTTGCCACTCCGCCAAACAGTTGAAGCAGAATGCCGCGTTTCACCTCATCATTGCCATAGATAGATGGGAAAAGGCAGCCAATTAGATTCTGATACAAGTTTCGATCCCTTGACATCTCATAGATCTTCTGCCATTCGGCGTCCGTCATTTGTTTCTTCATATCCTCCGCAGTAACCTCAGACATGGGCAGATCGGTGCCGCCAAAACGGGCAGTGGTCGCCTGAACGCTGCAGGCGAGGAAGGCCATGCGATAGTTGAGTTCACGAACGCCCAACGCCTTGAGGCCGGTGACGCCCTCAGAGCCCTCACCAGGCTTGTGGCGAGATCCGAAATCCGCTTTGGTGCCAGGCATGCTTAGCACACTAACGTCCGGTACTACGATAAGGGTACCGGTAAAGTCATAGCGATCACCTGCCTGCACTGTCTCGACCAGCTCGGAACGCAATATGATCTCAACGGCGCGAGGTATACAACCACGCGGCAGCTCTGCCTGCGTCTCCTGTATGCGTATCTTTTGAAAGTCGAGAAACAATGATTTCTCCACATCCAGCATAAAACGGCGTCGATTGGAACACACAGGATTGCGGCAAATGGTTGGATTGGTGAACTTAAACTGCTGCTCCACGTTGCGTATCTCTGTTTGGCAATCGAGGCACATGAATGTACCCGACACCAGCTCCGGATGAACAGGATGGGTGCGCACCACCTGACCGGAGATGCGAATGAGGGTGCCAATCTTCGAGGTTGTCAGATCGCGTACTTTGTGTCGCGTCGGTACCTCCGTAAATGCCACATAACAATCCTTATTCGTCTTCAGGCCGATGCGATCTTTAACATAGTTTGACACTGACTGGCAGAGGAACGGATAGACATGGTAGTATTCCTCAATGATGGCCGTTGCCAGATTCTGATCGTATTTTTCCACATCCTCAAAGCTCACTTCCAGAGTGCAGCGATCGGGCGACTCGAGATTGGCCGCTGGACGCGTATATTTGATTTCGCCATCCTCTTTGAATTCTTCAAGAAAATCTTGAAAGAGCTTTTGCGTGCGTATGCCCACCTCGTCCTTAACGCGCAACTGGCCAATTTGTGCTTCTGCAACATCCATTTCGTTTGATCTGTGCACAGTAAATAAATTGTAAACGCGCAAAAGATTTGTATGCACCGATGCTATTTACTCAGCTACGGCTGCGTGTTTTGCTACTTTTCGCGCCTTTTTTGACAATTCGCTATGACAGTAGCGACATGTCAATGCAGTAGCGACATGCAATCGATTGTATCGCAGTAATCGATTTACGTAAGTGTTGGCACTTTGAACATTTATTTATTATTACAAGGCAAGATGACAGGGTAAATTAAAAAATACGCTTGTGGGGGCAAAACTGGCAAGCTCTAAGAATTAACTTTTATCATGTGTTTAAACACTTCTAACTTTAAATGCAATGCAATTTATTATCATTCTACTCTTTATTCTTGGCTTATTAAAATGAAGCTCATGTTGAAATGGTTACATATTGTTTCGCATATAGCTTAATAATATTCAATAAACTAAACGCAGGCATTCGAATTTTGCGTTAGTGACCATGTCTTTACTTAATTGTAACAAAAAACAACCGATAAAATCGCGCCCAAATTACCATACTTGGTAGATGCATTCTAGCAATGTGCGAGCACTATCGCAATGTTTAAGCGATTCCGGGTAATTTTGTTTGTAAGTTACCATCGCTAGTGCGTGCAAACTGGCTGCGACGGGGGAGTTATTGATTCCGAAATTCTTTTAGAGAAATACCTTTACTTATACATATATTAAACTCGTTTGCGATTAAAAAGCGAACAAAAACCAAAGCAATAACGTTTGTAAAGCACCTGTGATTGTCAAGTGACTTGGACCAGCTATACACTCAGCAACCCACACACACACAACCAAAATGGTGGACGCTGCCAGACAAATGCTCGATGAGCTAATGGGTCGCAATCGAAATTTGCATCCTTCGGAGGCGGGGCAGGCGGTCAACTGGGAAGATCCAGAGGTCAGTCGCCCATTAATAAGCATTTACGCATTACCTAAGGTGTACTTTAAGTGATTCAATATATTATATTGGCAGATCGGCCTTTGTTTTTTTTTAATGGTGCTCTTTTATGATCTCAATTTCTATTATATACAATATTTTTCATGTGCCGGCTTCGCATAGTGCATACCAAAAATTGTGGTACAAGTTTAACAGTTAGTGAAAACTAACGTTTGTTCACATCTTAATACATTTAGAGAGGCATGTTAGGAGCTCTTCAATGTGCTATTCAAAGCCCACCCCTCGAAATAAAAAACTACAGCCTTTAATTAAGTCATATTTAATGAACGTTTTGCTTTCAGTTTTGTCAATTCTACAATGTGAAATTCTGTCCACACGATCTATTTATTAACACACGCGCCGATCTTGGTCCGTGCACACGGATCCACGACGAGGAGGCGAAGCATCTGTACGTGGAGGCGCGTCCGTCGCAGCGCAAACGACATACGGAGGATGAGTTTTTGCGCTTTTGCAATGTGATGCTGCACGAAGTGGACCGCAAGATACAGAAGGGGAAACAGCGATTGCAGCTAATGCAGCGTGATCATCCGGTGCAGGCAATCCAGCCAGTGCAGCAATTGGCCAAGCATCAGGAGCAGCTGGCCAACCTGAATGCGCGCATTAATAAGCTGCTGGCTGAAGC
Source organism: Scaptomyza cyrtandrae (assembly GCA_035044605.1). Taxonomy (NCBI): domain Eukaryota; kingdom Metazoa; phylum Arthropoda; class Insecta; order Diptera; family Drosophilidae; genus Scaptomyza; species Scaptomyza cyrtandrae. The sequence continues at coordinate 4,597,666 of JAWNNS010000639.1, forward strand.
TGAGGAGGCGGGCATACGCGGCGATGTTGATCAGGCACAGGATCTGATGACTGTCAGTGAGGAACTAAAGGAGGAGAAGGAAACGTTGCAACAACAATACGAGGCACAAGTCAGACAATACCAAAAGGCACGAGCACCGCCTCCGCCGACCACACCCACGCCGGAGCCAACGCCAACGTCTACAACGAATGCCGCCGAACCGCCAAGCGGTGATCAGGCGCTGGCCAGTCCCACAGTCATTCAAAGCGATGTGGCTGTCAATGAAGCCACCATCGAAGCGAACGCTGCTGGCGAAGAAACAAACTCGGCAACCACACAGCCAACACCAGCTGTAACTGAATCAGAAGCTCCAACTGAAGCATCTCTAACAGATAGCACCGTTGGCACATCTGATGACAATAAGGCGGACCCTAAAATAGATCCAAAAACGGGTACAAATTGGACACACGAAGTTTTACCCGAAAAACAGATGAAAGTCTGTGAAATCTGCGGCGCCTTTCTCATTGTCGGCGATGCACAGCAACGCATCGAGGATCATCTAATGGGCAAACAGCATTTGGGCTACTCCAAGCTGCGCAATGCTGTCGCCGAAATCAACGAGCGTCGCCAAAAGGATCACGAGGAGGAGGAGCGAAGGCGTCGTGATGATCGTGTTCAACGCTTTCAGAATCCCTACGACAACAGGCGGTAAGCTAGTCAAATATATATATTTAAATATATATATATATATATCTAGATACATTCGTAATATACCTTTCCTTTTTGTTCCCCCTTATCGCCATCTCATGTATATTCATGCAGCGAACAGCGGTCTGAATACCGGGAACGTAGCCGTGACTATGCACCAAATCGGCAGCCATCGGACAGTAGAAGGCATCGTAAGTTTTGCAATTGTCCACTGGCACATTGATTTCTCAGTACTCAGTACTCATTGTTTTTGTTTTTTGTTTTTTATAGATCATCACAAATCATCGCATCACGGCCATTCGTATTCGCGCAGCGGCAGCCACACCAGCAGCGGCAGCAGCAGTCGGAGTCGACACAATCATTACCGGCACGAGAGTCGGGATCGGCATTGTCGCAGCCGTAGTCGCAGTCGCTACTAGAGGAAGACTATACCAAATAATACAACCACACCAACAAATCTACAAATAAGAACGAACGAACGAACAACAATAACAACAACAACAACAGCGGGGAGAAGCAAAAAGCAATATAATAAACGGCAAAGAGCAAAAACTAAAAATTCTTTTAAAAAAAAAAACCCAACAAATCATAAAATTAACTGATGCAAATGCAAATAAGGAGGACATATATATATATGCAACAAGAACACAAGCAAGAAACAACAGCCTTAAACAGCTTTGGCTAAGTGCCACGCCCCGAAATCGCGCTGTCCTTTCACTCTCTGAATGCAGCATCGAGGTACTCCAAATAATAATAATAATTATAATAACACATTTCAATAATCTGTATAAAAAAAAAAAATAAGCAATCATATAAGATCACAGTCAAAAAGGGGACACATGTGTGACACGTGTGAACCTTCCTAATATGCGATAAGAGGTGAGTTGAACACACTTTAATTATTATCCGCTAATCCTACTCGTACTTGTATACCTCTACTCGTAGTCCTACTCAAAACCGAAACCAAAATCAATCAATAATTTCATAACTTCAATTGATTCCCAATTGTACAGAGAGACAGACCCAAGAATGTCTACTCCCTAACGCTTGCTAACAAAAAAGAAAAAACAAAAGAATAAAATTCCCTACAAATTCACACACACACACTCTTAAATATTACATAGACGAGAACGAGAACGAGAGAGTTATTAAACACTAGACTCTAAACATTTCCGGTTCAAAAAATATGTGTGTGTATGCTTTTTTCATTATTGTCATATTTATTCATTATCATGATCTTCAAATCATTCTATTCATAACTTTCGTTTACACATAAACAAGATCAGATTACTCAATTCAAATTTAAAAAAAAAAAAAAGCAAAAAACTTTAAAATTTCAAATCAAATTGCTTTGAATGTCTTGAAACAAATTTTCATTTCGCAATCATCAAATTCCTGAACAGATCCGCAATGTGTTTTGTCGCACTATTCTTGATTGCTCCTAACATATACAAACTTTATATATATATATATATGTATATATATTCATTACAGTGAAGTGAAGCTATGAAATGAAAGTAGGGCATGAAATTAACTTTGAAAACATATTTAAATCTCAATCACAAATCAAGAAATAATATACTTTACCATAATCATTGTTATAAATTTATTTGAAAAGTTTATGGAAACATTGAATCATAAGAAAAATGTATTTTAATTGAAAAATTAAGTATTAAGATTTAAGTGTTTCACTTCACTTTAATAAATCCATTATATATATTATATATATATATATATATAAACAAACGACACCGATAACAAAAGACATGCTTGACAGCCAGACGGACACGACAGATGGATCAAATTGTCATACAAATGTGGAGTTCTAGTCCTGGGGGTAAAAGCAAAATAAACCATTCGATGTGTCGATGTGTGAAAAGAACTATATGGAATCAGGTTAGTTGAATTTTTGAACATTCGACTATTTGGTATATGGTTATTATTATTTTTGTCTACTCCTTGAGGATAGTGTTACTTACACAAACAACAACAGCAACAAAACATTCACACACATACACTTAAACACACACACACACACACATACGCACGCATACAGAGAGCGAACAAAATATATCTCAGAGAACTCGCTGGGAATAAAAGTATCGGTCGGTATTGTACCTGTTATTGGAGATACGTTCAATTGATTGTACCAGGTATTTAAAAACTCGACAAACAACATTAACTAACCTCAAAAAACCAATAAAATACTTAAGTATAGTGTTCTATAATATATATATAAAACAAAAAACAAAACCTACACACAGATCGCGTTTGCATGGGAATGGCTTGAGCTTTGTGGTTCAGCGAACCAAGGATCGACGATCCAATCCACCGCGTTGTTTAAATCCTCTCGATCTTGACTTCGATCTCTCTCCCTCTCTGTTGTCTCTGTTTTCTGCATCTCTATCAATGAATCTCTTTTTAAAACCCGAAAATGTTCCAGGAACATTTTCTTCAAATAATATTTATGCCTATTCCATATTAATTGACGATATTATTTGCTCATTACCTTTTTACAAAAACATGTCCGCATTTTTGAGCAATTTTACAAAAATTGTTACGAAAAAGTTTAAAATTAATTCAAGATCTTTCACAAAAAAATTGAAAAAAATCGTATTAAATTTTTGAATATGGTTTAAATTTGCATAAAGAACTTGAGTAACTTGCAAATTGAAACGAGATCAGAACATAAATTGATCGATAATGATGAGAGAAAGAGAGAGCGGAAGCAGTTATCGATATTTTTCGGTTGCGATTCGTTATCGAAACATTAGATGACCCATGCAGAGCTATACGCCTATCTATCAAGTCAAAAAAGAAGAAAAATCAAACGAGGTAATTGCAATTGAATTCAAAAACAAACCACACACCAAAAAAAAAAAAAAAAACAATACCAATGAAATTTGCAGATGCTTAACATCGATTTGTACTAGAACTATTGTCGACAGCAGTGCCAGCAACGAAACATTCGAAACATGAATTGGGCATCATCCCCTCTTACACTTGCATAGTATGTAATTGCCAAACAACTTTGTGTACCGTGTATGTATGTACTATATGTTCAACCGACCCGATCCCATATATATACAGGTAAATTTTGTTTAATACTATATGAATAATACTCTATCTTAACTTAACAAAGTATCGTATTCCTAAGAAATCGATAGATATTAAGCAGTTGGCAATCAAAAATTTCAAAGATTCACTAAACTTCCCAATCTCTCTCTCTCTCTCTCACTCACTCTGTTTTTTTCTCTGGTGAATACCCATATATTTGCTTAGATATTTTGCTGGTGGGCTTAACCTAATACAGAATACTTTAAATACCAATTAAAAATGAAAGAACAGAGATCAAAGACAATAATAATAACCTTACTTTGTTTCCCCACCTGTATTTATTTAGATTTTTTTTTTTTTTGTAATGTGGTATTACTGTAACGCGAATATCGTATCTACAGCCTATAAAATACATACATACAAACCTACCATTTTTATATATATATACACGTATAGTTGTTTCTCTCACATCTAAAAATTAATAAAAGGTCTACACTTGACGGTGCTAATACATATGTATACATTGCTTTTATGTATGTATATGCAGGCCATACTGGACACCTCTGACTGTTCGTATAAAGTTGGACGTAATTTGTACTAATGCCGTTCTCTCCACACATTTCAGAATCAACGATGTCGTCGGAAATGTCTAAAGCGGAGGCGAACTTATCTCACTCACCATAACCCATTGTATGGCCAGCCTGTGAAAATATTCTCCAGGTAACTTCTATGCCCACAACACCCAGTAATGTTTCTTCAAAACAGACGAAAGACATGAAGAAAGACCACACAATCAGAGAGAGCGAACGCACTACATAGCAATCAGCGAGCAATAACGAGTTACGAGTAGCGAATAACGAGTGACGGGTGACGGGCTAACCGTGAATCTACCACACTCATGTGATTAACTGTAATAAGCATGAGATACGAGGTGAATTTCAATTTCTCTCCTTTATCTCATATACATATAACCCTTGCATAATACCTATCTCTATGTAGATATGTATGTGTGTATATTTATATTACTATATACATATGCCTACAGACATTCTATATATTGCTCTCATTTCTTAACCTATCTCTGTCTGTCTTACACTTTGAATTGAAGAACAAACAAACACACACACACACATACATACACACACACACACACTCACACACGCACACAAACATACCAAAATAACAAGAAGAAAACAATTGTTAGATATTTTCCTATATTGATATCGTTGTATCTTTCACAAACATGATTTGCGTAGAACAAATTTCTATGAATTTATTTCGGTTCTGTTTCGGCTTGTTTTTTGCAATCGATCGATCTTCCCTTATAAAGTATATACCGTTTGTGAAGGATATCGCGTCGCCTGCGTCCTTGACGCACCCGCCTTTCGTTATATATTTAGCAAAAATATATACAATATATATATACTTTATATATATATTTTAATTTTATTTAATTCTTCGCATACACAAATATTTTTTTGCCAAGCGAAAAACTAATAATACACAACAAAAACATGATAATAAAAACGAAAACAAAACAACAAAAATTTAGTCATAAAGAGCAAGTTTTTTTTTTTTGTAATTATTGCATACATAACTTACATCTACAACTAATAATACATACTATTAAAATTAATGATGATAACATTTTAAATCGAGACTTGCAATAATATATTCAATCAAAAAAAAAAAACCCAACAAAATAAAGTGGAATAAAATAAAAAACCAACTTTAGCAAGAGATTGCGCAAACTTGAATAATATTGTTTTTACTTTTTGTTATTTGGGGAATGGGAATTCCTTATGCGGTTTTGAGGATGACGCGAGTCAAAGGTAAGAAATTTTTTGTGGAGTATAAAAATATTGGTACTTAAATATAAGAAAAAATAATGAAGCATACTTGTAGGCTTACAAATATAGATTTAAAACTAATTTCAGAAAATCAAATCTTAAAGCATACTTTCAGGATTTGTTAAAAAAAAATTAATCTTGCTTGTTGCTTGTTTAGGCATAATAAGAAAAGCTTATGAAGAATCCTAAAAATTCAAAACCCCAACAAAATACCGCAGAACGAGATAAAATAAAGTCGTACGTTTTTTGTATTTATAGCAATTGTGTAGGTTTTATTTGTAACCATTTAATTTGTATACGTATAGTTATTGTTATGTACTTGCATTTATAATTAATATCTATAACAATCTATATATATATATGTATGTATGTATATGTTAATAAGTATGTATAATGGTGTATTTATATAGCTATGCATGTATTGATTTTGGTGATCTAACAATATCATTTTTAACGGAATTTTCATCATCATCTAATAACATAAATTCATACATGAATTAAAGTGGAAGAAAACAAATATAAAATCAACTTTTTCGAATATGTAAAACATAAAATGTACATATTGGTTGTAATAATAATAAAAATAATATGTATAAAATATATATATAGATATATATGTATGTATTTATGTTGTTAAAACAAAGAATTAGAGAATACCAAAGAAAACAAACAAATTTAGATAAACAGCATTGAGCAATTGAGAAAATTTTCGCTACTTACATTGAGTAAAACTAATTACAAATGATTTTTTTTTTATACAATTTTTACAATATATTTTTTGCTGGGCAACATTATAAGAAATTTAAGAGAATTCTCGTTTTTGTTCTTTTTTTTGCACTTTTAACTTATTCTCAAAATCAAGTGTTCGAATTACTATATTACTAGATAGTTTTAAAATTTTGTTTGAAAAATTCAAAGTTATAAAAGTAACGAGTGCTGGCAAATGCGTTGCCCGATCATTCAGCACTATATAAAATATATATGTATATATGTAAATACCTAAAAAATATGGGCGAACAAGTGGATGTGTATATGTGCGTGTGTGTGTGTGTTTGTTTTGTGTGTATGTCTTTTTGGACATTTCGAGAAAGAAATAAAAATGGATATTGGGTCGATTAATAGCCAGGAAGCTTATTTAGGATCAGGCTGTTTCATCATAGGTAAGACAACGCTGGCTGGAGTGAATCGTTGGTTCGCTGGTTCCTGTTGTGCTCCTGTTTTTGTTGCTCCTTCGCTGCTAGTGGCAATGCTCGGTCACATCCACAATAACCGATTTCTTCCAGCAGAAGAGGAAATAGCCAACGCCAGCGCCCAGCACAACCATCATACAGAGCCATACGTTGTAGGTCATGAAGATCAGCATAAGCAGGAACGATAGCGTCACTTGGAGGACGTGCAGCAGCGTCTGGTAGAGGTGATTGATCGACAGCATCGTTGGTCTGGATTGGGTTGGATTGAGTTAAAAATGTAATTAGATTTTCAATTGTGTAAAGTTTAAACCCAGCCCCGAACCACACAAAAAGGTATTAGAAAAAATAACATAAACAAATAAACAAGAATATGAACAAGTTGCAGTTCAACGGCTTCCAAAAGTTATTGATATGTGTATATATCGAAGATTAGGATAAAATGCTTAAATTGATATATAATCGTTTGTGCTTTTAATCAATGGAAACTATTTGAACTTGTTTCATTTGGTGCATTGTTGTTGTTCAGGCAAAGTTAGTATACCGAAATCTTGGATTTAATCTACGGCCATTTATTTATAACTAAGTATATTAATACATACATATGTTCAATAAAGTTACAAAAGTGCTTGCTGTTGACTCAAGTCAAGTCAATTATTATAATCATTTGGCCCTCGGCCAGATATGTGGGCAATCTTAATAATATCAAGTGTTTGTAGTTAGTTATATATGTATATGTATATGTGTATGCCGGTACCAGGTTGCGATTTGTCATCGCTAATCAGAGACGAGTGTCGCGAGTCGATCAATTAACCAACATACTCGATCGAGAGCCTTAATTAGATGTGTATTTAATGATACGTAAGAAACATATGTATATCGGTGATTATTAACAAATTATGACTAGACTAGACTAGAAACATTTCGAGTTCTGTTTTCGAGAATGGTGGAGAAGAGGACGGTTTTGGGATACTTACGGTTGCTTGTGCACAACTTCGCCAACGTATCTGGGTTTATGTATGTTTATTGTGTGGCGTTGTTAACGGTAACGGTTACGGTAACGGTAAAACAGGTAACGGTAAAACAGGTACAGGTTGCGTGTATGTAGTAGTTGTTTGTTTTGTTTGTTGTAGGAATACAGATGTGGTAGGGAAGGGAAATTAATATCAATAATTGTTATCGTTATCGTTATCAGTTTTCAAGCGCCGCAAGACGATTTTTTTTTTGATTGTTACATTATAATTAAATATATTTGGATTATTTTGATGTTTTTTTTTTTTTTTGTACATTTGTAGTGATAATAAAAAAATTAATGATGAGCATAATTTACATGAAGGCGGGCAAGTTTTTTTTTTTTTTTTTTGTACAGATGATGAACGGCAAGAAAGCGTATAATACACACACACACACACACAGGAGAGACGCATTTATATAACGGTAAACGGTAAACGGCAACGGCAAGCAAAATAAGAAGAGAAAGAAAGAGAGAGAGAGAGAAAGAAAAAATATGTATATACAAAGCATTAGAATTATATTAAATATATGTACAGTCACAAAATGAAACGAGGCACAGAACGTGGCAAACAAACAACAACAAAATTAAACTGAAAATAAAAAACAATAACAAATGACACTCACTGCACGGGCGATGGTGCTGCTGCGGCGGTGGGTGGGGGCAGGCGTGGTGCCTCTGGATTGCGCTGTGGTCCCGTTACGGGACGATACTCGAGCAGATTATATGTCTTCCAGAATAGATATTCGCGATAGTATTTGAGTCCCTCGTAGAGCAGCGCTAGCAGAAAGATGGCTATCATTGAGCCAACGAGACCAGCGACTGTCTCAATGTGCCACCAGGAAAACAATATTGTCTCATTGTAGCCAAAGTGAAACTGATGTTGTTAAAGATATGTATGTAAATCCAATAAGTAATCGAGACAGATCGTAAATGATGTACTATTCGACGAATAGTTGAGTCCACTTACCGCCATGGACATCATGTGTTCCATGCCGTGTCCTGTGCCGCCACCATGATGATGCGCTGAATGCTGCGTGCCCATTCCTAGATCACCATGTGGCGTCGCCAGCGGCGGATTGAGTGTTGTTGCATCCAGTGTCGTGGTCATATGCTCGTGATGCATGCCAGCATGATCGTGCCCGTGCATGGAATGGTCTATCAGTTCTTAAAATAGCAACAACAACAACACGCGAAAAGTCATTTAATGTAATGCGTAAGCGCAAAGGGATTTAACGTAACGTAACGTTTCGTAACGTGATAACATCATAGTTTTGTAACAACAGTGTGGCAACATTATTTCAAATCTATTGTGGACTATTCTTGTACTTACCAACACTGGGCGCGTTGTGATGTGCATGTGCGTCCATTTTGCTTAATTTGTGGTTTCTCTCTTCTCTCTTCCAAGGGCCGTTTCCTATTGTAATTTGCTTGATCTGCGGCGAAAGTAAAGTTCAACCAACAATTAAGCAAAGCAAGAGCAAGAGCCAGAGCAAGACAAAGCAATTAATAACAAAAGAACGTAATTCAAATCTGTGCTTGTGAGCCTGTTTTCGAATATCGAATTTCGGTTTCGAATAAGCCATTCTCATTCATTCGCGCCCCGCCGTTACCAAGCCAAATCAATTTGGCCCAGCCAGACTACAAAGTAGAAAGTAATTCATTTCCATCCATCCATCCAACAATTAAATGACGCAGCGCACAGAACAACAACAAAATACAACAAAATGTATTTGTGCTCGCATTTCGAAGGCACCTTTCATCACCCGGACCCGGACAGCAGCTTAGAAAGTCAAAGAGAATGCCATCATACATTCCTGTGGCTGTTGCCTCAATCGAAATTGAAATTCCTCAACATAACTTAATGTGTGCGCGTGCGAATAAGCGAGCAAAGAGTAGAAGAAGAAGGATGCAGAGAGGTTGGCAATGCTGATAAAGCATCCAGCCTCAACTTAACCTCACAATTCACTTAATTATCGATTTAGTTAAGTTCAAAAGAAGTAGTTGTAATCGATTTGTTTAAGCTCGAGCCAAATCCAACTGGTTTTCTTCTTTGTTTCTGAGCATATGTTTAATACTAATAATAATTACACAGAACGTTGGATTATTTATTAAATTGCCTTTCCCTGTTTGTATGTTTGTGTCCAAAGGTTCTCAATGCACTTGTTCGACTCGTTGCAGCTTTAAGAGTCAACTTGAGCACTATCTAAATGTATATATATATATATATATATATATATAAGTGTCTGTTCCTATCAGACGTTTATCACTATTGCTGCCTTACCGCAAATCCCACTTTGGGGGGCGTGACAAAAAGTTGTCGCTTCGTTCGTTCAAGTGCGATAAGTAAAAACAATTTTAATTCAGGCATTACACTTAACGTATTGTTGTTATATGTGTGGTGTGGTGTGTGTGGTCATATCAGAATGTCAGACTAAATAAGTGATAACGTGCATTAGGGGTTTCTATTTGCTTGTGGGTTTTGTTATTTGTTTGCGGTGCGATGCGATGCGATGTAAAGGGGTTTACACACATATATATATATATATATATATATATATATATATATGCAATCAGCGAAAAATAATATACAAAAGAGTTCCATCCATGTGCATTATACATATAATATATGTGTGTATGTATGTATGATAATATCCAAAGGTCATATTATTATTAAAACAATGTATGTAATGTAATGTGGTTGGGGGAATTACCATTCATGCATCTATCTGTCAACAACATTTCCAAAGAAAATCTTTCGTATTTTATTGCATGCCATTTTCTCTATCCCTCTCTCTCTCTCGATCTCTCTCTTTTTTGCCTGTTTTATATGATCGCAGATAAGGAAAAACTTGTTTGTTGTTTTTTTTCAATCAACGATCGCTAAACAGTTTTGTACAATACATTGTAATGAGTTTTGGTAAATGCCAGTTAACATTTGCTATCTCTTTTTTATTCAACAACTGTAAAATATCGCTTATAGTTTTTTCTGTTTCTTCTGTGTAATTAGAAAACCTGCTCCCTACTCGATAGACCCCATTCCCATTCCCATTGCCATTACCATTGCATGCAAGACCGCCGACCGTCTGTATCTGGGGCTATTCTAAGAGTCTAACAATTCGAAACAAGTTTTTGAATAACATTCACACACAAAATTCAAACATGCAATGAAAGCTAACCGCAAATGCGTCAAATCGTTAGAATCAGCTAGAAAAGAATACACAAAACAACAAAAAAAACTTTAACAAAATAACCGCAATAAAAAGCTGTTGAGGTTTTTGCTTTTTTGGCTACGTGTGTGTTGTTGTTGTTGCTTTAAAGATAAGCCAAATCAGCTCAAGTGCAGGGGCAATAGGAAGCACTAAATCGCATAATTTTCAAAACTAAACAACTATATACTTAAGTTAAGCTACTTTTGGTTTTTGGTATTCGCAGTTTTGGTGTGAAACTCATTCAGCATTTCTTATGGGGCATTCACTTAAATAGTCGTTCACCTTGGAACCTAAGAGCTGCTAACTTGGCTGGTAGCTTGTTAACTGGTCTAACTGGCGCTGGCCAGTATATATAGCCAAATAAGTTGGCAAATCAAAGACTACAACTTGAACAAGTATTCAAAAGTAATCTCAAAAGCTAACCCTTCTCTAGTTTCACTTCACCTTCGCTTCCTTTCAAACTAAATTGAAATAAATCTAATAAATATATACATATATATCTATCTACACAAGATATACAATAGATAGATCGCAGTAAACGAAATATATATATATACAACCGTAAACCGTATTCATTCATTAAAGGAAAGTAAGAACTATAGTTATAATTATATAAATAATAATTTCATTCAATTTTGGATAGACAAAATTACAGTGTTTCAAAATGTATTACAATATCATGAGTATGAGTGTGTGTGTGTGTGTGTGAGTATGTGTGTGTGTGTGTGAGTGTATGTGTGCGTGCGAAAAGGTATTTTATAAATGTTAATAAATTGAGATTTTTTTTTGTTTTTTGTTTGTTAATTATGCAATAATTAATAACAAATTCGTTACAATGATGTTGGCTTTGAATACAATATGATGAATGGATTAACGAAAAGTTGTTAAGGCGCAAAAAACATCAAAAATAGGAAGAAAAAAACGCAAGTTAATTGGGGGATTTTTTGGATTTTCTTGAAGCCCTGTTCTTGTTGCAGCTGTACTTCTTCTTGACCTCCTTTTTCTTGTTGGGCATTATTTCGTTGAAATAACTCTGTAGATTATCGCAACAACGATAAATGGCTGTATCAGGACTATTAAATGCGCGACAATTAGCAAATATTAGATTCATATCGTCTATGAACATGCCGGGCACTTTGTAATGACCGTCACGCAAGCGTAAATCCATTATTTTGAGATCGATGGGGTGCTCAACCCGTAAATCGGGTATACGACCACCGCATCCAAAATTGCGAAAGGGCCATGCATCGTCGTGTTTACGAACCAATTTCAATATATTTTCTAGACCAAAGGGATCTTCGAATTCGCCCTCAGCCAATGGCTTAAATTCGGTACTCAATGTTACGACGGTGCCATCGAGCATTGTATATATGATTTCCTTGCTATTCTTGAATTGTACAGCGGATTTTCGAACATTCTCAACATTCGTACGATCTGTTGTTGTTGTTTGTTTTGTTTTTGTTTTCAAAACATTTGTAATTAGATCAAGGTGCATTAGCATACCACCTGTATTGGGCGCCATGCGATTTGTGTAGTGTGTGCGCGGCATTGGGATGTTATCGGAGAAGCCCTGCTTTTGGAAGAATCCTTTGGCATTTTTATTGACAAAGACCAAAAGATGCTTGTGGCCGAGCATTTTGAGATAATCTTTGAAGCAACACATTAGATATGTGCCATAGCCCTTCTTTTGCTCCGAACCTTTGATGGCGTAAAAAAGTAGCTCAACGAATTCTTCAACTTTATGTGGTATGAAGCATAAGCCACCAATCGGCTGCTTTATCTTAGCAAATACAATTGCCGTGTACTTAGGATCAAAAACGTGACGATCAACAAATCCAGGCGACATCATCGGCAGCTCCCTAGCAAAGATTGTCGCAATTGTTGGCAAATCCGACATGGTTTGAGCTGAATTCGGCTCTGTTGGACAATTCGAGTTGTTAACAATGCGTACTTCGATGACATTTTGCTCCACCTCGTTCTTAATTTCGGGACTCATCGCTGCATCCCAATAGATAAGAAGCTCATTGGCCTTTATTTCAGTTGGTCCAAGCGCTAGTTTTTCCATCGAAACATTAAGCGCATTCATATTTGATTGAAACCAATTGAAATTGTTGATAGATTCTTGGCTAGGCATTAATTGCTCGTTAGTTGTTTGCATCTCTGAAAAATCCCAGCCGAAACTTATGGAACCTGCCTCAGGACAGGTGGCGGCCACAGGCGGCGGCGGCGGCGGCGACTCTGGTTTGGTCTCAGCATAAAATGTGGGCAAAGGGAACAGCTTGGCCCTTTCTATAGTCGATTTACGCTCAGATGTGGGCAAATCCCATAATGTATTATCTATCTTAATGGTATCTAGAGACGATGTCAAATTTTCGGAGCCGTCCAACGGTTCCTTCACTCCCCTCATCCATTCATAGAAAGTAAGACGTGTCTTCGCTTTGTCTTGGTCTTGATTCATTTTCAATCTTATCAAAGCGAAAAAAAAAAACAAATAAGAAATACACACAAACAGAAAAAATACAACGATATTATGATTAAGGATTATTGTTTAAAAAACCAAAAAGTTTTGAACACAGATATACTTTAACGATCTAAAACAAAAACAAAAACAACAACAACACATTGAAAACGAACAACGAACAACAAACAAATACTACTTATTGCCAATAAATGTTACTTAATAAGTTATGTGGTTAGTTTGCCTTTCGCATTTCGCAACAAATTTTCGTAAGAGAGATCAAAGATCAGCCAAATAGCGAATTACCGTTCATTTGCATTTTTTTCTTTTATTCGCTAGACAAAAAACACCAACAAAAATTTTTTTTTTTCATATATCTCCTCAGTTGTGCAAATAGACTTTCGATTTCAACTGGACACATTAGCAGGCATTAGCAAGTTTGAACTTTTGTAGTATTAACACATTCGTATGCATAGTGCTCACATGCAACGGCTTATTCTTGTTATTATAAAAATATTAATATTAAATACAATTGTAGTGGACAATTAATCTATATTTTCTTGTTTTTTATGTGCAAACTTGTTTGGGCAACACTGAAACAGTGCAAGAGTAAAAGAGATGAAGAGAGTAACTCTTAACCAGATGACAGTCGGAAATTGTGATTGGTGCATATGTTTGTTTGTGCGTTCACTTATAATGGCAAAACGGGTTGGAGAGAAGGCATCGTAGATGCAAGCTTTTGTATGAGTATGTTTCTGTCTATTACGTGTGCGCTTCATTCGAGTTGCAAAACAATTACGAAAACTGCGCGACTCGCTCGGAATTCGATACCGATCAAAAAACGAAACAGATTTAAATACGAGCACATACGCACACGCACGTGTCACCTGTGTATGTGTGTGTGTGTGTGTGTTCGAATGCATATAACTGTTAGTTAAATGACGAATCGACTGATTTTAAGAGGCAACTATTACAGATAAACAGGCCCCGCACGTTCTTTTGTTTATTGATAAATGTTATACTTAAAAAGCGACTACAGCAACAATTACATATTTTTATATTGTATGCACACTTGTACTTACCTTACTGCACCCGACAGCTACGCCTGCTACTGCTTATACAAATACCACGAACGCAGAAAAAGCCGGTATATATAGTTAATATACCCAAAGGGAATATGCAAAGCTGAAACAGAAACCAGTAATGAATAAGCGAAATGTGCATACAAACAAATTTTTTTTTGAGTAGAATCACTGCTTAAATACGCTACACACATACGCACTGTCACTTTGCTAGTGATGACAGTTACAACAACAACATCATCGTTTTGTGTGTCGCCTGCCGAAGAGGCTTATGAAGATGTACAATCAGAACAGCTGTGCATAACGGCACAAACGAACAATATGAACCGACAAAACAGACAACAGCGACGTTTGCATGTGTTGGAGAGAAGGCATGACAATCATGCATTGTTACATGTTGACCGAATCCACTTATGCACTTTGTTCATTTTACACACAAAATAACTTCGAAAAAAAAAAACGCACACCAGCAACGTTATTTAATCACATATTAAACATTTTTTTACTTAAATGTTCATGTGTCACAGGCTTTTGATCTACTTTGTTGCACTATAAAAGATAATTGAAGTTTTGTTTATTTTATAATACTATGCTATTTACTTGGTTTTGCCGTATTGATATAAGTTGTTAAATTAAAATGCGCACGTCCGCTCGCTGACAACTTGTTCACACGAGTGAAGTGCAACCAGCTTCATGGCACCAAAGCCGACTTCGATTGTTGAGCTTTTCGTATTTCTAGCCGATAGTTTTGCTATCGAGTATTTTCTTTTGCATATCGAATAGGAAAATACCAATTACGAATAATATGTGAAGCTCCCCTTGATAATCAAGGTATTGAATTTTTCTCCTATATTATAAATTAATAAATAATAAATACAAGCAATTTCAAATAACTAAAATAAGTTTAACAAACAGCTGTGAAACGCGTACGCAGCTGGTCTTTGTTTCGTATATAGTGTGTACACACTGCACGCCTTGTGACAGTGTGCACCTATCAAGTTATGTTTGACAACTATTTATGCGCAGTAAAATGAGGTAAACGCTTTTAATTACCAAGAGTGAAGTGAGTAAATCTTTTCTATGACTCGTTCCAATCTGATCGATTATCTATTTTGTTTAATTTTAGCACATAAATTTACAATTTCCTGCGCTGTAGACCGATTGCTGCACATCCAAAGCGTAAAAGTCACAACACGTGCAGCGTCAGCGGCAAAACAAAACACAGGCACACTTATTTCGTTTTTACTAAAGAACAGAATACCAAAACCGATTCAAGATGGGTATGGTTCAGAAGCGCAAAAAGATGCACTATGGCGACACGCATCTACAGCGTCGCTGGCGTGTACGCAATCGCCGTAGGGATCTTGACCAAATCGACGACGATATGCGCACTCGTAGCGCGGAGCTAATTAACCAGAATGTGGACCTGGAAAAGCCGGGATTTGCACAATTCTATTGTGTTCACTGCGCCAAGTACTTTATCGATGACACAGCCTTGCAGGCACATTTTCGTACCAAAGTACACAAGCGGCGAATGAAGGCGCTCGAGTTGGAGCCATACACCATAGAGGAATCGGAGCGTGCGGCTGGCCGTGGCAGCTTCCAGAAGGCCAAGAAACGCGTTATCGAGACGCAGCCAACGAAAGATGAGGTCAAGGCGGGAAAACGCATTAAAGTCGAGGAGAAGACAGAGACGGAGCTAGACACCAGCAATGATATGGAAGATGATACACAAAAGCCAACAACGTCTGCAATAGTCACTCGCAAGAGAGCCAAAAACAATTGAGACCTAAATCAAAGAAAATATAAATATAGTTTAATATTTCGTTTATGTATATAAACTTTTTTCAAATCTTAACACACATAAAAACTGAAACTTGTGTAATTTGTACACGATTAACTAAAATATACAAATGCTACATTAAGAACAAAATTTGTAAGCTCTTTCAAAAAGTTAGATCGACTTTGCTGTATATTTTAACGAAAAAATCCCTTTAAAAATGGATCTAAATGAAGGAAAGATAACGCAACGTATCATTCTGTTAAGGTTTCCACATTTCATTTATATTTTTTGA
The DNA here is from genome assembly GCA_035044605.1 of Scaptomyza cyrtandrae. NCBI lineage: Eukaryota > Metazoa > Arthropoda > Insecta > Diptera > Drosophilidae > Scaptomyza > Scaptomyza cyrtandrae. Next base: position 4,614,286 of record JAWNNS010000639.1, read on the forward strand.
GATGGAATCTACCAAACTGGTTTATGTCACCGCAAAATTGTTCCCAAAACAAAAAAATAAAAACTTCTTTTCAAGTTGCATTGTATAAATATAATTTGTTTTTTATATACTAAATTCAAGAAACCCGTTTCTCACTTTATGTTTAAAACTATTCGACAAAAGTTTTGGTTGCAATTTTTTTTTCTTTTTTGGGTAGTCTTAATTCTGTATAATTTTCATTAATTGCTATACATAAAAAAAAAAAACAATTCTATGTGTATAGGTATATATATATATATTTATAAATTTAATGTATGTATTTTTGGTGTACATATATAGTAGTGGGGTTTATCAAAAGAAAACCAATTTGATTTGGATTTTCGATTTTTGAGTATAATAGCGAACGCTCAAAACTTTTTCTGAGGTATTTTTTTTTTCTCTTTTTTTTGTGTTTTATATTATTGATGTAAAGAAGTGTTTTGTTTTTGTTTTGTTTTAAGTAGTTGCGTCCGAGGGCGGCAATTTGAGTTCCCATGTGTTGTTGTTGTTGTTTTTTACCCGTTGTAATCCTCAAATAAGATATGCATTGGGGCTAGATGATAAACTGGGCAGTGTTGATGATAATGACAATGAACGATGATGATGAAATTATGTTATATACAAGGAAAAGATGCAAAAAAAAAAAAAAATTTTAACATTTGTTGAAGTTGTTTCGACTAGTTTTCACAATTTGTTTAGAGCTGCATCCAGCTGCTCAGCAGCTCTAGTTGCAGCTGCAGCGTATTCTTGATAAGATGCTTCGTCACTTTCTTCAACGCCAACGCCAACGCCAGCTACAACGCTAACTGCAGCTGCGGATCTGGTGGCACGCCTGCGGTTCGTTTGTGGTTTGTGTGCTTCACCATTGTGACGCAGTTTGGCAGCAGGAGCAGCAGCATTCGATTGCTGCTCCGTGAAGAATGGATGATTGAGGGCTTCTTCGGCGCTGATGCGCTGATGAGGATTAATCTCGAGCAAACGGCCAAGCAGATCGTAGGCACTGGCTGGAAAGCATTCGTACGGATCGAGCGGCTCCGTTACATAGTCGCACTCCTCGCACAGGCAATTGAAAAAGTATTGATCACAGTTCTTGCAGACATCGATGCGTCCATCGGGTGATTCGTGTTTGCGCACCATTCGCTGATCACTGAAGATGAGACGATGACGAAAGCGAAGGCACAGTTTGCGCAGATTCAGCGGCTTCGAACGCTGGCTGAATGTGACCATGCGTTCCAGGGCCAGGGCTGTTTTGCGTATGGCGCGGTCCCCAAAAATGGTAACAATTTCGGCCAGCGCAACGAAATCGTTGGGCGCCTTAAAGAACGGATAGACCGATGAGAGTATGGACAGAAAGATGACACCGGCTGCCCACACATCGACACTGGTTGTCTGATCCGCATACTTAAGTAGCACCTCTGGCGGTCGATAGCCGGGTGTGCCCGCACGCGAGGCATGCACCTCCTTCTTCATCAGGCAATTGAGGCAAACGGTTGGATTCGCAAAGCAAAAGCATTTTGAACTATTGCCACCACCACCAACACTACCAGCACCACCAACACCACCACCGACGACGACACCGACGCCAACGCCGCCACCAGCTGTACGATTCGTATTGTATTTGGTGCTTGATGGAGCTCCCTGCTCGGACTGGGTGACCATCACCGGCGACTGTGACTGTACGTGCGACTGTGATGTGGCATATGCATCGCCTGTATCATTCATGTTTAGCTGCTTGGCACTCTGCGCAATCTCATTGACCGGTTTGAGCGGCATCTTGTTCCAGTTGGTCAACGACGGCTCATCGATGAGACGCATTCGTTTTACGGCTCCGCCAAGCGCTGCCTCCGATGGTGTCGACGCCAATGTCGATTGTTGTTGCTGCTGCTGCTGTTGTTGTTGTTGTTGTTGCTGCTGCTGCTGCTGATCGCGTTCACGTGGACGTTTGCTGTTGGCATATTGAACCTTGGCAGTTGGACCGCATCGATAGGCCAATTGCTGCTGCTGTGTTACATTAACATGCTGGGCGAGGCCAAAGTCGACAAGTAAGAATTGGCCCTGTCGCCGATTGTACAGAAAGTTGCTGGGCTTCACATCCCGATGGATGACATTGAATTTGTGGACATGGCGGAGAGCGAGCAACAGATTGCGCATAAACAATCGTATCTCGGGCACATCCATTTTGGTATAAAAATCATGGAAACGATCATGCGGCATGTAGGGCATCACAAATGCCGCTGATGCCTCACAGCGCAAACAGCAATGGATTCCAACGACATTGTTGGTGCCCCTGTAATCAAAAAATAAAGAGAGAGAAAACGTTAGAGAGTTATCACAAAGAGCTCTTTCTCTACTTTAAACAGCTTTGAAATCAATCAAATCTTATTTGGGCTACCCATATATCTATATCCATATATGCTCTTGCATCAGCAGTTTATACTTCTTTCATAATCTCACCTTATCACCTCAAGAGAACTTGACAATAAAAAAAACCTTAAACCATTTTAGGGGGCAAATGTCATTGTGATGTATATATATATATATATATATATATATATATATATATATATATATGTGTGTGTGTGTGTGTGTGTTTTCGTTAACGTTTAGCTAATACGAGAATTCCCATGAAATCTTAATAGTACTTTATTAGCAGTGCTATATACAATACACAATATACATATGTATACTATATTTCATATTTGCTGTCAATTAACGATGCATTGACGAAACAAAGCTTGAAGTTAAAGAAACTTGGGATGAGGTCATTTTGCCCTGCTTCAACTTCAAAACCATATGGGCAAGAGTTGTTTAGAAACAGAAACACCAGCTGTGTATGAGAGAAGGTCCAGGCCGCCCACGTTTGATTGTTTGGTGTTCGTTGGTGAACAACCGACGTCACAGCAACGATTCACTCTGTGCACGACACAGTCCGCTCCGCATCCCCGACTCATATGTAAGTATCATTGCTGTGACGCAACTGGGCAACGGAATTTGCGCAAATTTAACGAAATGTAGCAAGATATAAGCAAAGAAAACAAATGTATGTCTGTATGAGCGAAAGACTGAGAGGGAGAGAGAGAGAGAGAGAGAGAGAGAGAGAGAGAGAGAGAGAGAGAGAGAGAGAGTGAGGGCATCGGTTTACTAGCTGACACAGACAGACCGGCCGGCCGGCTGCCTGATTAATAATGTTGTTTTTGTTGTTATGAATGTGAAGCCACCCATTCTCGCCCACCATAACGACCTACGCAAAAGAAAAGAGAGAGATAAAGCGAGTGTCATTTTGATTGCTTTAATGCTGCTGTTTAGTTCGTTCTCTTGCCGAAGCAATCCCTTATTACGGTACTCAAGCCGGCTGCCCATTTGGTATTTTGGGCTCTTTTGGCGATAACCTTGCTCAAGGTAGTTCAAAGCTAAATTAAGTGGATTTTTTACGTCATTGGCCAGTCAGATTTGAACAAACATACACACACACACATATATATATATATATATATATATGTATGTGTGGATAACTGTGTGTTTGTGTATGCATGTGCGACTTATCTAATCTTAGCTAAGCAGCATAGCGACTATCGATACTTTGAAAGTATCCACGGGTGTAATCGATTAAGCATTTAAAGGATTTATAAGATTTTACCAAAAAAAATTTACCCAATCTCACAGATCCCTAAAAACGTCTGCGCATTTAGATTCAAGTTTGCATAAAAGCACAGAATGTTAACACATACACATACATATGTACACATTTAACTTGCCTATAGCTTTGGTAAACAAACGAAACACGACCAAGCCCAATGGGAAAAATTACTAATGAGAGCGAGCGAGAGGCGGTCATGTAACTAAGAAGAGTGCACGTGAATGGTGTGTGAAAGTGCAATAAACGTTGGGGCAATGGCAATGGCATTGGCAATGGAAACGGCAAACTTAAATAAATTGCAATGACGTATGTACATGGGCACGTACATACGTATGTATGTATGTATGTATGTATACATGTAGAATGGAAGAGACGTCTACGGCTAGCTTCGTCGGCTGACGTCGTTCGTGACGCTGGTAACAGAAAGTCAGCACTATCGACACACACACAAATTATTAAAGCCCATCAAAATAAGTTGCTTGGTTAGCCACAAATTAGGAGAGAGTACTAGTTATTTGTTCGATAGTACATACTATTTGACATACCCCATATCGGTCATGCATTGCAGCTCCTTCATAATCCGATCCGGATGACTGGTGGGTATGTGATGTTTGATCGCAAACCTGCGCCGCATGCTGTCCGGCAGCTGAGCCTCCCGCTTAAGCGTTGCTAGAAGGACGGTGCTAAACGTTCCATTGCCGATGCGACTTTGCACATCGAATATCTGGCCAATGTCTGGTATGCGTTGCAGCAGATCATTGATAGCCTCTGCAAGTCAAACATAAATATAATAAATATTATTAATTACAAGAATTACTATATTCTTCACCTGAAAAAAAAACCAAATATTCCAAAACTTTGAGTTAAAACGTTTAAAAAGTAAATTTGATTGCGTTAAAAGTTTTCGAATAATTAATATAATATTCTCAAATATGTAGTAAATGTATATGAAAATGTAATTTTTTTTTATCAAAAGTCGCCAATTTTTTTTTTCAAATTTGTGAAACAAATTATTTATTTCCAAGTGGCGAACGTGTACGAACAAAAGTTGCGCACAAAAATAGATTTGAAAAGTCAGAGACACATATATACATACATACATACATACCTACGTACATATGTACATACTAAACATTCAGTGCTGCCATAGCGAACAATTTTTTTTTCATATGTATTAATATAGAAATGTGCATATTGAAAAGAAACAAAAGAAAACGAAAAATAAAAATGGTTGCCTACCTTCGCTTTTGTTGCGTGGCTTCGTCCTTATGGCAGTCGGATATTGGTCAGTGGCCGGCAACGCTAGCTGTTTTTGAAGCTTCATCACGTTGTTGGCACTAACGTTGATGTGATTGTTGTTGTTGTTGTTGTGCTGCAGCTTGTTTATGCGCGATGGAATCGATGAATACGTAGTTGGTGTTTCTTGCGTTGTTGACGCCGCCGCCTGTTGTTCGTTGTGACGCGCACTTGGCCAGGAATGAACGCCGCTGCTGGCGCTCTGTGGTGGCAGCGCATTGAAACTCATTCCCTGAAATGTGGCTGCCAACCTGGGACTAGAGTTGCCACCAGCTGCAATCTTCGTTTGCTGCTGCTTTGTAGCTTTGCTGTTGTTTATCCTCGACGCAAAGAGTTTGGCCGCTGGTGCAGCCGCCACAGCCGTGTTGTAGTCGTAGCAGCTGGAGCCCGTGTTAATGCGCTTATCCATTTTCCAGGCGTCGTTGGCATAACCAATAGCACCATCGGCCTGAGATGGGTATGGGGGTGAGCGTATGGAGTTGGGAATTTTGCTGCCGTTTTCCGGTTTCTTCCGCTTTAAATTTACGCACAGTGTTTTGTTATTGGAATTTTTTTTGCTTTAATTGCCGCCCTCTAGCACCAGGGCATAATTTGGATGGCTTTGATTTAGAAACTCATTTAAATTTAGACCAAAACTGGATATAAAATTTATCACAAGAATTTTTTGTTTTTTTTTAATTTCTACCAAACGAAATTGTTGAGCGCTGTAATATAACTGACACACTGGCCGCTCCGTTTTGCATTTCGAACCGCAAACTTTTTACTCGATTCTGATTCCGATTCTGTCTGTTGTTGTTGGCTGTCGTGTGTTTTGGTGCCACCGCTCCCGCTGCCAATCGTCTGTACGTGACGTATTTAGCGAATCACGCACGATATTTGGCAAATATCAACAGCGAACACACTTACCTCTCGTGCTGTCCGTATTATTGATAAATATGCGCCCATAGGGTAAGCTACTCACTCTATGATGCGACGATTGCCTGTCGTTTATTTGCCATTGCAATCATATTTGACAACTCGAGCTTATCGGCAGCGATAAACGGCAACCAGCTGACTGCAGTGTTGCAAAGCCCTGACACATCACTTGACCACCTCGCCTTGCATATCGATAGTCACGTTAAGTGCGCTGTATTTCAAACTAGATATTTTAGTTGAAGGGTATTTTTATTTTATAATTCAAGATTTGAAGGGCACGATACTCATAACTACAGAAATGCAAAGCGACATAATTATTTGTGATACATGGAATACATAATTTTCATAAATACTAACAAAATTGACTAAAACATAAAAAATTAATAATACTACAACTAATGGATACAGTTAAAAAAACGAAAAATTTAATGCGTACATTTGAAAACGCCAGCGTAGGTAGACATTGATAGGCTTAACAATAAAATGCAAAAGGACAAATTCAACGCAAGTTGTGTGAGCGATTGTTAGATGAGACGTCCATAAGCGTATAAGTGTTATCGTTGCTGGCTTCCAATGACTGATTCTGATCTTCGCAACGCGCACATGGCCCCAAAAGTCGCAACATGCGGGCAGCCAGCGTTTTCTTTCTCTGAACAAATAGCACCTCGCTAACGTGGCCCTGCGTGCTGGTGCTTATATTTCCATTGACTTGCGTAGCGACAGACGTTTGGTGATTTAGCTGCAAGTGCTCAATGACTAAACGATTGTTGGGATTTTGCTCGATGATTGGTCGATTGCTTTGATTTTGAAAGTAAATGATGCATTCCGGCTGTCTCCAATCCATCATCGGGCCAAATTTCATAACGTTCCTGTTTGTATGCTCATACGGCGGCTGGATAGAGCGTCTTTGTAGGTGACCATCAATTTCGATCGCGGAGTCATTGCTACTTGGATGACTGCTGCCCGAATTGTCAGTGGAGATGCGATTGGAGCTGGAGCTTGTTGGCTGCATGTTGGCGCCAACATTGCCGTTACTACCTGTAATTTAAAAAATATTTACAATTACCAACAAGATCTTGTCTTAAAAATATTTCTTAAAAACTTTAAAGCTGGCATTGAACAATTTCTTATAGTTCCTTTCTTGGCGTATATAGTTAAATAAAAAAGTAGCTCCATACCATTTACGTTAGCATCCACTTCGGCGCTGTCGTTGCTAAAATTTAATGAGAGCGGCTTTATCGATCTGGGCAGTTGAAGCTGTCGAGGTGGCCGAGGTGGCGGCACGCTGAGCAGCGGTATTTCGATGGAGCCAACACTGCTGTCGTAGGTGATATCACTAAATGGCGTTGCATTCGCTGCAATAAGTGGCATATCCGATATATCGCAGAGGTGCGACAAGTGCGCTGTGTGCCTAGATGATGGTGGCAAAACTGTTTGTGTCGCTTTGGCATTGCACTTAGCGGATGGCACGTCTGTTTGCGTTGCTTTGGCAACGCATTTATTGGATGGCAATTGTAGGTAGTAGGTGGAATAGGCGCCAATGGATTCAGATGACAAGCCTGTTTGACGCGTTCGCTTCAAATTGTTCAGCTCAGTACGTAAAGCATCATAGTCATTACGTATAGCCTCAAAGTTACGTTTCACCTGGATGTAATCGTTGGATTTTTTGTTGAGCCGATTTTCTAAAAATTCATTGTAGAATTGCAAGCGTTTGCAATGATCATCGCGCGCATTCGTGTCTGTGCCGCTGCTGTTTACCATCGATAACGGCTGGTCCAGTTTCTGCTGATCCTCGTTGCCACGGGGCGTCAGCGATTCCGGCATGGATCGATGGCGTTGAAATGTGCTCGATTTGTTGCGTTGCTGCTTTTCCTGGTCTTGTATATCCGAAATGTATTTGGCCACTTTGCTGGTCACATGCTTGTAGCGCCTTTTCGTATATTGGGAGTGTATGTCTTGATAGGATACAGCCTTGCTGCTCCGTTTATTTCCAAGCTGCGAATTTGTGGAGGAAGCGTTGGCGTTATGGTCATCGTCTTCACAATTATTGCTTTTGGCTAAGTAAATAGATTAACAACTTAAATGGAACTGCAACACTTGAATAAAGCTTTTTTTACCATGCTTGTCTTCCTCATGTTCGAGTCCCACGGGATCACTAGCGCAGGTCTTTTCCGAACAGTCGCTGTTTAAAAATGGCGACTCGTGGAGCTCAAAGTTATCGGGCTCATTCAGATCTAAGCTGCTGCTATATTGACATTGTAACCCACTGCTATTGCTGGCTCCAGTACCGTTTTGCACATTAAATAACTCGTCGTCGGGAAAGCTTTCGTCCAGCAGACTCATGTTTTATTTGCTACCGACTTGAACAAAATTACACAGAAATTTACTTGATATGCTTACACACACATTTATACACTTATATTTATATAGATATACACAACCAAAGTTTGACTGGAAAAGCACCGTTATGTTGAGCGTTGCCAATATTTACAAAATTGAACATTAATTCGGTGAGCAATCAAAATATAACTATTTGGACAATTAAAAATGTGGTAACAGCACTTGTTGCTATTAAATTAGCCGAATTAGCTGAATTGGTAAAATATATATTTATTTACGTCTTATCGACTGTAAACAATTTCAAAAGTCGTGAGTGCTATCGATAAAATTATGTATCGCTATATTCTAAGAAGAAGCACATCCATAAGCCGGCGTCATTATTGCTCGAAACTTCTACGCTTCTATTGCGCACATTTTTGCAAAGAATTATCCATTGCACCCAGAAAAATGTCCCTTGAACAGGTAAATACAAATTGGTGCAATCAAAAAGCACATATTTAACAAGTGTTTAATCGCTCTTAGCTTAACGCCGATGTCGCCGAGTGTGTCACATTGCTGGAGCAGGCAAAATGTGCTCGTGTTAAGGGCGCGCTTACCCAGGCAAAAGCAGAGGCTGAGCGTGAAATTATAAATCTGGAGATAAAGGCACGCCTTGCTGCTGAGCGTAAGGCAACTGGCAATGATACCAAACGGTAAGATCAATCACGCCATTACACTCTTTTTAAACAGATGCTGTAGTTTATTTTTTTTTTCCAACAGATATCTTCATGAGTTGACAGACTATGGCTGGGACCAGAGCGTCAAATTTGTGAAACTGTTCATAACACTGGAGGGTGTACAAAATTGTCCCGAAGAGGCTGTTACTGTCAACTACACGGAGAACTCACTGCAGCTGCACGTGAGCAACCTCAACGGCAAAGACTTTGGACTGACCGTCAATAATTTGCTGTTTGCCATTGATGTGGAGAAGAGTTATCGCAGGATCAAAACGGACATGGTTGCGATATACCTTAAAAAGGCGAAGGAGGACCAGAACTGGGATGTGCTGACGTCCATACAAAAACGTCTTAAGCAAAAGCAGAACAATGAGCAGGCTAAAGACAACGAGAGTCCCGACGGGTTGGTTAACATCATGAAGAAAATGTACAATAGCGGCGATTCCAAAACGAAGCAAATGATTGCAAAAGCTTGGACCCAAAGCCAGGATAAGGCACGTTTGAATCCAGCAGAGCCCGGCTTCGGCTTCGGCAATCTTGGCGATCTATAAGTAGTATTTAAACAAATATTAACAATTAATATATACATTGTACGTATGTACAAAATATTCCTCATTTGATGCTTATAATCATCTATGTATGTATATACGCATTTAAATATAGTTAAAAGTAAACAAAGAGAAGCATGCTCTTTTTTTCATCTGTATGGAAGTATGTGTGTGTGTGTGTACCTAATTTCAGCTCAGATATGCATTTGTGACTTACAAAAAGATGGCTGCTGTTGCACTCAACGGCATGCAGTTTGCAGCTAATGTAAATACCGCGCAGATTTAAATTTAGCATGAGTTGAATTGGCTGTGCAAATGTTAAGGGAACGTCGCCCAATTATTCATAATTAGACGCACTAGCTAATTCACGTTGACGACAGGTGAGCCAACCAGCCATAACAGTGTCTTTAATTAACACATTTTTATAATTATGCGATTTGTTTTCAGACAGAAAATAGATGATGAACTCTTTACAAGAACCAACTCATTTGCTACGCGAGATTTGCAAGATTAATGAGATGTTAAATTCAGAGCTTCAAATAGAAGGAACTTTTAATAAAAACAAAGGTTATAGTGTCTTTCTTTTTACTAGTATATAGGCGTATTTTATTATTAAACGTTTGCGATTAAAATCAATAATGTTTGTTGTTGTTATTGTTGTTGTTGTTGTTTGCATACATACATACAATTGTAATCTATTCCATTTTTAATAGTTAGTTTGCTTTATATGTTTTAATAATAATTAATTGTATTTAAAATACATTTTATATGTTTGCATTTCATAAATTTCCGAAAGAAAAAACACAAAAAAAAGAACATGGAAAATAGTTAGAAAATTGTAATAAATTGACACAGCAATATATATATATATACATATATATGTGTATATATATTTTTGTTAAATGTGCGTGTGTGTGTAAACAATTAAATTGTCATATTGCTGAAATGATTTTGCTGTATTATTGTTATGATTTGATCTATATATGTTTTTGTGTATATATAGCTTAGACCCTTAGATATATTAGTAGAGAATACATAGATGTCTTACAATGGGGCACAATAATAATAAACATGTATTGCCTTCCGTTTGAAATACATTTTGGTTTTTCGTGACTGAAACGGAAATTCAAATTCGCCTCGAAATCATATACGATACATATTTTTACCTATTTTAGAACTATAAACTATATCAGCGTGTTCGTTAACAAAGGATTCGCTTTTTTTTTTTTTCTTATATGGGTACATCGAAAAACATATATATCTTTATAAAGGTACGACGTACTAAATATGTTAATTTTAAGCAAACAAAATATTAGAAAAAAAAAACATTTCTTATAAATATATTTTTGTTATACTTCAAATTAAGCTAATATATATATTGTCAAATGATAACTGTAACGAACGCTTTTTCTGACCTTTCTATGCATATATCGTTATAGGTTATATATATATTTTTTTTTTTTGCATAATACGGTTATGGGATTCAATATAGTATGTATGTGTATGTGTATGTATATGTATTAATTACTTAACTAAGCAAATTACTTAACATTCAAAAAATTTGTTGTGACCGCTTTTTAGTTTATGGCTCCCTACTTTGCTGTAGATAATATAAAGTTGTTAAGTTGGATTTGTGTGGGATATAAAGAATAATATAAAAAATTAACTTCTGTGTTCGCCTGATCTATGTAAAGCACCAAAATTTGTTTTGGATGTTTCTTCCATGTATTCTAACTAAAACAGATATACGAATATATATACCTATATATATATAAATGTGTAATTTCTTGTTTTATCTTTTATCGTATCATTTGATTTTTATTTATATATATATGTATATGTGTAAAGTCGAATTCTTTATTTTTGTTAAAAACTTCCTTTCTCTTATGTTTCGTTGATTTTTTTTTCCTTCCTTTTCACATTGATGGCTTTTGCTAGCGTATAAAAATAAATCTTCCTTTTTCTAAGACTATGCTGGGGAAAAAAAAAACTTCACACGCTCTCACACCCACACACACACACACACACACACACACACACACACAAAAGAATGCATACACACACGCACAACAATCAGTCCTAATTCGATACTTTTAACATATTCTATACCCAAGTTTTTAAATACATTTTTAAATTGCATTATTATTATTTTTCAGCCTATATACAAAATATATTTGTGTGTGTGTGTGTATGTGTGTGTTATCGTAATCGTAAAACTTCTAGAAAATTATACGCATTGCTATGTATGTATGTATGTGTATGTGTGTGTTTGTTTGATTGCTGTTAAGATCTATGACGAGTGCAATGCATCTGTGTGTAGGTATACTTTACTTAGTTCTATATCCTATTCGAAGAAAGTCGACCAATAGTGTCATAAGTAAGAAGACGAAACACTAAAATTTTAGTATAGAAAGTCTTAGTTTGGATTGTTAATGGTTGGTTGTTCTTTTGTCTGTCTGTCTTGTCTGTCTCTCTATTTGAGGGCCGATCGATGATCTAAATGATCACATGGCAGTCAATCAATCACTCGCTGAAAACAAACGAGTAAAATGGAGCGAGTAAGGACCAAGTCAAGTGTTGCAAGCGAGTGAGATACTGTGTGGGCAGTAAATATATATGATTGAAAAGAAGTTGTTGTACTCAAGACTACTCGTTAGATTGAAATAGCGAGTAAGCTTCTCCATAAAAGCGAATACACATATCTGGATTATTGTAGTTGGAACGTTGTTGTACGTAAGAATACTCGCTAGATTTAGGTAACAAGTACCATATGTTTATCGGCAAGTGAGTTAAACCAGTAACAAGCAATTGTTTTAGTAACGAGTCGAAGCTAGCTGTTCGCTTGAATAGAAAAAGATAGCGATTGACTGGATGGTGCATGGATTAACAGGGGGAGGGGGGAGGGGAAATGTTTGATGATCAATCTAAAATTAGCTTTTGCTCTTAAGTTTCTTATATTGGAATACAATGTGTTTATATATTCTTTTTTTGCGTTTAATCAAGTATATTTGTATTTGTATGCACTGTATGTGCGTTGAGGTCTTTTGGAACGGTTCCATTCGCTTCAATTACATTCGGTTCGGTTCGGTTCGGTACGGTTCGGTTTGGTTTGGTTTGGTTTGACGGACAATTCCAGCTGGCCCTAACCTAATTAACTTAAGCTCTAACTATAATCAAATTATCCAGCATTCAACATTCGAATTTCGATCCCTTAGAAGACACTTGGAAGTAGCTTAATATGTGGCCTGCTTTAGGGCCGAGCGTGCCGTTAATAGAGTTCCGTATGATGACGCACTGGCGCCGGAATTTTGGACATGCCACGCTCCCGTCGTGGCGATACCACTGCCCCTGCGGCTACCGTTCCACCCGCCGAGTTGTTGCTGCCACACGATGAGGCTGCCGAGCTGCGCTTGGATCGTGCCTTTGCCGGCGGCGAGCAGCTCTCGGAACGCTCCAAATGACCATTGCTGTGCACCCATGCCGTTGTGAAGTCCTCATAGATTGGCGTTTTCTTGCCATTACAGTTGCTGGGTTGCTGGGTCGTTGCATTTGGACGCTGTTGCTGCTGCTGATTGCCAGCCGCATAGCGTGAGAGTAGCGTCTTCATCTTCTCCAGAATCTGTGCATCGTTCTTGGCACTGTTGGCCGCCTCGAGCAGCTGCTGAGCCAGCGGCGACGAGGCATGATTCTTCACAGGTGAAGTTGTCAATGATGCTGTGCATCCGCGCACTCGCCGTCCATTGCTGTCATAGAGGATCTGCGATGAGCGCGTCTTTGAGCCACGCTCAAACGGTGTGGGCGGCGCAAATGTATCCGCATTGATGCTGGGTCGCTTCTTGCTGGCTGCTGCTTGCGGCGTTGCTCCACTCCGTCCACTCCACGTGTTCGTTACATCGCGTACCAAAGGCAGCTGCGATGCTTTTACAGCTCGCGGTGGCGGCGATGGCGTTGTTGTTGTTGTTGTTGCAGCTGGTCGACGAACAGACCGATAAACGGGCTGTTTGCGATTAAAGTTGCTGTTAAGAGTTGTTGTTGTTGTTGGGCGCGTGCTTAAATCCTGCAAGCTGCCACCACCACCACCGCCACCGCCAATGCTGCCGCTGCTGCTGCGACGACGTCGTCGCTGGGCAAGCGGTGAGCGGGGTATCTTGCTGCTGCCTTGCGAATTGTTTGTTGTGTTTGATGTTAGCTTAACATCAACCACATTGTCGGTTGTCACTGTTATCTCATCATCGTCAATGTAAACGCCAGACTGCTCAAACTTGCTGTTTCCATCAACGTAGGCGTTTGCCGCTTTAAGTTGGGGCAGTGCCAGGACAGCGGGCAGTGATTGTGGCCCATCTATCATATCACAGATCGTATACTCTGTGTCATCCTTTGTCTCTTCCGTTTCCAGCTCCAGCTCCAGCTCCACCTCCACATCAACCTCCACCTCTACCTCAACGTCAACCTCTACCTCTGCTTCCTGTTCTGGCTCGGGATCTGGATCTGTAGGTGAGATCTGCGAGTCGCTAGACGTTTGATCAAGACGCGCTGTAACACAAAAAGGTAGATTGAAAAGATTTATGTTGCAAGTAGCATATATTTGTGGCAAGTGAGTGAGTGAAATAGTAACGAGTAAGAACTGTTCACTCAAATAGAAAGATGACGATTGATTTTATAAAATATTTTCTTTAGCTTAACAACGAAGTGTGTCTAACGAGATACGCTTTATGGAAGTTTGACTGTACTTGGAAGATCGTTGACAACTTCTTACCATTGGTTTCAGCGTCCTCCATGGAGGCCTGACTGTGCAGGGACTCGCGTTTCTGTGCATTGGACTGAATGACGCCCAGACTGCGATAGCCCTCGTCGCTTATCTCGCTGCCATTGTCACTGATGTTCTCAAACTTGCTGCTCTGCTCCGGCTGTGCTCCAATCCCGGCTACCACTACACCACTTACTCCAGTTGTTACAGCTCCAGCTCCAGCTCCAGTTGCAGTTGCAGTTCCAGTTCCAGTGCCAGATACTGGTGCAGCTGCCGTCTCCTCGCAAATGTCACCGACAGTAGCGAGTGGCAAAGACTTGGGTCCATCTCTGCTATAGGTGTCCAGGGAGCTCTGTTTCTTGCGCATATCGATCAGCCTGCGCTGGCTGGGCGACATGGAGCGCCGGCCCAAGCTGGGTGAGCTCGTTAGCTGCTGCTGCTCCATATTGTTACTGCTGCTGTTGCTGTTGCTGGTGCTGGTGTTATCTTTACTTATCTGATTTAGATACTTGCGCTGCGGCGTCGGACTGCGACTGCGATGCTTTACTATAATGTTTGTATTGGCTCCAGCAGCTGGCGAGACAGCTCCCGATCCCGATCCCGATCCAGTTCCAGATCCAGTACCAGCCGACAATATGCGACGAGCTGCAGGGGGTGAGCTGCAAAAGTAAATCGATTAGGATCAAATCTTTGTTAGTTGGGAAGTTTGCGTTGGTTAAAGACTTTACGATCGGTTTACTTGACTGACCCGTTAAATGTTATTCACTAGACTATAGATTTCTTAAGTGTAACTAGTCAAAATATTAAAAATTTCTCATATAAATACTATTTTAAAGACTAAAACATTATTATTGGCTTAGGTTAAGTTAATAAAAACAATATTCCTTGATATGCCTAAAAATATAACAACTTGTATATATATATATTTAGCTTGTATTGCAATCTAAGCATTATCTTTATCTATTTATAACAATTCCAACTAAATATATCTATATATATATAAATATATGACTAAACGGAAATGCTGTCAATATAATCACTTATAGCAATGACCACACGCAGGCCAACTGCCAATTGTTATAGATTAAAAATAGTTTATTTGATCAATAAATACAAAAAAGACACAAAAATGATAGCAAAGAAAGACAAAAGAAATTGATAATTAATGTTTTATATATGGACTTAGCGGCTTACCCCGTTACTTTGATAATGATAAGCGTATATTATAGTGTAAACGAGTATATGACACAGTTCAATTACAGATATAGTATGATCAAACGATTGGTTCAGGTTATTGAAAGGGGGCGCCAGGAAAATCCCTTTCATATCTCAAGAAAGTTAAGTACGTACTAGTCTAGAGCCATTAAAAGATGTAAAAGCTAATGTATCAATATTGATAAATGTACCTATAATATTTATAGTCCTAACTGACTGACTGACGATTTACTTTGTTCGCAAAAATGATATCATAAGGATCATGGATCGTAGGTAAACACTAAGATTGGATTTAGCCAAAAGGCACAGCTGCTCTAATCATATGCGTATATAGATGGTATATTGTTTTATGGTGAAATTTGATAATATTCAATAGATTTGAACCAACAAAGTGAACATTTCAAGCTAGTTAACAACAGGTATTGTGCCTGGTGTCAATAAGTTTGTGGTGTGGTTTGTGGTTTATTCATGGATAAATGGATGCATTTAAAGATCTTTAGTACCAGCTAGTTGTAGCTCCTTAATGGAGCACTCAACTTGAGTAGCCTAGTTAGGCTAGTTAGTTGCTGTTTTTTGCACTCTTAACGCAACACACACACGCATCATTATCCGATCCGGCTTTATGCCTTGCAATTAGCGGGCGAAAAAGGAAACGGCGATGATAAGAACTTAATGCATTGCTCTTAACCGTAACAGTCCGCAACTGTCTGTATGTGGCTAGACTCAGAGGTGCAGAGAGAGAGAAGGAGAAGGAGATAGGAGAGAAATTTACTCACCGTTCGTATATCACATGCGCCTTGTGGAGCTCAATGCCATTGCCGGAATTGTTTGAGTTGCGTGTCATTAGGCGCGCCTGTATGGAGCTACGATGCTGGGAACGACAGCGGCAAGGATCATGCTTGTCCAGATAATGCGACAACGTATCCCAGCCACCGCCTACACGCACCATCACATGGGAGCGCAATATCTGCAAATAAAATGGGGAAGCGCAATTTTCAACATGTTCATTTCGATAACTTATATATATAGTAATATACTGAGAGGATTTAAATGTACTTACCCGGACAAAGATGAGAACTTTAGTGTCGCCAATGCGATATTTGCCCTCGGAGACGCGCACCATGGGAAACTGTGAGGGGCATGTGCATTTCTCCACCAAATCTCTGACCTGAAAGAAAACAAAATCAAAAAACAAACACACACAAAATGTTACATACATATATAAACCGTTGGGTGGTAGGGTGTTGTAGGGTGTAGCGGGGAGGGGATACAAGGGGATAGGGATACAAACAGGAGGCCCAGAGGCTGACCCCGTGGCAGGCCAGGCTAGGCCAGGCCAGCACATTGCATAAGATCCAAAGAAAGAGAGAAAGAGAGATCCCACAGCAAGAGGCTAAAGTCGCAATGCATTTTATTTAGTTTGTTGTTGTTGTTATTTTTCTATCGTTGGTTTTTTTTTTCACTGCATAAATTCACGCGCAGCCATTGTCCGAACAAATGATCAAACAAATGAGCGGAACAGCCAAAGAGACAGACAGACAGACAGACAGACAAACAGAGCTCCCAGTCACAGTCACAGTCACAGGCCAGACGACAGCTTAGCCAGTTAGCCAAGTTAGGCAAAGCCCAAAGCAACTGGCTCGTTTCGTTTCGTTTCGTTTGGTTTGTGTCTGTAGGGAAACAGGGTGACAGGGGGCGGAGGAAGGCAGTAGTCGCGACGACTACTACTTGGCTACTGTGCCGCTGCCTTTGACAGGCTGCCTTTTGAGTGGGCCCAAGCAGAAATGCAGCGCTACATTCGGTGGCAACGGCAGCGAGGGGCTGGGCCTGGGCCATCTTTGCCCCCAAACCGCAAAAACAGACAAAACGCATTTGCACCTTTGAACTTCGCTAGTTAGTTGCCAGTTGGCATGTTGCAGGGCCTGTTTGCAGGAGTTATTGTATTGTAAAGACTTAAAGTGGAAACTGTGCCACAGCTGCTGCTGCTGCGTGCCTCATGCCACTTAACTAGAGATGGCTTTACACAAACAACAAACACGAATAACAATTCCAAAATCTTTTTCTCTCTAACTGAGTAATAGAAAATATATATATTATATCAACATTATAAACATTAAGATAATTCGTAAATGTAGCAACGACTTTCAAGTTGAACATATATAGTTAACATCATCAAGCTGTATAATTTCGATTTGGATTTTAAGTCCATCTATGTATTTTTGTAATTGTATCTTATAGATTGTTTTGTATCATTTTATGTTTCGTGTTACCACAGCTGAAGAGATAGAGAGAGAGGGAGAGAGAGGGAGAGAGAGAGAGAGAGAGAGAGAGAGAGGCACGCGCGACAAGAGCTAGTCGAGGCGTTTGCTTTGTGGCATAAGACGACGACATCACACAATAAATCTAACATTGCGATAAGCCAGCAAAATGATCTGGCAGGCAGCCTGGCGCACAGATTGCCAATCGAAGGTAGACGCTGGCAATGAGGATATTGAGGATAAGGAGGATAAGGAGGAGGATGGAGAGTTGAAGTTAATGTTGGATGGAAACGGCGTGACTGTGACGCATACAAGATTAGCTGGCGCTGGCAATGGCTATGGCTATGGCTATCGGTTTTGGCTTTGGTTGTGGCGCTGTGATCCTGGCCAGGCCATAAATCGCACACAGCAACAACACAAACAACACAAACAGCAACAACAATGTTGACGATGCGGACGTGCTAAACGGCAGCGACAAATGATTCGTGGCTTGTTTGCAGTTGCATCAAAGCTTGCAACAGTTGCTGCTGCTGCTGCTGCTGCTCCTGCTGCTGCTGCTGCCGTGGTGGCACATCATTTGATTTTCGACAAGTTGTTGAGGCTATTTGCTGATTTGGCTGCTGCTGCATGTTGCTGCTGCAAACAAATTGATTGCCTGACTGAGTGATCGCACAGCCAAAGAGCCAGGCTAGGCCAAGCCGGGCCAAGACCAAGCTAGGCCAGGCCAGGCCGAGGCTAGGCCAGGCACTCAGCCATCGATCCATTGAGCATGTCCGCCCGCCGGGCCACTTTGTTATTATTGTCGCTGTTGTTTGTTGCGGTTTGTTGTTGCCACTGACAATGTTTTGGCAGCAATGCGCTGTGGCACGTTCATGTCCATGTTGCGTCCAATAAATGCGCAACGATTTATCCATCTATCCAGCAGCTGTCGATCCAACAATCTCACAGACCGGGAGAGCAAGAGCGAGCAAGGCGGGCGGGGGGGAGGGTCGTTGTTGTCTTTGTTGTTGTTGTTGTTGTTGTCATCATTGTCATGTCAATGTTGCTGGCGGCGTGAGGAAATGTTTGGCATGGCTTTTCATTAGTTTTTACCGATTTGCCTGCGCTCCTCACCAATCCTTAAGCGTTTGCTGTCCATTGTCCATTGCCTTTTGCCTTTTGTTGTTGTTGTTGTTGTTGGCGCATGTTGCTGTCGTCGTCGCGCAATCGCATTGTATTGCTTCAAGTCACACTTGCAATTACCATCGGCAATTGTGATTGTTGTAATTGTTGTTGGCACATCTGGCGCCACCGGGCGAAACAAGCCAAGCCAAAGCCAAACCGAACGAAACGGAATGGAATGGAATGGCATGGCATGGCATGTATTATGGTGGCGTGGGGTGCGGTTGGGTGGTGAAACAACGCTTTGAACATCTTGTCAAATTAATTTACAATACGAAATGATGAGGAGGGTGAGTGGGGGGGCGGCTGTTTACCGTGACATAAGCATTGCCAATGCAAGATATTTTGCATTCCATTCGTTTCAGTGATAACAGTTAATTAATGGCATTTGGAACTACTGGAATACTGGAATACTAATAAAAAAAACCAAGGATTTCAATGGTTAGGATCTTTTATTACTATATGCAGTTAATTCAATACAAAATTATTGTTTCTCTTGGTTAAGTCGCTACAAAATGGTCTAAAACAATTAACCATTGCATTTATTTCGACTTGTTTGTTTTTATTTTTTATTTTTCTTTCATTTTGCTTATCTTGTGTTGTTTGTTGTTGTTGTTGTTGCTGCTGTTTGCTTTTGATTTGTTTTGCCCAAGTTTGAAACTGGAAACTTAGCCATTGCTAAAAATGGACATAAGAAAAGTAGCTAACAAAAAGCAAAACAAAAACAAAAAAGTCGTGCAGCAAATCGTTGAAATAAAAGAGAAAACACAACCCAACACACACACACACACACACACACACACACACACGCACACACATACATACACCTTCGAGTTGGTTAAGTTAAGATCGAAGGCTTTTAAAAGTGATAGAAGGGATTGAAGGGAAAGAGAAGAAGTTTCTAACACTTACCATCTCATCGAGACTCTTAAGATCATTTGTAATGATCTGTGGCTGGGGCCCGTACATCAGCATTGGATCCTTATCGTTCTCATCCTCGTTCTCCGTATCGCTATCGTATAGATCCGTTTCAACAGCGACACCCAATTCGGCACCGATTGTTGGCGCCTCCGTTTGTGTGCCGCTTTCTGTGCAACCGTTTGGGGTTTGTGTGCCGCATCCAATGCCGATGCCGATGCCACTGCCGCTGCCGATGCCGATGCCAAAGCCATTCGCTTTATTATCAGCAGCAATTTCGCGATCGATTTGTCGCTCCATTTGCACAAGCATCGGTGCTAGCATGCCTATAATCCATTCAAACATACAAGACACGAGTTAGTAACAAACATTAAGCTGCATGCTGCATGCTGCATGTTGCACTTACCAAACTTGGCACCACGTCTGGCCACTTCAAGTAGACAGAGTATCACATGCTTCTCATTCTTACGCATAATCAAATCATCCGTTTCAAACAATAGGCACTCAATGATTTTAAGGCTCTTTCTGCATACGAAAATAATCGATTTTAATCGACTTTAACTTAACAATCGATCGATTGACTCACCTGCACCAGGTTATAAAGTTGGAGGTATTGTCGCGGGCAAAGAATGTGCCACTTTTGGCTGCCGGCAGATAATGCACATTGCCCAGGGCAAGTATCGGTCCGGCCAATCCGGAAGTCATCGAACGTGTCATTGATTTGTTGCGCGCCTGTCGCCGGGCCAAATAGTCCTCAGCCGCTTGCCGCACATAATTTGCGTGCTGCAACAAAAAAACAAAAACCCACAACAATAAATTAGACACAAATAAACAAGCGACAGCAACAATTGTACGGTTGCAAGCAATGCGCCGCATAGCGACACGTTGCAGTTGAAATAAAAAAAAAAAATTTTTTTTTTTTTTTGGTTTTTTCTTAAAGCGCGCGACAAAAATCTAGAAAAAGTTTATTTTTGAGCGTCTCAAGAATTTAGCGCGGCATTTTTAGGCTGACAGCGACGGCGACCGCTGTCCTAACAACCTCCCTTGCTGCCACATGACGGGGGCAACAACCACGCCAGGGCACACAGGAGTTGTACGGTGCACGGTGTATGAGGCATGATCATACGAATTTGATGGCGCCGCAATGTTATGCATAATTAATTGACACGCAGCTACACAACAAAATGAAGAAGCAAAAAACGGCTAACATACACACACACATGAACACATACAATTGAAATTGCAATCACACATTCAGATTTAGCTAGACGACACTCGTCACTCATCACTCATTTGGCCCAAAACACCATACAGCTAGCTAGTTGGCTTTTTTTTTTTGTTGTTTTTTTTTTTGCTTTCTGCTTTTTTGTGAATGGGCGGGAATGACACAGATACTTTACGTATTTGTCAGCTACACAGATAGATAGATAGATGGATATATACTTAGACAGATAGATGGATAGATAGCTAGTTGATAGATAGATAAATAGATAGACAGATAGATATATAGTTAGATGGATAGATAGGTAGATATGTAGTTAGATGGATAGATAAAAGGATAGATAGATGGATTGATGGATAGATAGATAGATAGATGGATATATAGTTAGATAGATAGATGGATGGATAGCTAGTTGATAGATAGCTAGTTGATGGATAGATAGATAGATAAATAGATAAATATATAGATAGATATATAGTTAGATGGATAGATGGATATACTGTTAGATGGATAGATAGATAGATATATAGTTAGATATATAGTTAGATAGATAGATAAGAGGATAGATAAGAGGATAGATAGATGGATTGATGGATAGATAGATGGATATATAGTTAGATAGATAGATGGATAGATAGCTAGTTGATAGATTAATAAATAAAAGAATATATAGTTAGATGGATGGATAGATAGATAGATAGATAGATATATAGTTAGATAGATAGATAGATAGATATATAGTTAGATGGATAGATGGGTATATTGTTAGGTGGATAGATAGATGGAGGACAGATAGATAAATAGGTGTATAGTAAGATGGATAGATAGATAGATATATAGTTAGATGGATAGATGGATATATTGTTAGATAGATAGATAGATAGATATATAGTTAGATGGATATATAAAAGGATAGATAGATGGATTGATGAATAGATAGATAGATGGATATATAGTTAGATAGATAGATGGATAAATTGCGGTTGACATCGAGGGAAATCATCATCAAAAACTGCTAAGCAAATGATATGCAATAAATCAAATATGTACAATGTTAATTATTTAAATATTTTATATTTAAAAGCATTTCATGTTCGAAAAAATATTTATGTATTTAATATTCAATACATTTGACTGAAATAAGAAATATTTCTAAATTTAAAAGCTGTTCATTCAAAGAAAATCTTTATATTTAGCTTTATTAATTTATTTGTTCCGAACCCATTAAAATCGGGTAATTATGGGCATGTAACAAGAGGCAAAAAGAGATTTGTTCGGCGAATCCATAAATTATATATAATCCTAATAAGCGTTATCAGCTTCATGGATGTACAGTGAGCTTTATAATCTAACAGACAGTTTTGGAATAAAAGTTTATGCATTTCAGAAGCAGATTTAAGTCGAAAATCAAATTTGAAAGATTATTTAGAAACTTTAACATAATATTAAATACTTTGCATCAATATAGGTTTTATTCATGCCCTGATTTTTTCGTATATTTACCAAAGACCTTTAAAATGCTGCAGGTATTTTTGAAAATTGTTTTCAAGTGATAAACAACATTAAATAAATAATTAAGTGCTCAATAAACTTAAGAGCCTATCCAGTGTTGTTTTTAACACTCGACTACCCCCGCAATCGTCAATTACAACGCATTGGTTATGTCATCAACGTTGTGGGGCTCGCGTTGTTTCGTTTTAATTCGATTTAATCGCATCCCAAAAAAACAAAAAAAAATCCGATACGATTCGACACGACACGAAAGGCAACAACTGCAACGTGTGATGCATTTGCATTAACATCATTCCATATTCATTTATGCATATATATTTTTGTTGTTTTTGCTGTTGTTGTTGTTGCTGTTGTTGTAATAACTTAATATAAGCATTTTTTGTTTTAACAATTTCTCTAGCTCGTGTCGCTTATTATTGTTATTATTTGTCGTTTGCATCTTTGCGATTCGATTTGATTTGATTTGATTTGATTTCATTTATGGTTATCTCGACAAACCGCATTCAAAATCCTTTATTTGGTGTTTATTGTTTTTAACCGTTTCGTACTCTAACCCCTTACCAAAAAAGGGTATCGATCAAAATGCTGCTGACGTCTGACAAAAACAAAACGAATAATAATAAGTTCGGTGCTATGAGGATTAAAGTTCATACTCACAGATATGCATATGTTTGGTAGAGTATTTCTGTGTCGATGAGTTTCATTGAACTGCATCGTGTGGTGTCTTCTGCTGCGACTCTTATCATTGAACAATAGGTAAGGCTGCAGCAGACACGGCGAGTGAGAAAGAAATAGATAGGCAGACGCCCACGATGCATTGCATGGCTCGAGGCGTTAAATAGGTCTATCTCTCTCTCGCTTACCACGACCGTTGGGCATTTGGCCTTGTGCACACCATTTGCGATTTCTTAATTTTAAACTTACATGTATAGTTCGTGGAAGAGCACACAAACTTCGGTCATGCAATATCGAAGCTTACACTATTTGTGACTTCATTTAGTTGTTGTTGTTGTCTTTTCGTAAGCTGCATCACAGATTTTCACTTTCGAAAGCGTCGACATCGAATTGTTTATTATGATATCTATCACTCACACTCTCTAACAGCACGTGCCAATGTTATGCAGTAGTGCAGCACTTGCTAGAGATGCGATAATCGTAAGTCAATGGCAATTTAGCACTAACTGGAAAGACTTCCAGGGACAGGTTGCCAGATGTAACAAGATGTGAGCAGCAGTCAAACTAGACGGCCATTCCCATCGATGCTATCGATACTATCAATACCTTTTTTTTTGATCAAAATTTGACAACCAAATTGTGAACTTGCTAGAACGTTCTTTTCACAGCAAATTTCCGCTAGCTCACAACGTGCCTCGAGGTAGGTGTAAAAAAAAAATAATAAAAAAAACGTGTCCTTATATTAAATTGAATTACATACAATTTACAGTTATTTTTGCAACGAACTTAAATCTTCGACATGAATCCTGTAATTTATTACGAGTCGGGCTCGGATTCGGACGAAGGAGCTAATCTACCAAAGGTTCCAAAATTGACGGCCAACGCTGATGTCGAAATCGAGGTAAGTAAAAAGGAGACCACGTTGAAATTGAAAATGAAAATGGACTTTGGCTTTGATAATAACAGTAAGATATTTGTATCGTTATTAAGGAGTATGTTCCCTATGAGGACACAGTGACCGCTTTTCAGCTGGAGGCGCATTCATTTCAAGAGGAACGTGCCAAGGTTGTGGCACACGAGGAGACTGGGCAAAGCGCTATGAATGTCAATATGGAATTGGCTGTCCAATCCACGGAGAATTTGGATATCCTGCTGCCATCGAACAAGGCAGAGATTATGCGTGTTCTCGATTTGCAGGGCGGTGAGGCAACCCTTGCCGATATCTTGATCGGCAAGCCCATAACACATCTGGGCCGTTACTATCTAGCCGCTCTAGAGCTTGTCAAGGAGAGAATTGTGAAACTGGCCGTACTCAATGGCCACAATAACGGTGGAGCGGTTGAACCCACACAGGTGCTTCTCACGCGTCTTCCATACTTTGAACCGGCCAAAGGTGGGGATTATTGTGGCTCTTACTCTCCACCTTATCCATTTACGTTCGACGACGAGTAAAATACACACATACACATACACATACATGTACACACACATGTACACACACATGTACACACACATGTACACACACATGTACACACATATGTACACACACATGTACACACACATGTACACACACATGTACACACACATGTACACACACATGTACACACACATATACACACATGTACACACACATATCTAAAGACTTGGAACATCCTGTGATACAAGACTTTTATATGGAACAATAAAAATAAACTTATACACAATTTAAAGCTTTATGTTAACGGAATATTATATAACCTATGGAACCATAGAGCACATTGGATTGTAAGTTATATATACTTATACTATGTATATACATATATATATGTTCTTGAACAGCATTAACAAACGAGTCTAGCTGAATATTTATTCAAGAATTGTCCTTAAACTTAAATATCTGAGATAGTCAGGGCTAGGATTGAAATGCTGTATCCACTCAATTGTTGTCAAGAAACAAAGGAATGAATTCTTTTATGCTTTTTCTATGTTTCGCAATAAAATCTGTATAACTTTTTGAGGTTAGGTTTTCATTAATTTGTTTTTGCATTGGTTCATTATATTTAGTCGAGAGTCAAGTGTCAGGTGTCGAAGCAATTAAAGTGACTTTGTCAGAAAGTGGGCCAACTCATAGCGTAAGTCGATGCAACTGAGTTGCATGCAACAAAGCGCAAGTACGTGACATGTGCCTCAAAAAACAAACACACACACACACTAAACAACAAAGCGAAGAAGAAGAAGAAGAAAAACAACACAAAAAGATAGCGAAAGCCGTTCAGGAAGCGCACAAAGATGTTGCAACATATGGTGAGTGGGGGTTGTGTTGGGGTGGCTTGCAAAGGCTTTGGTTGTTGCAACGTTGCAACGGCAGCCCGTTGTGTCACGTAATTAGCTTAGATTTTGTCATTTCTTTTCTTATGATTATTATTTTCTTGCTTTCTGACTTTGCTTTGCTTACCTTACGTGCTTACCACCCCCCCCCCCCCCCTCCTTCCCCTAACCCCGCTCTACGACCGTCTCTCTAAAATGTGTGTCAATATGGCATTAATAATCATTAGGTAAAAGGCAATTGCGAAAAGCGTCTGTCTCTGTATGTATGTATGTATGTGTGTGTGTGTGTATGTATTTATGTATGTGTGTGTGTATGTATGTATGTATGTATGTATGTCTGTATGTATGTATGTCTGTATGTATGAATGTCTGTATGTATGTATGTATGAATGTGTGTATGTATGTATGTGTGTATGTATGTATATATGTGTATGTATGTATATGTCTGTATGTATGTGTATATATGTATGTATGTGTATGTATGTATAGATGTGTATGTATGTATGTATATATGTGTATGTATGTATATATATATGTATGTATGTATGTACGTGTGTATGTGTAATGCCCGTAACAGCTTTTCGCTTCCGCAAACGCCGTCGTCCACTGTTCAAAAAAGCGCAAATTGAAACAAGCAAAATAAAATCGAGCTGCAACCAAAAAACCAAATAAAATAAAAAATCAAAATGAACAAAACACAAACAAAAACACAAAAATAAATACAATTCCAAAATTACATTGCAAAAAGTAAAATAAAATTTAAAAAAAAAATAAACTTTAAAAAAGTCGAAAAAAATTGAAGAAAACAAAAACATTACCCTATAATTGATATGTTGAAATAACATTTTCGAAATACTCGAATAAGATCTTAAGATCACTTTATTTTGTATCTTTTACAAGAATAATGTAAGATAAAGTCATTGAAAACTGAACTTTAAAGTAAATAATGGAAATAAAAGTAAAGATTTTGGCATGAAGTTTAGATTCCAATCACTATTGAATACCCTGCCTTCAAAGGGGATGACAATATATATATATATATATATATATATATATATATTTGTGTGTGTGTGTGTGTGTGTGTGTGGGCCGACGCCTAAACGGATTTGTCGTCAACCGTTTTATGAAAAAAAAAACAACAATACACAAAAACTCGCATTGTTGTTTTCGTTGTGTGGGGGGAAGAGATGGGACGACAGTTTATGCAGGGTGGGGGGATGTGTAGTGTAGGTTTAAAGAGTTAAGACGAATGGAGTGAAGTGAAGTTGGAATTGCCACCAATAGTCAGCTAACCGAATTGGCCATAACACTAACACTAACACTAATACCAAGCATGGCCAACAATTCACGATGACTGGACTGGCTTTATGTGTTATTGTTGTTATTGTTGTTATTGCTTTCAACTCAATCAAAATGTCTTATAAAAATATTCAAAACTGTCCACGCGATTCCATTCAAAATCTGATTTCAAAGGCCGTGTCGATCGTTGCCGTCAACAACAATGAATTTCATACTGTTGTTGTTGTTGTTGCTGGTTTCTTAGAGTTCAAGGTTCTCATCGACAACTTCCTCTCTGTCTCTCTCTCTCTCTCTCTCTCTCTCTCTCTCTCTCTCTCTTTGTGTCTGTCTCTTGTAGTTGGCAATGATAGATCGCTGCCTAATGATTACTGCAACAACAACAACAACAACAACAATAGCAACTACAAACAGCAACAGTTGCTGTGTGTGTGTGTGTGTGTGTGTTTGTGTGTTGGTCACCTGCTTCGGATGCCGCCCCTCCTACCTTCCACCACCCATTCCACTAGACACTTTTTGATCTTGAGCCGTTGATTGGCCCAACTGGCTAATGCTAACGGTATTTCCATAATGCCATAGAAGGCGTTTTGTTTGCCGAAAAGTTTGTTGCCCTCTCCTCTCCTCTCTTCGCTCGCTCGCTCTCTCTCTTTTTCTCTCTTTCTCTCTCGCTTGTTTAGGTGTGGGAAACGACCATGGACAAAAGCTTGATGCGATGAGATCACTGATCGAATCGATTGAACTCGGCATATGATTACATATCTATATATATATATATATATATGAGTGTATGTGTGTGTGTGTGGGTGTTGGTGCAAGAACTGCAATTGGTAATTGATGGGTTGCAACGCGATACCTGCCACTTGTGTGTGTGTGTGTGGCAAACTGTGGGAAATAATCTCAAGATTTCAATTTTGTCAAAAAGATCAAAGAATTTGTCACAGAGATCAAGGAACTATACACATATATATATATTAAAACAAACTTGTACTCACAGTATATATATATATATATATATATATATATAACTAACAAGACAAAGACTGTTGCCAAAAAAAAAAAAAACTAAGCCAAACTCTGAACTGGTTTTTTACGTTTGCTGCTAAAAGCCAAAGCCAAAACGAATTTTGAATGTGGGTGAAGTTGTTAAAAAAAACAACAACAACAACAACAATGTGGCAAACGCAAACTCAAAACGCAATCGAGGCCAATCGCTCCGTGTTGGGTTCCAGAGCAACACCCTACCCTCCCCCTCCCCCTCACGCCTCTCCGACCCTCTTACCCCAAACACACACACACACACAGACACCAGCCTCGCCTCGCCACGCCCCGCCCCGCTACGCCCCATAAATGTTAGACCTGCTAAGCGCATATTTAGTTATAAACTTGAATTTAGACTCGGCCCAAATTAGATAGACAAGACTTTTGGCCGCGTAGTGAGAGCGCCCCCCTTAACCCCCCCCCCCCTTCCTTCCACTCCTCCTCCACCAACTCAAGCGAACACTGCCACCATGCGACAGTTACAAATGTTGTCGCAATTGCCCAAAAAGACAACAACAACAACAACTGAAGAATGTTCGCCTTGGGAATGAAACGAAATGGCATGAAACGGATGAGACCAAAATGAGACAAAAAAATAATAATATGAAATAAAATAAAATAAACTAAACTAAAAACAAACTTTGCTTCAAGGAATCAAAGTTATTTCAATTTAATTTAATTTTATCTTTTTTTGTATTTTTTTTCGAACTTGCTTCCTATTTCGATTTAACACACAGTTTGCCAACAAAGTGTTTACACACTGTGAAAAATTTGCATATTATTATACTTGCTCCCATTAAAAATGGTTAAAAAGGGTATAATGGTTTTGTGCAAAAGTATTTAACAGGCAGAAGGAAGCATCTCCGACCCATAAAGTATATATATTATTGATCAGCATCAACAGCCGAGTCGATATAGCCATGTCCGTCTGTCCGTCCGTCCGTCTGTCCGTCTGTCCGTCTGTCTGTCTGTCCGTCTGTCCGTATGTATGAGCCAACCGATCTCAGAGACTATAAGAGCTAGAGACTCCAGATTTGGAACTTAAGCTCGCCTAATCCCTAGGCAGTACAAGCTTGTTTTCGATTTTCGATAACTCTTCCCATTTTTGATGTGCACATGGGGTCGATAACAATAAAATCTTGAATTTGGAAAACTTTGAGATGGCATTTGAAATAATGAACAAAATAATGACAATCTGTGAAATTTTTATTAAAATCGGTTAAAAATAACAGGAGATATGGGACATTTACTTATGCGCGTACACACACGCACACATACTTGCAAGCACTGACTGTACGCGTAAAGTATAGGGATCAGGGTATCGTCTAGTCGGGATTTATCGACTAGAGCCTTCTTACTTGCTTTTCTTTTAATGTTGTTGTTGTTTTTATTTATGTATGTACATAATGTATATATAAAAAGTGTGTAAAATAACAAAATAAAAGCAATTTATTTCAACTGATAATGATTGTTATTATAGAGTAGTTCCTTAGTTAAAAGGGTCGTTCGGCAGCTTAAGCAGGAACAAAAACAAAATGGCTGCCCAAAATAGGCAAACCGATTGACTCAACTCAAGCGGAACTCTATTTTAGCTATATATGTATGTATGTATGTACATACATATGTCTGTATGTATGTATGTGTATGCGTGCGATATGGCAATCTTGCGGCGGTGAATCGTGCAAATTGCCAGCCCATATGTCTATTTGGCTATTTGTCCAGTTTTGGTCACAGAAAACGTAAAAAGCATTTTTGTGCTTTGGCTAAGTAAATACTACGAGCATATGTAAATATTAATTTTATTAAACAAACGTGACGCGAACTCTTTTTAAGCGTTGACACGACAATTTTAACCCACACACACACACAAATACCTACATAGGTAGATATGCATGTATGCATGTGTGTGTATGTATTTAGATGTTGAGATTAAACAGTGCGCGCTTTTCATATTTGGCTTTTCAATTTACAATATTTATGCCATGCAAAACTGTTGTTTATTGTTACTGTTATTGGCCCCGACAACAACAACAACAACAACAACGAAAACAACTAAAACTACAAATACAAATACAACAATCGCGGACTTGGACTCGTTTTATAAAGTTTCGGTGACATCGTCCAACGTTTGCTTGCATGTATGTACATGTACGTACTTACATACATACATACACACATACATGTACGTGCAGGCGTTGCTAGCGGAGTTTAAGAGTCAAAGTCGCACAAAAAGCAACAAAATAAAACAACAACAAAAGTAAAAGAAGCGGCGGCGGCAGTCCATCAACGCATCCCAAAATGCGTGGGAATTGCGCCGGCCTTGCTTTGAAGTCATGCTCTGTGTATGTGTGTGTGTGTGTTTGTGTGTTTGTGTTGTGCGAGTGCGAATGCTGTGCGAATGTTAGCAAAGGCTATTTGCGGAATTTCAAAGGCAAAAACAACATTGCACACGTACATAGATTTGCTAGTGAAAGCTGCTTAGTGTATGCACACACTGTTCGGACATTACAAGTGTGACCCTGTCTAGCGCAATTTGCTGGCAGCTTACACACACACACACACACACACGCACACAAAGCAAAGTGCGCCTGAATAGTGTGTACACGCTAGAAAATCGTTTGTTTTGGGTTTTTGGCCAGTGTGACCCCGCTCTGTGCGCGCAATTTGTCGCGCGGTATCATTAAAAAACAAAAAAAGCACCAAAAAGCGAATTGCGCAAAACGTTTTCAATATTTTTTTGCTTGCAAATATGGCTAAAGAAGCATAATTGTCACATAATAGCCTGCAAAACTTGGCTTGTTGTTGTCGTTTAATTGGCTAAAAGCAAAAAACAAAATGAATCATCACTGGAAGCAGCAGCAGCAGCAGCAGCAAAAACAACAATAGTCGCATTTTGTAGGCGACTCAACGATTTTGGACTTCCTTTTTTGTGTCGGCATCCAAATGATTGTCGCCATTGAGACTGCACGACAATTGCAACAACGTGACGCATGAACAGCGGCTTGCAGTTGCCGCCCTCCGCGCCGCCTCCGCAAGGTTAACAATAACAACAACAACAACAACAAAAACAACTGCAACTCACTGTCAGCAAGTTTGGTGAAGGATTGGAAGGTGGTGTGGAGGTGTGGAGGGGGTGGGGGGTTGTTGCTAATGTTAAGTAAACGCTCTTTAACCTCTTCCCTCTTCGTCTTGCCGCCTGCTGTTAACCGATTAATTCTATTTTGGACTTGCGACAAATATAGAACGCAATCCCTGAGACAGATGACCGTTAATGGAGACATTTCTGTGGCGTAAAAACAAAACTATTTATAAAACACACACACACACACACACACACATGCGCATGTTTGTATGTATGTACATATGTGCATATGCATATAGTTTATGGTTTGACAACTGCCGGAACGATCTTGATCAAAGCTGTGCGGCACATGCCACAACCAACAACAACCAACAACAACAACCAACAACAATGGCCAACAAGAGCTTAACAATGGTCAGAGGCAGGCGAACTTTGAGTGTGTCAAACAGTGGCAGCCGGCCACTTACAAGAACTTTAACACGCCAGAGTTCAAATTAGTCAGCAACACTCCATAAATCAGACAACGGAAAACAATCATAAAGACCTCTCGACCAGACACCACCAGATACCACCAGATACCAGACCTGACCAACACACCGACCAGTCAGACACAGCTGGCACCACATACAACAACAACAACAACTGGCCAATCGAGTTGATCGCCCGCTGCTTTTGCATTTTGCTGTTGCTGTTGTTGTTGTTGTTTGTTATTTGTTGGGTTCTGCCCATCGATTAGCATACAATTTGTTGCAGTTGTTGTTGTTGTTAGCAATAGCAATAAATAATACATTGCAAGGCGAATTAGTTAGGCAAAATTTATCGAAGGATTCAAAACAAAATTTCTTACTGCGTTAGAACAAAGTTGTAAAATAGTTTTGAACGTTTTTTTAAACACGTTTCCTTTGCTTACAGATACGAAATCAAGGCTTTAAAACAACAACGATGGCTGAGGCAGTCAAAAGGTTTATATAGTTATCGATGGGAATACTATGTCTAAGCTATAATAACTGCATTTTTAAGTACATATACAAAATTATTCTTGCTCTTAACATTTTTCTATTGCTTACAGACACAAAGTTAAGTTAACAGAGCATTTAACAGTCTGTTGACTTGGAGGAAACGTGAGGCGTTTAAATGTAGACTGATGTTGTTGTTGGTTGTTGTTGTTGTAATTGTTGTTGCAGCGTGTAACTTGTACGCAACACTGTAACAGCAATAACAATAATAACAACAACAACTTTAAGCACCGTCTCAATAAAGTGCAAATCGGATTAGACACTCCTCAGCCGACGCCTGCCTTTCCCCTCACCAACAACACCAACAACCACAAATGAAACTCAGCTGCATAACACTTGGCCACATTTACTGGACACTTGTAGTATTCGATCTGTGGCCAGATGCATAGATGCATAAGATATTTGATATCTTGGCCATAATGCCCAACAATAAATTGCCACTAATGAATTTGATTCATTTCGATTTCAATTTCGATTTGTTGCTGTTGGCCATTGGCTAAATCAACATTTGTGGCCCAAGGTGGGGAATCGAGGAGACAGTTGTCATAAGGCTGGCTAGCTTGGCCATATCACTGACCCATTTATGTCAGACGGTAGGCAAAGGCGTGCCCCAAACAACAACAACAGCAACAACAATATAACCAGTCGCATATCTTGATAGATTAAATATACTAAGTTGCAAACTGCTTGCAAAGATATTTCGATATGTACTCGGAACCAAAAATATGGAAAATGCAGTCCATAACGCGTGTCCTTCAAATTCCTTTTCAATAACAAATTTATGGAGCTTTTAGACTGCTTCTAAAAATGTATTCTTAATGTGAGATTGCTTATCGTATCAATTTGATAGTTTCTAGAATTTTTGAAGAATTTTTTTATTCATTTTATTTTATTTTTTTTAACAGATAAAGCCATCCAGCGGGGAATTGTCATTTAAATCATTTACGAACCGACGTGTTACAGTTGACAATTGGATCATACATAACATATATATATATATATATATATATAGGATCAACGTTCGGCGAATGAAACTTCTATTGGACTGAGTCCAGGCAAAATTCCCAATAACTTTTGGGCCACTTGGTATGCATGTCATGGCCATGGCCAGTACGAATGAAGAAGACAGTTAACCTGGCCAAGACAACGGACGAGTGATACACAATTATGAAGGCAACGACCAAAGTTTAACCATACTAAAATTTGATGGGCTCACGAAGTGATTTTGGGCCAACAAAAGTCACGAATCAAACAAAAAATGTTTAACTAAACTAAAGAACATTTCTCAGCTAATGCCTTTGATTTTCCTCTTATATATATATATGTGTATATATATATATGGAGAGAGTGGCAGTGTTGGTGTAACATTGTTAAGGCACTTGACCAATACTGTTTTTAAGTGAATTCAATCTTCAAGTATTTCCGAACACATTGAGTAACCCAAATACCAAACAATTTTATACTTTTATCACTTGAATAATTATTATTATTTTCTTTTCTTTTCTTTCATCGACTCATTTTGTACGTACGTACGTACGTATGTATGTATGTATGTATGTATGTATGTGTGTATGTTTCCATTGTTGATAACAATGTATAGATGAACGCGGTTGCTGCTTCTGGTACGGAAATCAACTGGCGGCATTTGCCCATAATCACAACGGCCACTTGATTGAGACCCACAATCCACCCCCCAACACCCCAACATACCCCCTCGCCAACTTCGTAACTTGACTTTAGCTTAAGGCAAATTGAATCTGGAGGTAAGCAATGCATTCATTCATTATCAGACGGTTCCAATGCTGCTGCTGCTGTTGCTGACGTTAAGTGCGAGCTAAGAGGTAGAGAGGGAAAGGGGGGGGGGGGGAGGAGGGATTGTTTGCTGGTCTCATATCGGCTATAATTGGCAGTGTGAGTGTTTGGGCCAATTAAAGACAGTCGTCAGCCTTATCAAATTCAATTAGTTAACCGCGAGAAATCGTTGGTCAAAAAAGACTAAAAAAAAGTAGGAAAATAAAAAATGCAAACAAATTGAAGCACTTACAAATAACAAATAATATTTGGAAAAAACATTTACAGTTAAAACTGCAGCATTATATTAATATAGTTTTGAAAAACTACAGATCGGTTTATTATAAATGGAAAATGTTTCTTTATCTTGTTATACCCTGATCCCATTAAAAATGGGAAATAAGGGTATCATGAAGTTGTGCAAAAGTATGTAACGGGCAGAAGGAAGCATCTCCGACCCCATACAGTATATATATTCTTGATCAGGATCAACAGCCGAGTCGATATAGCCATGTCCGTCTGTCCGTCCGTCTGTCCGTCTGTCCGTCTGTCCGTCTGTCCGTCTGTCCGTCTGTCTGTCCGTCTGTCCGTATGTATGAGCCAACCGATCTCAGAGACTATAAGAGCTAGAGACTCCAGATTTCGAACTTAAGCTCGCCTAATCCCTAGGCAGTACAAGTTTGTTTTTGATTTTCGATAACTCATCCCATTTTCGATATACACATGTGATCGATAACAATAAAATCTTGAATTTGAAAAAACTTTAAATGGCATTTTAATTATTGATCAAAATAATAACAATCTGTGAAATTTTTATTAAAATCGGTTGAGAAACACCGGAGATATGGAACCTTGAAGTTGAGTATGCAGTATGCAGTATGGTCGTACACACACGCACAAATACTTGCAAGCACTGACTGTACGCGTAAAGTATAGGGATCAGGGTATCGTCTAGTCGGGATTTCTCGACTAGAGCCTTCTTACTTGTTTTAAATTGAAATATTAAAGTTAAAGCAATAACTTTGTTGGGCTTAACTTGAAAATATAATACAAATTCTATATAGATGTAAGATAAACAAAAAAACCTTCAGTAAAATGGCATGATGGTGTTACAGTTTTGAAAAACTACAGATCGTTTCATTATAAATGGAAAATGTTTCTTTATCTTGTTTGAAATCGAAATATTAAAGTTAAAGCAATAACTTTGTTGGGCTTAACTTGAAAATATAATACAGATACTATATAGATGTATGATAAACAAAAATACCTTCAGTAAAATGGCATTATAGTATTATAGTTTTGAAAAACTACAGATCGGTTCACTATAAATGGAAAATGTTTCTTTATATTGTTTTAAATCGAAATATTAAAGTTAAAGCAATAACTTTGTTGGGCTTAACTTGAAAATATAATACAGATACTATATAGTTGTAAGATAAACAAAAAAACCTTCAGTAAAATGGCATTATAGTATTATAGTTTTGAAAAACTACAGATCGGTTCATTATAAATGGAAAATGTTTCTTTATCTTGTTTGAAATCGAAATATTAAAGTTAAAGCAATAACTTTGTTGGGCTTAACTTGTAAATATAATACAGATACTATATAGATGTAAGATAAACAAAAAAACCTTCAGTAAAATGGCATTATAGTATTATAGTTTTGAAAAACTTCAGATCGGTTTATTATAAATGGAAAATGTTTCTTTATCTTGTTTTAAATCGAAATAAAAAACTTAAAACAACAATTTTGTTGGACTAACTTGAAAATACAGTATAGATCCTATATAGATGTAAGATGAACAAGAAAACCTTCAGTAAAATGGCATTATGGTGTTATAGGTTTGAAAAACTACAGATCGGTTCATTATAAATGGAAAATGTTT
The DNA here is from genome assembly GCA_035044605.1 of Scaptomyza cyrtandrae. NCBI lineage: Eukaryota > Metazoa > Arthropoda > Insecta > Diptera > Drosophilidae > Scaptomyza > Scaptomyza cyrtandrae. The sequence goes on from JAWNNS010000639.1 coordinate 4,649,880, forward strand.
CTTTATCTTGTTTGAAATCGAAATATTAAAGTTAAAGCAATAACTTTGTTGGGCTTAACTTGTAAATATAATACAGATACTATATAGATGTAAGATAAACAAAAAAACCTTCAGTAAAATGGCATTACAGTATTATAGTTTTGAAAAACTACAGATCGGTTCATTATAAATGGAAAATGTTTCTTTATCTTGTTTTCAATCGAAATATTAAAGTTAAAGCAATAACTTTGTTGGGCTTAACTTGAAAATATATATACTATATAGATGTAAGATAAACAAAAAAACCTTCAGTAAAATGGCATTATAGTGTTATAGTTTTGAAAAACTTCAGATCGGTTCATTATAATATATGAAAAAGGGTTTCTTCTAGCTTGTCTTAAATTGAAATATTAAAGTTAAAGCAATAAATTTGTTGGGCTTAACTTGAAAATATAATACAGATACTATATAGATGTAAGATAAACAAAAAAACGTTCAGTAAAATAGCATTACAGTATTATAGTTTTGAAAAACTACAGATCGGTTCATTATAAATGGAAAATGTTTCTTTATCTTGTTTTAAATCGAAATATTAAAGTTAAAGCAATAACTTTGTTGGGCTTAACTTGAAAATATAATACAGATACTATATAGATGTAAGATAAACAAAAAAACCTTCAGTAAAATGGCATTACAGTATTATAGTTTTGAAAAACTACAGATCGGTTCATTATATATGGAAAATGTTTCTTTATCTTGTTTTAAATCGAAATATTAAAGTTAAAGCAATAACTTTGTTGGGCTTAACTTGAAAATATAATACAGATACTATATAGTTGTAAGATAAACAAAAAAACCATCAGTAAAATGGCATTATAGTATTATATATTTTGAAAAACTTCAAATCGGTTAGAATAAATGGAAAATGTTTCTTTATCTTGTTTGAAATCGAAATATTAAAATTAAAGCAATAACTTTGTTGGGCTTAACTTGAAAATATATATACTATATAGATGTAAGATAAACAAAAAAACCTTCAGTAAAATGGCATTATAGCATTATAGTTTTGAAAAACTACAGATCGGTTCATTATAAATGGAAAATGTTTCTTTATCTTGTTTGAAATCGAAATATTAAAGTTAAAGCAATAACTTTGTTGGGCTTAACTTGTAAATATAATACAGATACTATATAGATGTAAGATAAACAAAAAAACCTTCAGTAAAATGGCATTATAGTATTATAGTTTTGAAAAACTTCAGATCGGTTTATTATAAATGGAAAATGTTTCTTTATCTTGTTTTAAATCGAAATAAAAAACTTAAAACAACAATTTTGTTGGACTAACTTGAAAATACAGTATAGATCCTATATAGATGTAAGATGAACAAGAAAACCTTCAGTAAAATGGCATTATGGTGTTATAGGTTTGAAAAACTACAGATCGGTTCATTATAAATGGAAAATGTTTCTTTATCTTGTTTGAAATCGAAATATTAAAGTTAAAGCAATAAATTTGTTGGGCTTAACTTGAAAATATAATACAGATACTATATAGATGTAAGATAAACAAAAAAACCTTCAGTAAAATGGCATTATAGTATTATAGTTTTGAAAAACTACAGATCGGTTCATTATAAATGGAAAATGTTTCTTTATCTTGTTTAAAATCGAAATGTTAAAGTTAAAGCAATAACTTTGTTGGGCTTAACTTGAAAATATAATACAGATACTATATAGATGTAAGATAAACAAAAAAACCTTCAGTAAAATGGCATTATGGTGTTACAGTTTTGAAAAACTACAGATCGGATCATTATAAATGGAAAATGTTTCTTTATCTTGTTTAAAATCGAAATGTTAAAGTTAAAGCAATAACTTTGTTGGGCTTAACTTGTAAATATAATACAGATACTATATAGATGTAAGATAAACAAAAAAACCTTCAGTAAAATGGCATTATAGTATTATAGTTTTGAAAAACTACAGATCGGTTCACTATAAATGGAAAATGTTTCTTTATATTGTTTTAAATCGAAATATTAAAGTTAAAGCAATAACTTTGTTGGGCTTAGCTTGAAAATATAATACAGATACTATATAGATGTAAGATAAACAAAAAAGCCTTCAGTAAAATGGCATTATAGCATTATAGTTTTGAAAAACTACAGATCGGTTCATTATAACATATGGAAAAGGGTTTCTTTTAGCTTGTTTCGAATCAAAAAAAAAAAAAAATTAAAACAACAATTTTGTGGAGCTAAGTTGAAAAAAAAGTTTCTTAAAACATAAATCAACTATAATTTGTAATCTGGCGCACTTCCGTAAGTTTTGAGCAAGTGAATAATATGTTTTTGTGTTTTCGCACAACACTTAAAAAACGTTAATGATTGATAATCGCTGTGATCTTGGCTTATGCTAGGATAATACCAGTCGATTAGATACCATATGGTTAATATAGTTAATTGTGCGTAAATTGCAGTTGCTAATAATACAGCTAATATTAATTAACCAGATACAATGTATCTATATATACATATAAATATGTGTGTATGGGTATGTGTATGTGTATGTGTATGTATTGGTTGCGACGTTGCACGTGGATCGTTAGACAAATCGCTAATGATTGCCGCTAACGATCTGAGTACGCTAATTGGCAATGCTCAGAACTAAATATATACATAGTTATATGTACGTATGTAGAACACGCATAATTAATAAACACACACACACACACAGAGACAGAGACAGAAGAAGATTGGTGATGAAGACATGCAACAAAGTTGCTTTTATTTTTGTTGTATTATTTTCTTCCTCTTATTCACCTCATAAGATACCAAAACATACATAGCAAAGATACAGTAGATACAGTTAGTATCGTATCTGGCTGCCGCAAGTGGCAAGTTGCAAGTTGCAACTGCTGTCTGCTTTCACGTCGCCTCGTGAGTTTCAATTAAAGTTCCATTAACGCTTCGCGACACACACAATTATCAAAAATTTAATTTATGCTTATGACATTTGCCGGCAGCAGCCCCCCAAAAAGACTCCCAACATACAGACTCCTGCCCCCCCCCCCACAGCACCCCACCCACCCACCATCTCTCCACCACCCGGCCATATGCAAAATCGAAAAGAAACCTTTGTGTGTGTGTGTGTGTGTGTGTGTGTGTTTCGGTTAAATAAATAAATATATATATAAAGAGTTTTATTTTTTTTTTTTTTTTTGGTATTTAAAGACAGCCGCTGTGTGAAGATCAAAGTAATTTTATGATTATATGCTCCACGCATATATCCATCACCATATGCTCTAGCTGAATATAACCCCAAAAGCCATCGGAACAGGGAACAGGGCTGTGTCCTATCGTTGCCGTTTGCCGATGCAGATCGTTCGCTAGTTTTGTACTATATAAAAGAAAGAAACTAAACTAAAAATGCTCGATACAAAATATGAGCGAATTATTATTTAGTTAGTATTTGAATAGCTGATTTTCGAACTTAATGTAACCCTAAGGGTTATGCGTACCATCATTGTTAAAATTAGCGTAAATTTCAATTTCTTTGTTGTTTCTTTGACCGACTTAAGTTAACTTATCGCAGATTATTAATGATTTTGTCAAAAGTTCCTAAAGCCTGATCAAGGCTTAAGCTAGTTTAATCGCAAATCATGTATTGATAATAACGATAACGATAATTAATATTGTTTATATCGATATCGATTATATTTTTGAAATGAAAGGATTTGGAAACTTTTTCGTATTGTGAAACAAACATTTATCCCTAAAAAAATTCAAAATAAACGATAAGGTTACAAAACAAGACAACAGGGTATTACATATATATATATATATGTATGTGAGTGTGTGTAGTATATATGTGTATATGTATGGTGTGTAAATGCGCAAACGCCCCAAGACTTCTGCAGTGTTCTCGATACATTATACTTTTTAATGTGTGTTTGTGTGTGTGTTTAACTTTCAGGAATAGCCGCAACAATGCAACGTACAACAAACACACAACAAACACACAACAACAACAACACAGCGGGAGAGCCCAAACGATGCAGCGATGTTTCCCTGATACGAGAGGAATCCAGACTTTGTAGTCTTTGCAGTTGGTCTGCCTCGTTGCCTGGCTGCCAACAACAACAATAACAACAAACAGCGACAACAACAAGTCAAGACAAATTGTCTACGCGTTGAGGTCTTGGCTATTGGCCTCCAGCGTGACGTTGTCGGTGTTGCACACAGATCGAGGATGGCGCCAGTAGCCGCGGGCAGCGCCACTCAGCGCCCATAATCACAATAAACATGGCAATGGCACAAACCACACACACACACACACACACACACACTGTTGCAGACTGTGGCAATGGGTAGAGGCAGAGGTTTGTGGCATGCGCCACGTAACCGAAACCGAAACCAAAACCAAAACCAAAACAGGCAACGGGGCAAGCAAACGGCAACGCATCGGTAATTAAAAGTGGCATAATGCAATTTGCAACAGCAACAAAGAGAAGCACTTGCAATGTGGCACAGGGATGCTGAACAGGAAAGAACACGATAGGGAACAGAAACAGATCGGAACGCTCTTAAAGGGTTTTGCAGTGGAAATCTTTAACAATTTATTCTAGGCAATTTATTCAATTGTAATCGATCTCTAGGGTCCTAGTTCTTACTCTTCACAAACCATATGTCAACCACAACTAGCTGAGATGGACACAGAGAGAGAGAGAGAGAGAGAGAGTGAGAGAGAGAGAGAGAGAGGGGAAAACACAGAAAAGAATGCGCTTAAACATCAAAGAATGAAGAAGAAGCCCTTCGACACACACGCATAAATAATTATATATATAGATACTATATAAATATATATATATTTATTAATGTTTATGAGAGCTTAAGTTTCGAACACAATGTTAATAAATGATTGGTAATCGGATACGACGCAACGAAGTAAAGATACGAAAATTCAGATAAACTCCTACAAAATTAATCAATTAATTTTATTGATAAATAGCATTAACATTGTTAGCATTTATTATTTAGTTGAATTAGAAATATCAAAAGAAATGTTAACAAAACAAGAAGTAAACTAAGTTAAGGTATTTTATTTATTTTAAACAATCGATTTTTGTGGAACATCAATCATATAACTAGAATTAACGTAACAACAAGAGGACTTTGAATCAACTGGATACCAACTATCTGAAAGAATGAATAGTCGACAAGAACAAGAAGTTAATAAGTTGCGACTCAATTTAAGGTAATTTACTTTGAACGATCTTTTTTATACCCTGATCCCATTAAAAATGGTTAAAAAGGGTATAATGGTATGTAACAGTAGTATGTAACAGGCAGAAGGAAGCATCTCCGACCTTATAAAGTATATATATTCTTGATCAGTATCAACAGCCGAATCGATATGGCCATGTCCGTCTATATCTCAGAAACTTTAAGAGCTAGAGACTCCAGATTTTGAAGATAAGCTTACCTAGTTCCTAGGCAGTACAAGTTTGTTTTCGATTTTCGATAACTCTTCCCGTTTCTAATATACACATGGGATCGATAACAACAAAATCTTGAATATGGAAAACTTTGAGATGGCATGTGATACGTTTAACAAAATATTGACAATCTGTGAAATTTTTATTAAAATTGGTTGAGAAACACCGGAGATATGGAACATTGAAGTTGAGAATGCAATATGCAGTATCTGAAAGCATGAATAGTGGGCAAGAACTTACTAAACTTAAATAAAAAGCCCAAAAATAAACTGTTTTGTTTTGTTTTGTAGCTAGTTGAAATAGCAAATGTAAAGATTGTAAAGATAAAGCTTAAGAAAAAAGGTAAAAAGCAAATGCGAATTGTTGAATAGGAAAACATATGTTTTGTTAACAACAATTTGAATGATGTAATGAATGGTACTTAAGATTGTTTTGCAGTTAATTAAAAAGCGTGCAAAATGAAGCTGTTCCAAACTGTTGCGAAACGGTTCGAAAGGGTTGAATGGCCAGTCGCATTGAGGCAAAGCGTCGCAAGTGTCGCAAACTGGGGCAGTAGCAAGTGAAACAGAAACAGAAACTTGACTGTTGCCACTTCAGGTAGCAGCATGGCAAAGTGCAACATTTAAAGCACTCACAAATGCATTTGCATTTGTGGCATGTGGCATGTGGCATGAGGCAACGAACGAACGTAACCCTATTTATTTGAAGAGTGTGACACTAAGGAGCTTTGACCTGCTCCCACAAGGAGCAGGATCAGGAGCAGGAGCCTTAAACAAACTCCAGACAAAACCTAAGCTTGGGTAAGCCGGATGGGCTGTGCTAGCTTGCCGCTGTCAACTAGAATGACTGACTGACGGACAGATTGACTGACTGACAGAACGCATGGGCAAGAAAAGCGGAAAAATGTGTTAATCTTCTCGGGCGCTTTTAGCACCTTGTCGAAAGCAAACATCCCAAAGATTTCCAAACAGTTTGCACCCACTAAATCGGAGGCATGTGTAAATTTGTGTGTATTTTATGGAACTAAGCTCATATCTTTTAGTCCCGCAACACCCCGCACCACCCGCTTGCCAACCCGTTCATCATTTGCTTTTCAGCTTTTCATATTTCATTTTGTTTATGTGTTCCATTCTACTCCATTCAAACAGCTGCTGGCAATAAAAACGGCTTACAACTAACACTCCTAAGCCCCCCCCCCCTCCCCACCAACACCACCACCACCACCAGCACCGCCTACCCACCCCCTAAACCCCATTCGACAAACAAATAAACACTTTTAAAGTTAATCTAAAAACTTTAAAAGCTTCACGTTTTTTGTCTTTTATTACTTGTCAACAAAGTTCATGTAGCTTGATTTTTACAACTAAATGTTCAAAAAAGAATTAAAAATTGAAGCTTCGTTCGATTAAAGCTTATCAAAGATATAGCCGGTTGAGATGCAGATACTGTTGAGAGCTTACCTTGCAAAGCGCAACTCCGGTGTCGAGGCGATCCATAAAGTTTTCGGCATTGATACTAAGCTCCGGATATAGCATGCTTAGCCATTCGGCTAGATCCTCCTTCATCGCCTCCAAATACTCCTCGCTGGACTTGAAGGGCCTATAAGGCCGCGCCTCAAGCATTGCCATCGCGCCAACTAAATGTTATTCCTTAAGTTTCGAACACTTGATATTATTAAATCTCGTTTAAGTACGTTTGGATCGATCGTCTCGTTTTAAGATATGAATGGGATTTGAGGCGATTTGAAGATTATATCGGTTCGTTATTATCGTTCGACTTTTCTTATGGTTCGATTGACTGTAGAGAGTCATTCATTGTCTCGTTCGTTAAGCTCATACAGAGTTGGAGAGAGAGAAAGAGAGAGACAGAGAGAGAGAGAGGCACAAAGCGTACCGTTATTCGCTCTTTCTTTGCGCTCGTTCTTCCGTTGTTCCGTCGTTCCCCCCTCTTATTGTTTTGTTGTCAAAGTTCTGCAAAGATAAAATTGGCTTAAGAATTATGAAATTTGATATCCTTTAAATAAGATCGTATTACTTTTAGAGCTTTGATTCTTGATTATTAACGTTTAAAGTTGGAAAAGTCCTAAAAGGCTGCGTGTGAAATATGACACAAGATCAAATACATATATTAGGACATGGCTATATCGACTCGCCTGTTGATGCTTATAAAGAATATATATACAAGCTTCCTTCTGCCTGTTATATACTTTAGCACAAAACCATTTTACCCCCTTTTAACTGATTTTCAATGGGTTTAGGGTATAATATTTCTTGCAAATTAAACGAATATTTGGAATGCAGAGTTGCATTTGCTTATTTGAACACATATCACAATTTGTTGCAAGATTTATTAAGTTGAAAGTATGTGAAGATATGTAGAATTACATTCCCGAAACATTCCGGATCATAACTAATGAACTGCACGTTCAGGCATCTGATCAAGATATACTCAAACAACACAAACACACAAAACACACGCAGAGAGATCAAGTGGTATCATAAATTTCAAAATGTGCATATTCCATTAAATCTGCATACCAAATACATACATACATACATACATACATACATATTTGCGCACTTAATGGATTGTCTGCTGTTTTTTTTCGTTGTACACCTTCCTTAACACAGTGGCATTGCCAACACAATAAACACAATCCACAATCCACTTCATTCCACTCGTTCGCCTGTTTGAAAATGAATGAAACGAACGGCGTAAATTTATGACTATGGAACTGCAGCTGACATAATTATGGGACACAAAACCACAGCAACAACAGCAACAAGCAGCAGCAAGCAGCAACAACAATAAAAGTGACTCGCGGCGCGGTCGGTTACTTAAAAGTAACAACCGCAACAACAACAACAGCAAACTCAAATAAGTAGTAGTAGAAGAAGAAGAAGCATAAGATATATTGATGTTGGTTGGGCGCCAGGTTAATGGTGTTGCCAGCGGCATGCCCAAATGGCCGAAATAGCCAACATGCGATAACTTGCCAACCAAACCAACCCACCCACCCAGTTCCCCTCTGACTCTTCCATGATGCTGATGCTGCTGATGCTGATGATGATGATGATCTCCCCGCTAAGCCGCTAATTAGCGGTAAGCACAATTGAACTGTGAACTTCAAGGAGCGAAACAACAACAACAACAGCAACACCAGCAACAGTTTTGTGGCAAGCAGACGGGCGGGCGGCAGACGACAGACAGTCTGTCGTGAAAGATTAATGCCAATACCGCAACGGTATCGTACCTAAATGAAGTCTTGGCAAATCCCAATATATAGTATATAGTTAAGACTGAACCGACCATAAAACTTATTGCTTATATATTAATCAAACTGTTGTTGTCGTTGCATAAGTTGTTGCAAGCAGTCAAAGCAAGCGCATTCAATCATTTTCTTGCTGACCTTGCGGCTGTTTTAGAACCCAACGTTTACAGTTAAACTCTGCCTCTGACTGACTTAAGCAACATTCTTGCGCTTTGTGCTAAATATTATTCAAGTTACATTTAATAATTAAACTGCTTCCCATGTACGTGCTTATATATCTTTTAAGCCTGAATATATATATATATCTGTGCACCATATATATTTTCTTTCCTTATAAGTCAAATTTAACAGCTTTTAGTTGATACCTTTTACATATTACTGTTATAACTTAAATTAAAACTTATACTAATCTTATATTAATCTGGATGCCAAGTCATTTAACTGATAATCGATTTGGTTTTGGATTTTTGAGGGAGTTATGACTTCAGCAAGTTCTGACCTATATTCAAAATGATTTTAATTCCGACAGAATTTCGAGCGAAAGTGATTTCTGTGGCAGCTCTAAAAGATTTTAAGATGTTTTTTGTTTGGGTTATCCTTAGAATCGAACGAAATGAAAGAAAGTCCGAAAGTTTTACAACAAAGCACCAATACTTAACACATGAATTGGGTTAAAATCAGAAGTTAAAGTCGTGTGTATTACTTACATAAGGTTATACGAATTGGCAAATGTTGCTTAATTAATGGCATTGATGGGGCAAGATTGCGGATTAAACGAAAACTTAAACCAAAAACTTATAGCTTGATATGTTAGTTAGTTATTTTGTTTTGTGCAACTTTTGATTGGAAATTGTAGCAAAACAATATGCACTCCGGGGGCTCTGTTTAGCCCGCTGATTGCCCCAAAAGAAATCGCGTTTTTGAGGGGAGGTATTCATATTTTTTGACTCTTTTTTCTTATCGCCTATCGCCTATAAACCTAAAATTATAGTATATGGAAACACTGATCGATGCGATCGATCAATAGATTATAAATGCTACATGCCACGCCCCCAATATGCAAATTTGCGCATTGTATCGAGATGCTGTTTTTTTTTTGTGTGTTTGCGGATTTTATTTCACTGTTTTGATTATTAGCGGTATTTTTGAAAGTGAATTTAATTAAAAGTCCAAATGGATGATGATGCATCATCGACAATCACCAATCACCAATCAACAATCAACAATCTCCATCGCAATCACAGATTTACATATAAGGCCAACACAACCAAAAAAAAACTTGGTGACTTGGTAATTGTGTTTTTTTTTGCCAATTGCAAATTTGCGAATTTGTCTCCCAGCTGCGTTAAATTATTGTCGCGTCAGCTTAAAGCTTTCTAAGTACTGGAGCTGAAAAGCAAACAACTCGACAACGAGATACCCTGATCTCAATGACATGTCCAAACTTGATTATAAAATGGAAAATTTAACAATTTATAGATCGAATTATGATCAAAAATGCAACTAAAATGTGATTTTTTCTATGTTATTGGAGTAAAACCTTTGACCACCTTTAAGATATTGATCGATAAGTCGTCTTGAGAGAGTTATTGATGTGCCATACGAATAGCAAAGTTCCAATGCAAGCATGTGTCATAAATACTATAACGATCTATGAACAAATGCTGTTAAGTGATTTTTTCTACCGCATCTGCATCTGCGTTCACGTTTAGAAAACAGCTGCGTCACAAGATTTATTCAACTTATAAGTTAAATACTGTAAGGGGCAAGGATAGATAAAGCATTATGCTTTATGTAATATGATGACAAAGGATAACGATTCGAACGGATCGTTATTGCTTTCTAACGTATTAAGTTGCTTCTGCTTTTGTTATTTACGCTGTTTATTGACAGGACAAACAATCGATATAAATAATTGCTGTTATCGAACAAAGACACTTAACAGCAGCTTAACAGAGCGCGAATGAAACGGCGTTTTAATAGTGCAGTTTTTAACTTTTCTTCCTGTACGTGAAATTGTTTCAACTTCAAGTTTGCATCGATCTAAAGCAAGCGATGAAGATAAAGGCAATAAAAGGCAATTTTGATCGGCAGCCAAGAAACTTTCTTGTAAAAAGGTAAGCGAACTGTAACAACTCGAAACTGATAAGTAAAACGGAGCAAAGAGATCTAGCAAACATACAAATTGAAGATAGCTAGTATAGCTATGCCATCGAATGATCAGCCTGACCACCCCGAGTTGCCCGAGCTGCCCGATTATTTAGAGGAGCCACTTGATTTTGACGAGTGGGGTGAGCTGCCTGGGGATGCGTACGTAGATTTGCGTGACGGTTTCGAGGAACACTGGGATGATGATTAAACCGATGAGCAAGGAGCAAGTTTAGGTAAACGATTCGCAACAAGGCGACAAGTTACTTAACTTAACGCATAGTTCGGAAGAGAAGGAACTCTATGCTGGAGAACGTTGAACAAGTATACCACATAGCACAGAACAAGTGAACAAATCGAGGAACAGCCAAATAACGAGTATAAATCCATATACGTTCGTTTTTTCTATGGTGTTTAGAGTATGAAACATAGATTAAGTGTTCTCTAGTTTATTGTTTTCGAATGGAACTCAGTTCTTTTAATGATTGTTGTAAAAATAAACCAAACCAATTTTTTTTGTTTTTTTGTTTGTACAGTTTTAATTGTTTTTGGCTTTGTTTTGGGTTTCTTTTATTGATTTTGTATAATGTTGTATTGAACGGTTTTTCATTATCACTCGAATCGAATCGACTCGAAGCGACTTTTCGAAATTGGTGGTATTGCATGTTCGAGTGCTTTGAGTCTCTTTTAGGTGCTTCAAATAGTGCCGTTTGAAGTGTGAATTGCCAAATGACAACAATACAACACTTTAATATATTGCTTTTTCAAATATACAAATTGTAACGTCGCCTATCAACATAAGAAAAACAACAACAACAACAACAAAAATCGATGTTAACGCTGTTCGATTAACAATTTGCCGTTTGATAGATGAGACAGCGATTGTATTGCTATTGCAATATACTACTTACATTACCAATAAAATCTCTTGCTGCTTGTTTTTGTTGTTGTAGCACAATGTTATTGGTGTGAAGTGTGTGTGTGTGTGTGTGTGTGTGTGTGTGAACTTGATCTAACTAAATGAGTCAAGAGTTTTTTGTGTTTTCAGATTTCAACTCCCAATTTGAATGGCACTTGAAAGCGACAATCGAAACGATTTTGTTTCAGGCATTGACATGAATGGGGCACAAAATTCACACACACAGAGACAGAGACAGAGAGTGAGAGAGACATTTGCGATTCCCATGGAGTCCCCAAACCCCCCCATCACCAGCTCCCTGTTGCAACACACACACACATACACATGTGGCACGAATTCAAAGCGTTTGTTGCACTTCGCATCTGTCAGATTTCAGTGTCGAGGCTTTTTATTGTTGTTGTTGTTGTTATTATTATTGCATGCAACGTTCGAAGATGATGAGAAGAAGTTGTAGGGGTAGACGACACCCATGGACCATGATTTTGACAGCATGTATGAGGTTGTGCGTGTGTGTGTGTGTGTGTGCAACATGAGTGTCATTTGAAGTGCGGGAATCAATGCAACAACAGCAACAATCATCGTCATCGTCATCGACATCGACATCAAGTCAAGTGCAACAAGAGTTATTTTCACAAGTTATTATCTATCCATTTATACACTGAGCCAACAGCATAACAGGCACTTCAATGCAACAGCTCTCTTCTGCTTCTTCCCTTGCACCTTCTCGCTCTACCAACGCCCCAACACCCCCAACAACCCCTCTACATTCATACAAAATATCAACAACACAAAGTCTGGCATGCTTAAGCCCTGTGATGGATGCGTTCGGTTTGCGCCGCGGCTGTTGCTCTTTTTCTTAGTTTCAAAAAAAAGAAAACACTTCATATATGTACATATATATATATATGCGCAAGAGTATGGGGTATGATCGACTATGTCGCAGGTAAGTTGAAAAGATGAGAAATTTAACTGAATTTAGTTTCTCTGCGGGTTTTTCTTTTTGGATGTGCTATATGCGAAACTTAAGTTGAAATACGCCCAGAATGTTGGGTTTTCGAGTTATTCTGGGTTGAAAAATCATGATTTGGATGCGTTATGTGAATCATAAGATGTACAAACTGAATACCTTGAAAACTATCTCAAAACGAAGTTTTTGTTTTTTCACATTACAGGGTATGTGGATAAACTATCTTTATGTTATATATATATACTGCACTTATCTATTTGTATTCTTTTTGTCGGCTTAGTTTCAGTAAGTGTGTGTGTATATGTGTGTGTGTTTGTGTTTGTGTGGCTTTTGTCCATGATGCATTTGCATATGCGCAGCAATGGGGCGCATTGTCATCGCGAACGTCATTATCATTACCATATAGCCCATCATCATCATCATTATCGTCGTAGTGTTGCCATAAATGTCGTCACTTGATGTTTTTTTTTTGTTAGGGTGCACTGCACTCTCTGCCACAATGTGGCAAGTACATAAGTAAGTGACGGAAAATCAATAGACGCGGCATGACGCCCACGTGGCGCCATCCAAACGCCTTTTAGACAAAGGATTGTTAGCAACAAAAAGGCCAAGAAAAACCAAAAGCGATAGCGAATGCTTCTTTTGATTTGTCAAAGTGTGAGAAAAAAAAACTATCGCAAATAACAGGACGACGACCTTGTCAGACAGACACGAGTCACGAGACACGAGACAAGTAGCGGTTGGGTATGAGGTAGAGCGGGGGCAAGCTGCAGCTGCAACTGGCAACAGCATTTGGAATCTTTTTCGAACAAAACATTCGCATGTTTCACACAATGAGACGCCAACAAAAAAAGAAACACAAAAACTGTATTTTTAAACAGTTTTTTGTATGTAGCCTTCGATTTGTTGTCTCGGTTTTTTTGGTTTTTTTTTGTATTTAATAAACTTGGTTGGGCAACATGAAACTTAAGAACAAAACAACAAAAGCAACAACTCCAACTGCTTAAGAAATGTCGCACAAAACTTTGCTTACAACAAACACACACACACACACACATATATAGGTATGTTTGTGTGTGCACAACAACAAGAAATAGCGACAACAGCGGACAAGTTAAGAATTCGAAACAAGAAACGCAACTTAAGCTGCGTAGGTTTCTTAAGTAACTTCAAATGTTTTGATTAGACTTTAAATGACAACAACAACAACAACAATGCACACACAACAAAAGCTATGTGTGTGTTTGTGTGTGTGTGTGTGTGTGTGTGAATGCCAAATGACAGGCCAGCAACAAAGTCGAAAGCGAAGTCCAAACTCAAAGTCGAACTCGATTCCAAATGCGAATGCGAAGCTCAAAGTTAATTTTGCGCAGTCGCAGTCGCTGCTGCTGCTGCTGCCGCGTCCAGTGTGGGTTGCCACCGAAAACTAAAGAGACCTCCAAAGACTCGAAAGATACATTATAGCCGATATCTGTTTGCTATCTAAGCTAATAATTTAATTCTCAAAAAAATAAAAACCTTTTATTTATTTATTATATACTTTACATTAAAAGTAGCTTTACTTAACTTAGTTTTAAGAAGGCTAATAGAGATCCCTTCTGACATATGTGTTGCTTGGAACTGTATTTAAACAATATTAATAACCAAGCTCATCTTGTTACTGAAATTTTTCAAAATTGCCTTACTTTTCTTAGCCTTAGAGTTATTTCAATATTGGAATATTTTTTTTTTCGATATTTAATCGTTTTATAGTTTTTTTATTCCCCCAAACCATTGAAAATGAGTATAAAGTATGTAGCAGGCAAAAGGAAGCATCTACGAACCTATTAAGTATATACTATATTCTCGATCAGCATCAACAGCCGAGTCGATAAAGCCATGTCCGTCTGTCTGTCTGTCTGTCTCAATGAACACGTCGTTCTTAGGGACAATAAGAGCACGGCTAATCTTTTGGCAGTACAAGTTTGTTTCAAATTTTCGATAACTCTTCCCGTTTTCGATATACACATGTTATCGATAACAATAAAATCTTGATTTTGGGAGCTTTGAAAATGGATTTAGTAACTATAGATTTTCATAACTATAATGACAATCTGTGAAAATCGGTTAAGAAACATCAGAGATATGGAACAGTGACTGTACGCGCTAAGTATAGAGTTCAGTGTATCTTCTAGTCGGTATTTCTCGACTAGCGCGATGTTACTTACTTTTTTTAAGTAATTTAAAATATTAAAAACATAAGTTATTATGAAATTCTTCTCATTTCAGCATATTTTCACATAAGAACATTTTGTAAGCAATCTTATAATAATAAGTAAACTTACATTTTACACAAACTTTAAGCTAAGAGAGCATCGTTCAAGTAACCCAGCATCTTTTGTTGTCAACATTTGATAGTTTTAAGCTGTTGTTGTGTTTGGTTGGCAAAACATCAAAAATAAATGAATAAAGTTTTGCTTGTATCTTTAAGCTGAGCTGTATCTTTAAGCTGTTGATGTTGCTGTATCTTTAGGTGTAACTGTCGTTCGCATTATCCGTGCGATAAATAATCGAATGGCTGCTTGGGTGGCAAAAAAAAAAATAATAAAATACTGTTTCTTAAGATCCCGAAAACAAATGGAAAACATTTTTTGCTGTTGTTGTTGCTGCATCATCTTGGTTTGGTGCTGGAATACTTCTTGCGCTTTCCGCTTATGGAGTGGCTTTCATTAAGCATAAAGCAAGCGAACAAAGTTGGCCAAAAACAAAAACAACAACAAAAAAAATAACAAGAAGAAGATAAGCGAAAGGCAGCGGCAACACTCAAGGCGGCAACAACTCAAAAGATGCTTTTGTTGTTGCTGTTCTGAGCCCCTCTGTCTGTGGCTCAAGTTGTTGGGTTGTTGTCGGTCGTCAACAACGCGCAGCTGCGCATCTCGAACATTGTATCTGTAGCTGTTGTTGCTCTGTGTGTATGTGTATGTGTGTGTGTGTGTGTGTGTGTGTGTGTATTTGTATCTACTGTGTAGACCCGCACTTGACCTTGAACTTGTACAGGTTTACTTTTGTTTTCTTTGGCCATTTGGCCATTGGCCGTTGGCCGTTGCCCGTTGCCTTGGTCATCAACTTTGTGTGTTGTTTTTTTTTTGTTAAGCTTTGTTTGCCTTTTATGCCATGTGCCTTGCCTTTCTTTCTTTTTTTGTCTGTCTGTCTGTCTGTCTGGTTGTTGTTGTTGTTTTTATTGGCCTGGTCGGAGTGCGCGCGAGCCTAATCGGGCTTAATGCCGTTGCGGCTATTTATCGGGCTAGGATTATGAGCGACACCACCAACAAAACGAACTAAAAGAACCGAAGAACCAAAGAACCAAAGCACCAAAGAACCAAAGATCGAGAAGACAGACAAGGAGACAAGTTTCCAGGAATCGTTGTCGATGTTTTTTTTTTACAGCCTTTCAAACTTATGCAGAACTCGCTTCGATTCAATTCCATCCGCATGTGCATTTAATTTATATTCAAAGGTTTTTTTTTGTTTTTTTCCGATTTATGAAATGCCAAATGATCCAATCTTTTGTATCTTTTCTTCGTCGTTTGCATGCGGCATTTCTTCGATGATCTTTTATTCGCAATTCGTAATTCACATACCAAGTTCTCTGTTCTCGGGAACAACACACACACAAGCTAAATTTAGATAAAATTCTTGCTCCTTCTTCTTCGTTTGGGTTTTATTTAGAAACGAGAACATTTAAGTAAAGTCAGGAATAGTTTTATTTGCTCTTAAGTCTTAAGGAATTCCTTTATTTATTTATTTTTTTTTTGCCTTTCTATTTAAAGGTTTTCTGATTACGAAAAGTCTTGCGGATTTCTTTACTCTTAAGTTAATATTATTTAAAGTTTATATGAACTCTCCCCGCGTAAAATCTGTGTTTTACCTTGTTGCTGTTCCATTAAAGATGGGTTTTAGAGCGGAGCGCAAAACATAACATAAATAAATTGGCTTGTGTTACTAGCTTGAAATGGAAATGGCATAGAATGAAATGGTTAGAAAGATACCGAGTGTTGCATATTGTATGTATTTATATATATATACATCTATATATATGGCCATATGGGGTGCAGTTGCTGTGGCACGAAGCGTGACAATTTCCTCATGAGCGAATTCGCCTTATGCAGAGTCAAGTGCCTGACGACAATCTTAAGCTCTATATTCATTAAGAGTCAAACAAAGCTGATGCTGGGGATGCGGTAGGGCTGTAGCAGAAAGAAGATGGATAAGTGGAACAGTTTCAAGTGCGCACACAGATACTTCTTACATATACATATGCAGTTAATTCGTATTGACAATTGACATTGGATGGAAAGAGGAGTATGTAAGTAATTGGAACCTGGGTCCAAAGGTGTGACACAATTGCTCCCCATATCAAATGACGACAAGAAAACAGCTCAGACAACAGGGACAGAGACAGACAGAGAGAAAGAGAGAGAAAGAGAGAGAGAGAGAGAGGGAAACAGAAGCTGCAACAAGAAACAGAGCTTTTGCTAATTCACAAAGACTAAAAGCGACAGATTGAGATTGAGTTTGAGTCTAAGATCCGAGACTTTGAGATTGGACATAGACATGGACATGGACATAATTGGCATTGTTGCATTATCTACAAAAGCATTGTAGTATTGTTTCATTTGTGTGTGTGTGTGTGTGGTGCAACAACAGGTGAGAGTTATGCGCTGTTGTTAATTAACCATTTACGGCCTGATTGCAGCGACAGAGACAGACAGATAGAAACAAGCAAGCCAAACAGACGGCAAGATAAACAAACACAAGTATAAGTATAACGAGGTCAGCAGTTAACTGTTGCAAAGCTAAACAGAGCACACACACACATACTTTTTCTTCTTCTTCTGTCTAAGATATATCTTAGATTAATGCCATTAGGCGAGTGAAAAAGACAGCTTAAAGTTCTCAAGGGTGCCAAATGGTACCCAGTTAGCAGTTACAACGACGCGAAAAGTCGCAAGCACAAGTTGATACAAGTATTATCGATTATTATCGATATTTGTGTAGAGCTTGTGATTGAAATGAGTCAATGAATATGTATAGGGATATAAGAATTAATTAATCGATAAATCGATAACAAGTCGATATACGGGAAATAGCCATAGATTAATCGATAAAGCTTTGATGTTTGTTTCTACTTATTGATAGAGCTTTAAATAACGCAAATGCGCACAATACTTGCAATCGATTATTATCGATCATTCAAATTATCATGATTCAAACTTAGCAAACTTAACACATTTTGTCCAATCGATAAAAATGTCTTGACATAAATGCAAGCTTACGGAAACTTACTATAAAATCGATATTAATCGATCAAGTGATTGCCTTATTGCTTACATTGTTAAAAGTTCCAGTGGCCGTTGTTGCACGTGTTGCACATATTGCTTCTGTTTTTGTCTTCTTCTAAGTATAAAGTCCAATTAGAAACACACCTGAGCAATCAAATAAAAAGAAGAGAAAATTCGATTAGTTTCTTTTCCGATACGTTATGTGATATACTACAAACTATAAGCTGTAATTGTATAAAAGCAATTGATATGCAGCACACAATTGAAAGACAATCAATCCAATTTTCGATGCATCGATATCAAACGGAGAACTAATTCGAATGTGCAACATCGCCTGCATTTGTAGGCGTGGCACAAACACAAACAAAACAACAAAACAACTTGCGCGATATGTAAATAATAATAAAAAAAGAAAAAACCATTAACAGTTGACAGCGAAACGGGTCAATCAACTACTACAACTGACTACCCAACGTTGGGCGCACGCACGTTTCGTGG
The DNA here is from genome assembly GCA_035044605.1 of Scaptomyza cyrtandrae. Classification (NCBI taxonomy): domain Eukaryota; kingdom Metazoa; phylum Arthropoda; class Insecta; order Diptera; family Drosophilidae; genus Scaptomyza; species Scaptomyza cyrtandrae. The sequence continues at coordinate 4,668,483 of JAWNNS010000639.1, forward strand.
CTTAATGCAAGCAAAACAACCCTCCCCACCCCCCCCCCCTCCAACCCACTACCCTGATACACCATACCCCCTTCTCCGCCATGCCCACTCTCTGGTCGTTGGCCAAGTTGATAGCACGCACGTGATCTGAAGACCGAACGAGCGAATGTACCGAACGTATCCAAATCTGAATGGAGTATTTATGAATGGAGCCACATGCAGCAAGAGTGCGTGAGCGAGCGAGTGTGTGTGTGTGTAAATGTGGGTGTGTGTGCGTGCTTGTACTATTTGCACGTTGGAGGATGCTCAAGAAAGAGAGAGAGAGAGAGAGAGCACAACTTGAATGCTTTCGAATAGTTCAACGGTGGAACTTTAGATTCGGGCAAACAAATAATAAACTCTTCGATTTTACTCAATAAGTTAGTTAAGTAATAGAGAAAATAAAAGTGTATGATTATTAAAAAATAAGTTTAAAGTTTTCGTTGATTTAAGTTGATTGTTGTTGGTGAGTGCAATCTGTAATCTTAAAGATGCAGATACAATGTATCTTTGAGCACGTGCTGCAAAGGTGCATTGCGAACATTTATCGTTTATCGCAATAACATATTTTGCGATAACACACACACACTCGCACTCGCATTCGCACTTTCCTTCTCTCTCACTCGCTCTCTCTCTCTCTCTCTCTCTTGAACGCCCACCATGATCGAGAGTGTGTGTTGCATGCACCACTGTGTGGCAGCATGAATATGTAACTCTTCAAAAGGTTGTTTGTTCGGTCGTTTGTTGTTTAGCTACTGTTGACTGACTGCAAACTCCGAAAAAAGGGGATCTGTAGATGTATCTGTATCTGTATCTTTGTATCTGTATCTGTGTTTGGCACGCATGTCTCGCGACTGCGACTGCGACCGCTCTGACGCATTGTCTGCTGTCTCTGTGCGTGGCTCAACAACTTGAGATTGTGGCATAAACACGTTCTACAATTTCCGGCATGAGTGTTGTTGGCGTTGTTGTTGTTGTTGTGGTTGTTGTTGTTATTAGCGTTGCTGCCGTTTATTGTTGTTGTTTATTAGTTTCATTGATCATCATCATTAATCGCACTAATGTTATGTGTTGTTATGGTTTTATATTGTTGTTGTTTGCTTTGTTTGCCTGGCTTGTCCGATGCTTTTAGATGCTTCCGTCATTCTCCCTCCCCCCAACGGCCCTCTCATCACAAACGTGTGGCTCATTAGCACTTCGTCCCTAAAAACAAAAACAAAAGAAGCAGGTAAAAGAGCCGCTAAAATCAACCGCAGATGACCTCTTGGCCTAATTGAAAACGTTTTGATCCTCACCACAGCTCCAGACCAGACCAGACCAGACCAGGCCAGACCAGACAATGATCGACACTTGCGGAAAGGCGGGACAGCTAATGAATTGGCCTAATCTATCATAGATCTGATAGTTGCGGAAAGGTGGGTTGAACACATACATACACATACATTAAACAAACGCACCGACAATAGGTAATTTCACATATATATATATATTTCAATGATCGCCATAAAATCGAATACAAAATTCAATTGCACGTTTCAAAGTAGTTCTAAAAAGTTGATGGTCTATAAAGATTTGGCCTAAAACTGGATGAAGCTGATTGTTACCTGAAGATCTGAAGATCATTTTAAATCCAGATCCGTGGTGATCCGTAAGCAAGTTGAGTATTAAACGCAGAAATATTGGAGATGAAAGGATCAGTGATTAAAGATCGAAGATTTTCGATTTGAATTAAGAGTTTTCTAAATATATATATATATATATATGTTATAGCTGTTAACTGTCCAACAAAATAAGTTTTGAAATTGTGAAACCCCTTCACAAAACAATTTTCCCTCAGCTACACAACAGACATATAGTATAGTAGAAACAATCAAATATGATCATATACAGCTAATTTTCTTCCAATCTCATCTCCGGCTTCAAGCGCTTAAACATATGTATATATATATAAATTTGTGTCGTAAAAGAACAATTAATTTGTGTGCTTGGCTTTTAAGTAGATTTTTAATTTGGTAAAACCAAACCAAAAAAAAATAAATCCCAAAACAAACGATACCAAATGACCCAACTAAATAACAAACAACTTGACTGACAAAAAATACGAGTGGGATGCATTCAGTTAAAGCGAGAGCGACAGAGTGATAGAGATAGAACCAGGGCCGACGACCGATGAAACGATCTCGATCGAACGACCGGTCAACCGAACGACCTTAAAGGCGACGAACGAACGAACGAACGAACGAACGAATCGAATCGAATTGGTGCGCATGTGCACACACACTTAATAATAATAATAATACGACTATGATCGTAAATTAAATAAATCTACTTTCGATTTTCTGGTCAGTTGTGTGCCTTTATTGACGAAAGCTCTTGGGTTGGGGCAAGCGTTTAAGTATTAATTAATTTATGGCTCGACTTGAGGGCAATTACAAAACGTAAAAAACAAAAACAAAAGCAAAAACAAAAAAACGGGCCAAGTTTGATCAAGTTTTAAGATCTAGCAACGAACAAACAGCGCGACACCATCTTTAGTCATTAGGTTTTTCTGTCTCCCCGTTCCCCGAACCCCTATTCTTCGGCTTAAAATAACATCATTTGTGATAATGATCGGGTAATCAAACAAGACGAGAAAACAGTGTGAATGCCAAAGCCAATGGCATGTCAAATGACCAATGACCAATGAATGACCAAAAAAAATGATCAGGCCAAATGGCCTAGACAGCGCCTAGTTGATGGTTGATGGTTGACGATTACCCAAACGCAGCACGCACTTCATTTGATTTAGGGTTTTCAACTCGGACACCAAATAACATAACATAAACAACACAACAACGAACGAACGAACGAAAATGTCAAAAGCTAGCACAGACCAAACAACAAGAAGCAGAAGAGGAGGTGGAGGAAAGCCCTACATAAAACATAATAAAACATAATAAACATGCCAACAGCATTATAATGAACTAGCGTGAAAAACGAAAACAAACAAAATATATTCACATCGAAATTCAACATTCAAAAAAACTCGCAAAGCGAAACAAGCAAACCCAGCAGGCCATCAAGTTGACCAACTCCAATTTACAAGTTCGAATATTATTGGAACCCCTTTAGCAATTAAATCATATTGAAGGCTCTTTCGATAATGCAGCCAGCAGCACGCATAGAAAGTTAATTTGTTTGATTTTTCAACATCAACATCAATGATTATGTATTCACCACAAAAACAAAAAAAAAAAAGCAAAAAAAAAGAAGTAGAGATTTGAAAAAGTAGAGATTTTAAGTTTATTGCATAATTATCACAAGCATTAATTGATTAAACTTTAAATTATGCATATACCCTAGCCATATACTATACTATATACATGTAGTAGCTACAAACTGATGACACAAACGTAATAAACACGAAGATCAATATTGATTTAATATGTCTTATATTTGTCTATTCCAAATTATGCTAACAAGAGCAATTAGCACTTTCGCTTAAAAGAGATATTAGCAAGTAGCCTTCAAAAATCTGCTCACAAGATCATTGATCATTTAGCACTCTGTTTTGATTTTTTGGGCATAAGAATTGTCAACAAGCATAAATCGAAAAGTTTCTTGAAATTTACACTTAGAAGCTCAATTTAGATTGTGATAAACAAAAATGAATTCAGTATGAAAAGCATGTTCGATAGCATTTTTCAATATAATAGTTTTTACGAAAGATCCATTTTGCATGATCGTTTGACAAGCTCAACAGCTCAACAAATATCTATTCGATTTTCATCAAAAGTACTTTAATTGAAGAATTGCTTTTCGAAAAAATAGATCAAATTAAATAACAATATGATCTCAAACAAAATTCTATTTCGAATACTTAAATAATCCGAACAATAATAAAATACTATAATAAATTTGTTGTAACATTTTTATTAAATAAATAAATTTGAAAAAAGATCACTCGATTTATTGACCATTCGCTTGGTGCAGTATTATCGAAATATAACGATAACTTTTATGGTCTTCGATTTATTGATCATTCGCTTGGTGCAGTATTATCGAAATATAACGATAACTTTTATGGTTTTCGATTTATTGATCATTCGCTTAGTGCAGTATTATCGAAATGTAACGATAACTCTTATGTTCTTCGACTTATTGATCATTCACTTCGTGCAGTATTATCGAAAGATAACGATAACTTTTATGGGTTTGCAGTTTGTTTATATTTGAATGGGTCATCATTTCCGCATCGTATTTAATCATTCGCATTCGCACAACGTGCCACATTCGCGATCAGAGCCAAGTTGAATGAATATATGAAACGATGGGATGCGATGCGATGCGAGTTGAGCTTTATGCCATATAAATGCGCCAACGCCCAATTGACCGTCGCGTCCATCGTTAATCGTTGTTCAATCATATAGTACTATATCATATGGCAATTGTTGGTATCGCCCTGCTGACAGTCACGACGCTGCGACACAGGCGCCAATTGCATTTAAATATTTGCAGTCAAGAGGAAGGGAAAGAGTCGACCAGAGAAAGAGAGAGAGAGAAAGAATGAGAACTGCGCATGCATAGATAAATATTAATGTTAACGACGCGACTACAATTATTCCACCCCATCGATTGCCGGAGTTGCTGTTAAGCACACACACACACACACACGCAAACACACACAAACACACACACATACACATTATTACATTTAGAACGTAACGAATGACCAAAGCCCAAACGAATTGCGCAGCAATAAATAACAAAGAAAGGAATTTGAAACGCCCCAAAACGGACACAAAATGAGGCGTAACGTTGGCAACTATGGCAATTGCTGTTGCAAATGCTGTAAATTTGATTTCGAGCTCCGATAAGAATCTGTGAGAAGTTACCTTTAAACTGATTTATTTTGTGATTTTCGATATCTTAAAGATACAAATAATTAACATACTATTGTAAAAATCCGTTTGACAACGATCCAGAGAGAGATTTTAGATAGATTTGTTTGGGTTTTCATATCGAAACGCTTTTAAAACTAATCAAAGCTAATCCAAATCACTTTGGTTATCATTTATCTCAATCTCAACATAATTTCAATTTATAGATAATCTCTACCTAGAGTTTAACAAATTTAATTCTTTAGTTTCGAAAACGTTCAAATTTGAGCTATTTTTATACCCATTAATTGAACCCATTAAAAATGGGTAAAATGGGTATAATGGTTTTGTGCAAAAGTATGTAAGAGCCAAAAGGAAGCATCGCCAACCTAATAAAGTATATATTTTCTTGATCAACAGCCGAATCGATATAGCCATGTCTCATGAACGCGTCGATCTCAGTGACTAAACCAGCTAGATACTTTAGATTTGGAACATAAGCTCGATTAGGCCCTAGACAGTAGAAGTTTGTTTTCGATTTTCGATAACTCTTACTGTTTACGATATACACATGTGATCGATAACAACAAAATCTTGAATTTGGAAAACTTCAAAAGTTTGAAACATTCAACAAAATAATAACAATCTGTGAAATTGTTATTGAAATCGGCTAAGTCAAGTATGCAGTATATGCAAACACACACACACACACTTGCAAGCACTGATTGTTTTTTTTTTTTTGTAGGGTTCAGGGTAACTTCTAGTCGGGTAGTCGGGTTTTCTTAACTAGAGATTTTTTAGTTGGTTTTTCTATTCTACAATCTTTCACATCAACAAATATTTTTTGTATGCATAACATACAACAGCCGGATAAGCAGTACATATATACCATATGTATGTTTGTCACAACTCTCTCACACAATCACACACACACCGTCTTCTCCCCCGCCTCTCAGAGTGCTTCAGTTTGTAAGCCATGCGAAATTATTTATGCAAATTTTATGCGGCAAATGCACAAAAGTAAATAAATAAATTGCTTGCATATATTTATATATATATCTATATATATATATTGTGATAACAACATAATTGAGTGTGTGTGTGTGTGTGCTTAATGCGCTTTGAGTTAATGTTGTTGTTGTTGTCGCTTTTGCAACTTGAAACGAGACGCAAGAGTCTTGGTTAAGAGGCTCGGGGGCGTTGGGGACTGTGGAACGGGGGCGTTGTTGTCGGCATTTGTCAAAGGCATTTGGCTACCGATTTGTTTTACTTGCAACTTCGACATTGGCGCGGCAATTGTTGCTGCCGTTGTTGTTGTTGTTCTTGGAGCTGCGCGCATGCGCAAAAAGTGGCAAAGGCAATAAGCCGCCTCAATTTAACGTGGCCAGACGCATAGTTGCATAGTTGGTGCAACTAATGAGGCAGCCACTGCCAGTGCCACACATGCCCCACATGCCACATATGCGAAAGAGATACTAAACGAAATGCACAGCAACACGACAGCCGAAGGGGGCCTGACGTGGGCGGGGGTGGCAAAGGTAATTGCAACATGTGTCACCATAATTAAACAAATCTCTACACATGAGCATTGAGCACGAAAGTAGATACAAATGTATCTATAAAGTACACACACACACACATATATATATATATATAAATATATATATAAGCATTACTAACCGATCAGGTTGACCACTTACAGTTGTTGTTGTTTTTTGTCGCTAATTAATGCAACAGCAACAACAAACGCACCACGACAAGTTTTAGTCACTAAATTGAACTTTTCAAATGATTTAAGCCAAATGCCACTTTGCATTCAGGGCCATCGACTTCGGCCACACACACAACTATGTATCTGTTGTATCTGAGTGTGTGTGTGTGTTTGTGTGTGTGTGTAGATGCTAAGATACACATACGCACGCAAATTTTCATGTGTGGCAGCAGCTGCTGCTGTAGCCGATATTGATGTTGATGCCTTGACAAGTCAATTTTAGTTTTGTCTAACGGTAACAAACTATAGACACATTAAACTGCTGAAGGAGGGGAGGGGTGGGAAGGCAACTAAACAACTAACACTTAGAGAATCGATCGAAATCAATCCACCGGGAGGGCGGCGGGGAGCAGCCCATCCAATGAGCTCAAAAAAAACCTTAAGTCCAACAAACTAAACAAAATCAAATTAAACTAGATTAACAATATGTCTGCAAAGATATAGATCGATATAAAAAGTATCTTTATGCGAGGCTGCCTGCCAAATATGCCAAATTATAGCCCGATTATGAGATTATCTTTAAATCATCTGCTACTAAAGTCACGAACTTTCGAGTAAAAGATTTTCAGTTTCATCTCGAGAGAACATTTTGTTAGGTTAAATGATAATATCCGGACTGGGGGGGGGGGGGGGGGACTTTAGAGAATATTATATGTGCAAGCACAAATTGTGCATAACAAGATCATATATATTAAAGCCAGCCAACACCAATCATGTGTGTGTGTGTGTGTGTAGTGTGGCAAGTAGGTTAAATGAAATAAATGCAATCGCCAATTGGAATTGAATTGGAAGCTACGCGAAAGCGAACAGGCAAGCACAAGGGGGAGGTAGAAATGCGGGCAGAAAGGGGGGCAGGATGGGATAGAGATGCGGGAGGGGGGAGGGGGTAGGGGTTTACTAGGAAGCACGTGCAGCGCAGAAAGGGCGGAAAAACCAATAAACTGCATGAGCAAGCTCGACAAAATGTAGGAAAAAAAAAGGGGAGATATTTTTTTTTTCAACCGATTGGTTGCGTTGGGCCATAAAAATGTCAACCTTTAGCTAAGTTATAGTAAATCCCGAACAACAACAACAACAACAACAAAGCATGTTTTAAACACTTGCTCAAGAGATATGTACAGAATATATATCTTTGTTTCAGTATTTTTGTGTAAAATCATAAAATTGGATGCGTTTTTTTCTTTACTTTTTTTTGATTTTTTTTTTGTGTGTTTTTGTCGGTGCTGAAAGGTAATAAATAAGCTCTAGATGCGAACACGTGTGCCGTTAATCCAACAGAGGCACATACACACTCCCCCATTTAGATGCAGTTCCCCCCCCCCCACCCCTCCCCAACACATACAAGCTGAAGCACGCATGGTGCGTCGTTCTAATTAACGTCACAAGCATTGAATAGGAGAAGCCAGCAAAGCAGCAAACTGAAAAGAACCATATCATACCATGCCATACCATGCCATACCGTACCATACCATACCATACCATAGCATAGCATATCATAAAATGCCATACCATAACCATACCATAACCATGCCATAAGCGAACTGAACCAAAGGAAAGTGAAAGAAGCAGTCCCGAAACATAGCAAAACACACACACAAAAGATGAAAGCAACAGCAACAGCAACAGGAACAGTGGCAGTGGCAGTCGCTGGGGCAAATGGGGCAGCTACAGCTGCACATACTTCAGCTCTATTCATACACACACACACACACACATGCACATGCATAAATTTAACGCGTACTTTGAATTGCAATCTACAAACATACCAAATCAAGATTTTTAAGGGTTAGAGCTACACTGTTCAACAAAAGATAAAAAGAGTCCTTAAAATTTCTCTTCAAGACAAAAAAATCGATTATACAACGTCGAAATTTATTGAATTTTACAAAATAATGTTCAATTCTTTTATCGTTGTTTCGAAAATTGTTTCCTCAACTACAAACAAAAATATTTTAAAGCTTAGATCAAATAAACTTATGGCTTTTGTTAAACAAATCGATACAATGTCGAAACAATTATATATATATATATATTAATATGGGAAATAAATTTATTGAATCTTACAAAATAGGATATACATATATATATACAATTTAGTTCTCGTTTTTATACAGATTAGATCAAATAAACTGACAACTTTCAAAAAAATCAAATGTGGAAATTATTTTGATATAAAAATCATTTTTGTAAATTAATTTCAAATCGAAAATAATATATCAAAAAACATTTGATTTAACTGAGTATGCCGATTGTTTGTCCAAGTGTATAGATTCAGACTCCAGCAAGAAACACACACACACAGAGAGAGAGGAAGAGAGATAGAGAGAGAGAGAAGAAGTTGAGAAGGAGTTGAGAAGTCCCCTGGCTTGACAATAGAAATTCGAGTGGATGCATCAATTAGGGATTCGTTGTGAATCAAAACAAATGCGATATGTATATATATATATATATATATTCCCCCCCATCAATTCAAAAGTAATAAACACTTCACACTGACAAAACCTTAAGGAATCGGACCAAGGGAGTCCACGTTATACGTATATATATATATATATATCTACATGTATGTATGAATAAAAGGGAACATTCATATTCATTGTCAACGCTCGTAAAATGCCACCACAGAGTCATCAAATGAGTTTCTATTTAAAAGTTTTATATTGCTATGTATTTGAGTTTTAGCTTATTTCAACTTGAAGTCAAGGATCAAATCAATGTGATCGTAAAAATCTATGTGTTAGAGCTGGAGATTTAAGAACTTGTCTTTGATTAAAACTGTTTAGTAGAAAATTATTAATTTTCATTTATAATTTTAGTTTTAATTATCATTTATAAACAATTTAGTTGAATTTTGTTTCAGGTCAACTTAAATATTATTGAGTGTCAAATGGTTGAATATTGTTGTGTTAACAAAGTTGGCCCAGTTTAGTTGCAGCTACACGTTTTAGCCCAGTTCTCAATACAAACAGATATTCAACAACTGATTGTACCGATCGTGGCACTCAATTACCCCCCGCTACAAAGATGTGCATATGTGGCTGCATTTGGCCTAGCCCATAATTGAAGTGGCTCGACGGCTCGAAATCTGACGATTGACGAGGAGTATCGACACATGCCTCGCAACTGGAGTTTGTTGGGTGTGTGTGTGTGTTTATAAAAAGTGCAACAATCACGCCCTTAAATATATACACACCCACAAACAACCAATAGATACAATAGTTACAGATACGATAGATACGAAAGATACGAAAGATGCAGAGATGCTGATGAGCTGAACGAAGTTTGTTGGGTGTGTGTGTGTTTGTTGGGTGTGTGTGTGTGTGTTTTGCGGGCTGGGCCCACTAACCTTGACCCAAATTGTGTGCTAATTGCTAAGTGAAAATACACAAAAAAAAGAAAAGATATGCTTCAAGAAGTGTAAACATAATAAAAAACCAAAACAATGCCAACGTTAGAGAGATCAGACAACTTAATAGATACAAAGCAAACATACAAAAGTATAAACTACTATATACAAGATGCTTATTTCTCTATAATTTATTATTCTCTCACACACACACATCTATTGAGAACTTGAGGTACTTAATAAACAGAACGAAACATATTTTCGTTTTGTTCCCAGTTTTCTCCTTTATCATATTTTGAATGTTACCATATGGCAGAAACAAAATATATATACAAATATGGAATATGACTTACCGAATTCGACAAAATACAGACAACAACTAGTGATAAGATAAGGTAAGCCATATGCATTTGCCACGTTCTTCTTCTTTTTTTTTCACTGTTTACATTTGGTTTTTCGAATTCCAATATTGTTTGCCTTGTGGCTTGATTGATAGTGGTGGTAGTACGACCAATGATTAGGCATTGGAAACAACCTAGTGTGACAAAGGGTCAAAAACAACAACAACAACAACAACTAGAAGATACCCTGAATCATGGACGCGCATATTGCACACTTGACTCAACTTCAATGTTTCATATCTCCGGTGTTTTTCACCCGATAACATGTGTATATCGGAAACGGGGAGTGTTATCGAACTGCCTAGGGCTTGGGCGAGCTTATGTTCCAAATCTGAAGTCTCTGGCTAATATAGTCTCTGAGATCGGACGAACGGACAGACAGACATGGCTATATCGACTCGGCTGTTGATGCTGAATAAGAATATATATACTTTATGGGGTCGGAGATGCTTCCTTCTGCCTGTTACATACTTTTGCACAAAACCATTATACCCTTTTTTCCTATTTTTAATGGGATCAGGGTATAAAAATAATCTCGTTGGGTTGGTAGAAATTGTTCATTATATGCAAATTTAGTTGGTGCCTTCCTGAAGCTTCAATAAAATTATCTAGTCGTTAAAATTATCATGTCGTTAAAATGTTGGACAAATGTATCTTAATTAAGAGTGGCACCAAAAGAAAAACGCTTAAAAGTTGTATAAAGAAAAAAAGTTTAATAGCTTTGAGTATAAACGAAATATGTTGTGTATTAAGACAATATGTTTGAATAAAAATCAAACAAACGTTACGTATTAAAACCGAAAAAATCATTAAAAATAAAAAATTATCAATATTTTTATTGTTATTATGTTTTCGATATACAAATATATATGTGTTTGAATAGTTTAAAAGTCATAAAACATTTTGTTCATCGTTGCTTCCGTAAGAGTAACGCCCAAAAGGCATTAAAGCTCACCATAAAACTGGGCTAAGTGGGCGTGCCACAAGTTGCCCCAAAGCAACCTAGACTAATCAAAATGAATTGGTTAAAGCTTTTCGACTGTCTCTCTCTCATTGTTTAGATTAAGTCAAAAACAAGTAAGAAGGCTCTAGTCGAGAATTCCCGACTAGACGATACCCTGAAGCCTATACTTTACGCGTACAGTCAGTGCTTCCAAGAATGTGTGTGTGTCTACGCGCATACTGCATACTCAACTTCAATGTTCCATATCTCCGGTGTTTCTCAACCGATTTCAATAAAATTTTCACAGATTATCGTTATTTTGTTTATTGTTTCAAAAGCCAAATTAAAGTTTTCAAAATTCAAGATTTTGTTGTTATCGATCCCATGTGTATATCGAAACGGGAGTTTGTACTGCCTAGAGATTAGGCGAGCTTAAGTTTCAAATCTGGAGTCTCTAGCTCTTATAGTCTCTGAGATCGACGCGTTCATACATACGGACAGTCGGACATGGCCATATCGACTCGGCTGTTGATGCTGATCAAGAATATATATACTTTATTGGATCGGAGATGCTTCCTTCTGCCTGTTACATACTTTTGCACAAGACCATTATACCCTTTTTACCCATTTTTAATAAGTTCAGGGTATAAACACCAAATGAATCTGAATTAATGCGTGCCTTAAAGGATAGATACATTTGAATGGAAATCCTTAGAAGATTTTTGAAAAGCATATTGAAATATTTGATTAACAATTAACCCATAAGAGTTGACTTCACAAGTGTTGAACAAAAGGTGTCGGCGGCATCATCCAACCAAATGCCATTTGATGGATTAGCTGGAAATGTATTCAAGTGCTTCAATGCTACAAAAGATACAATATCTATCTGTATATATATATATCTCTTGGGGCAACATTTTCGGATATATTGAAGTGCTCTTGGAATTGCTTTGGTCATCATCGTATTGTGTTATTATTATTATTATTATTATTGTTATTATTGTTGTTGTTGTTGCTTGTCTGGTTGGCTGGTTGGGTGGTTGTCAGGGCTGCACTTGACATTCACACAAAATAAGATGCCTGGAAATGAAATTGGCACAAAAAACAACAAACAACAAACAACAACAACAATGAATGAAACTTAAGATTGCAAAATCACTGAGAATAGAATGGATGTTAAAAAAACAAACACACACACACACAACAATAACAATATGATGTGTGAAGTGCAGTGCAGAGCTCTGAGGCGTTGTTGGCTATTAAATATACAAAAACAACAACAACTACAAAATATGAGGTAATTCAGAAAGATTTTTGGCGGGGGAGAGTAGGGGGGGGGGGGGTGGGTAGACAGACCTAAAAGACCCGCAACGCAAACATGGCTAACGAATAACAACAACAACAGCACGAAATGACATTGACATAATGATTCTTAGTTAACGTTTACGATTTCAAAGTTTCTTTTGTTGCTGTTCTGTTGTTCCGGCGTGTATATCGCTTGCGAGACTTTTGACAAGTTTTGTTTTGTTATTTTTTCATATGCCACACACACACACACACACACACACACTATCGGTTCTGGGTACTTAAACTTTGTTAAGAAACTAGCTTAAGGCTTCAACAAATGCGATTTTTAATGTTTCAAATTGGAAAATATACTTAAATTTTTGTGTACTATCCTGCATAAATAAGTTGAACAATCTTAACAAAAACTGTTCACAAATATCATATAATAAATGAGTTAACTTATGCCTATTATGTTTGAGTATACTACTCCAAAAGTGTTATCATAAAACAGAAAGCGTTGAGATATGTTGGTAAAAACAAAAGAAAAGAAAGTTACAGTTCCAATCTATATTGATTAAACATTTTTTCAGCTAATATCATAACAAAATCATATTTATATACACTCAAATTTGTATTAAAAGCGCATTTAATATTCGCCTAGCTAGTTTTTCTTTTCTTTTCTGTATTTGTTTTATTAATTTATATTCTTTGTCTTCAGATTTCCTTTGCTGTAGATCTGCTGAAGAGCTTTATGAGCAACTGACTTAAAGCTAAGTAGTTGCTTTGTGATTTGAAATTTTTAATTTTTTTTTATTTCGCCCACCAAAAAAAAGCTTCCAAACACACACAATTCTTAATTGCAAGCCTTTGGGCAATATGTGTTTCTTGTTTTTTGTTTCTTAGCTTTTTTTCTAAAGTGAATTCGCATAATTTTCAAAGCAATTTTAGCTCTTGGCTTGAATGCATGATGTAAGCTGCCTAATTTGTCTTCACCTTTAAACATCAGGTTCCCGTTCGGTTCGGTTCGGTTTCGGTTTGGTTCGGTGTCGTTGTCTACGTCATAATTTATAATCTTTTGCACAATATTTGCGCAGCGATTTTGGCATTTAGTTTCGTATCTTTTATCGTTTCTTTTTTTTTTTTTTCTTCTTCTTCTTAACAGGTTAGTCATTACACAAAGAGTCATTCATTCATCACTCATTCATGCATGAATACATGGTATGGTATGTGCAAGATATTTTAAGTGTGCTCAAAACTAGGGTTTAACACGCTTTTCACAGTCCAACTTCCCATATAAGAAACATAAAGCGAAGTATTCAAGAAAGTGCGACTACAAGATACCCTAAGTACGATATCTTTCTTGCTTCCAAAACGATTTTGATGAAACTTTCGCAAACTGATTAATATTATGTCAACGGTTTTTATGCAAATCATACTTTTTGCTCGTTTACGTTTTTATTGTTATCGATTATATGGGCATTTTGAAATCGAGTAGAGTTATCGATCATTACAAACAGAATATAAGGACTGTTTATGGATCATCATGCTTAAATGTATATATACATATATATATTATTATATAACATACATAAGGACAACAACAACGCGACTACAAGATACCCTAAGTACGATATCTTTCTTGTTTCCAAAACGATTTTGATGAAACTTTCGCAAACTGATTAATATTATGTCAACGGTTTTTATGCAAATCATACTTTTTGCTCGTTTACGTTTTTATTGTTATCGATTATATGGGCATTTTAAAATCGAGTAGAGTTATCGATCATTACAAACAGAATATAAGGACTGTTTATGGATCATCATGCTTAAATGTATATATACATATATATATTATTATATAACATACTTAAGGAGAACAACAATACGACTACAAGATACCCTAGGTACGATATCTTTCTTGCTTCCAAAACGATTTTGATGAAACTTTCGCAAACTGATTAATATTATGTCAACGGTTTTTATGCAAATCATACTTTTTGCTCGTTTACGTTTTTATTGTTATCGATTATATGGGCATTTTGAAATCGAGTAGAGTTATCGATCATTACAAACAGAATATAAAGACTGTTTAATCAGCGATCGTTGCGATCATCATGCATATATGTCTATATACATATATATATTATTATAAAACATACATAAGGAGAACAACAATACGACTACAAGATACCCTAAGTACGATATCTTTCTTGCTTCCAAAACGATTTTGATGAAACTTTCGCAAACTGATTAATATTATGTCAATGTTATTAATGCAAATCATACTTTTTGCTCGTTTACGTTTTTATTGTTATCGATTATATGGGCATATTGAAATCGAGTAGAGTTATCGATCATTACAAACAGAATATTAGGACTGTTTATGGATCATCATGCTTATATGTCTATATACATATATATATTATTATATAACATACATTAGGAGAACAACAATGCGACTACAAGATACCCTAGGTACGATATTTGCAAGCTGATTAATATTATGTAAATGTTACCAATGCAAGTTATACTTTTCGGTCGTTAACGTTTTAATCGATTTTGTTATCGATAACATGGATAGAGTTATCGATCGATAGTAACAAGAACAAGAACTGTTTAGTCAGCGATACATATTCTATTATATTATAGCATAAATTAGCATAACTTGATGATACCCCCTCTTTTTAGGGATTTCCCGGGGTATTCACCAGGTTCACAGGCTGTCAAAATGAAACGAAACGAAAAGAAAAAAAATTGCGTTGATGACTAAACATTATTAAATGTAATAAAATTGAAGTGCAACGCTTTGTACCCCTGACCCAGTAACGAGTTTGTAATAGTAACAACAACAACAACATCCACCAACTATGTCTGTGTGTGTGTGTATGTATGTTTGTGTTATTACATATCTCATAAATATGCTTTCGATTAGAGCCGCCAGCCGCCCGCATCTGAGTTGATTTTGTTAATAGGCGACAATCGTGGCGCGGCATTTAATCGCATAATCACTGTCCCGCCTCTCCTCGTCCCGCCCCGCCCCGTCCCATTTTGTCCCATTCCGTTCGGTTCGGTTACGTTCCGTCCCGTTGCGCCACGCCTACCCATTAAACGGCTTAACACAGTATGTTTGTATGTGTGTGTGTGTGTGTGTGTGTGTTAATTTGATAATTGAAGCAGTTGCAGCAGGTACTCAAAAACTCATACTCATAAACTTTAACTGAGCTGAGCTACTTAACCAGAAAAAAAATTCAAGTAAATTGGCACAAAAAATATTTAGGGTGCCATTACTTAAGACTCATACAGTTATGACTGGCTATGTTGAACTTGACGATACAGTGAACACACAACAACAACAAAAACACATTTCTTTGTGCACTTCTTTCTGTTCAATAACAAACTTGAATACAATATAATATATTTATGTATACTATATATAAATGAAAAACTAAAAGTTTAATCCTTCCATGAACAACTGTTGGCTGGGCATTAAGTTAAGCTTGAGCTTAAGCTACAGCAAAAACCAAGACAACATCTCTAACTGAAATAGAAGAAAAAAAACAGCAACCGTTTCACTTTTGAAGTGAAATCTTTTTCTTTTTTTTTTTGGCATTACATTGTCCATATGGCCATTGTCAGTTTGAAGTTGGAAGTATGAAGTTAAAGTTGGCAGCGCACACTTCAAATGATTTTTATTTCACCCACAGCACCCACATATACAAACAAACAAACAAGTATGTATGTATGAGCGTATATTGATCAAGTTGCATGGACAACATGCGATCTGAACGCGATTATCGCAGCGATTATCATTTGTGATCTTTGAGTGCGACGCGGCAATTAATAAACAAATGAAACGAAATGAAATAATATGAAATGAAATGAAATGGCAACAACAATGCGGGTCCATGACCACAAAACGCCAGCTCCCCCCCACCTCCACCTTCTCCCCTTGCCAACAACGGTCCCCTGGTGGCAAAAATTGTACAATGTATGGGATGGGAATCTGGTGAATGATCGCATCGCACGAATGTATCAACCGAAGAGACAGAAACGAATGCTGACATTGTCTCATACCCTTTACCCTCCCTCACCACCCCCCCCTTCTAAACCAAAACCAAAACAAACAAAGATGCGTCTGCGCAATTAATTGAAGGAAGAGAAGGAGAAGAAAACAGAGCGAAAGCAATAAAGCAACAAAAACAAACGACAGCTGGCATAAAAACCAACAACAAAAACCAACAACAGCAGCCCTCATAATGGAAGGAAGTATTCCTTAACACCCCCAACCAATCCCCAACACAATCTACATTTGTCTTTATTCACCCGCATGGTGACAACAATGACTAAGTTTAACGACAAAAAGATCAAATGAACGATATAACAATACGATGATCATATAGCAATTTTAATCAAAATACACTTTAAATACCAACTGATTAAACTGACTTTTTGCGGTTTTATTAGTATTAATTCTTATGGCTTTGATAGCTTTTACAGTTTTCTTTGTTTTCTTTAAAAAGATACTAACTAATTTTTGAAGATTTTTTCCTTCTTTTCAAAAAACATTTAAGTATAAAAAAAAATTAATTTACATTATTTAATTAAGAACAAAATACTATAAATAAGTATATTATATATATCTTTTATCAAAAATTGCAATAATTGCTCCAAATTTTAATTATTTTGATTATTAATATATTTATTGAAAGTATATTAAGAACAGGAAACAAAAAAATGGAACATCAGAACTTTTAACAGTTTTTGAATAATTTTTTTTTCTAAATCTATTTCCTTAACTTCACAAAAATCGTTAAAAATAATTTTTAAATACTTCTTAGCTTAAATCTCTTAACTCAACTTTACAAAAATCAGGAAAAACACTTTTTGGTTACTTCTATTTCTCAATCTATTTTCTCAACTTCACAAAAATCAGTAAAAAAAAAAACAAACAAAACACTTTTTTAATTTCTTAATCTCTTTGTTCAACTTCACAAAAATCAGTAAAAAAAAAAATTTTGAATAACTTATAGAAATCCTATAAACTTATCCCGGTTAAGCAATGCATTTGGGGCATAGATCATTAAGAGGCCGTGTTTTAACCCTTTGGCAATCAATTGACCCACACGCAAACAAATATATATATATATATATATATATATATAAAAAATCGATTTGATCGTCAATTCAATTAATGAACTGTCAATGCAATTGATAGAGGAAGAAACTGACGAACTGACAGACTGACTGACTGACTGACTGACTGACTGAAGCTATCTGTCCCAGCTGTCGAATCGTGCAATAGATATTAATAAATATTGAAATATGGCTAGAAATACTACGATGCCGGCGATTAATGACAAACGACGACAAATCATTTCCCCGGACCGTCTTGGGCAATCGCGCTTTGGTTTTGTTTGGTTTGGTTTGATTCGATTGAATCGATCGATGGATCGATAGATTAGTTTGGATGGATCGTTTGGGATCGTCATTTGTTGTTTAGTGTTCACCTTTAGCGTCAGTTTGTATACTATATGAATTAATTTGTACCACGTTTAACCAATTTGTCTTTAGGTCTCGCCTTGTTGTTGTTGCCCTTTTTTTGGTTCGCTCGTTTGAATGACAATTGAGGCGAGATAGAGATAGAGAGAGAGAGAGAGCGATATGATAAGCGGCTAAGAATGCGAATGAAAAACGAAATCAAAATCGAAATCGAAACGCTGCGTTTGAAAAACGAAACCGCATACCAAAAACTGAAACCAAAAACCAAAAAAAAAATGCATAAAAAAATAAATAAATCCTATTAAAATGCGTCACAATTTTTTTTTTTTAATGTTTTGTTCTTTATTTGAAGACATTTTATTCAATTTCTAGTTATATTTTTGCTTTTCATTTTTTGGCAAGCAGCCCAAAAAAGACTCAACGAGAAAATTCAAATACCTGACCTACGACACATATAGATATATATACCAGAGAGATACATTTTATTTCTTTCGAAACGTTTTCTTGTATTTTTAATTCGTACAGATATCAGACGCCTTAGAAATGTGTAAAGGGGTTGATACGGGGGGGTGGATGGGATGAGAGGAGGTTATGGGAAAGTGATTCAGAGCGACTTTCTTGGAACGGAAAATGATTAGACTGCAAAGGCGTCGTTTATACGATAGTATGTACATATACATACATATACCAAGTTTAGTCAACGAATGTAGTATGCTTCAAGCATGAGTGTTTATTTGGGTTCTTTGACGGCGTATAGAGAGTGGGAGGGTGCGAGGGTGCGAGGGTGGTAGTATGTATGTTTGTTTGCGTGTGTGTGTGGCACGTAATGCCCGATAAGCCAAAACTGTTAATGGGTTATTCTTTGTCTGCGGAATGCGTAAAACTAGAGTAACATCAATGGGTTAATAATAAGAATGGGAATGTAGGTGAATGATTATGAACTATGTTATATATATATATATTTTTCTTTGTTATATATGTATGTGTAGACCCAAACATAGAGAAGAAACTTAATTTGATAACATTTTTCATTCAATTTGAGATAATCCTATCAATAAACCCACCGCTCAGACAGAACGATAAGTCAGGATTTGAGATTTAAGATCGGTTTTTAGGGCCATCAGAAATCATCAGTTGCTATACAAAAGAAACGTCTAAGGAGAACAAACCTAACTTTAAACCTAACCTCAACAATCTTAAAAACTTTTTGTACTGTACATTAATGGTTCTTTTATGAAATATATCCTTTATAATCTTGCTAATAGATAATAGTTTTTGGAACCCCGAAAAAAACAAACTTACCAATCTGATGTTGCGTATTTACAGAACCTTTTTCTTTCTCTGGCAACCTAAAAGAAAACAAGAATAACAAAGAATGATTAAAAGGGGAAATCTTAAGCAAGTTTATAACATATAAGTTTTGATTATTCTAGTACTCAAATTGATAAACGTTTCAAGTATGCAAAGGTATTGTGTGACATCATCATCAGTAGAAAGAAACGGTAAGTGGAGTTTTATATTTGCTTTATGTCATTGAGCGTAACACAAAGAAAGAGATTAACAGAGAGAGAGAGAGAGAGAGAGAGAATGAGAGACAACTAAGCAAGTAAGTCAATTAATATAGGCGTTAACTTGAATCGAATGGCCTACGTAAATATGCGATGAAATGCGCGAAAAATAACAAAAACAACTAATACTACTCATGATGAATACGCCGTATGGACGAACAGACAGACAGATAGACAGATCGGCAGACATAACAAGCGGGTATATATATATATGTATGTGCACATATGTACATACATACATAGATGGACAGACGAGTACAAGTACGAGTAAAACCGATACAACTCGTCATCAGCTTCGTGTAGGCTTGTTTTGCAATCACACACACACACACATACACACACACAAGCAAACAGTTGGCAATAAGCTAAAAGCCGACAAATGTTTGACAAGCGGAAATGGCAAAAAGCACAGCAAACATACAACACAACACAACACAACACAACGCAACAAGAGCAACACAATAACACAAAATACTACGTTCTATGACATATGTAGTACATCCATCTATATCGATAGCAAGAAGGCACACAAGAAGTACGAAAAACACAAGAAAAAAACCCAACCCATTGAGAAGAGAACCGGAAGTGGAAGCGCTGGAAACATAAAAACCCATCCTGACGCCTTCCAGGAACCACATTATAGACATGACCAGCCATATATCACTGGCTTATAGCTTAACTGTAGTTATTTCTATCCTTTATTGAATTTTTAAGCTTTTAAAAGTTTCCCTGAATCATAAAAATACCGAATTTTGTTTAAATGCATACTCAAATGAGAACTTAAACGGCAAATTTTTGGTAGTATTTCGTAGTAGTAGTAGTTAGTATTTTTTTAATACTTAACTCCTTGAAAATCATACAAGAATGTAGTAAGAAACATTTGTTTTTAAATAGAAATATAATCAAATCTTTATAACATTTAATTTCAATTAGAATACATTGACAATTTTTTGTGATTATTTGTTGTAAGCTAATTGTAAATTGTATTGTGTAAGAATAATCGTCCGCATCAACAATTCAATTTCATTGAGCACTTTTTAAGTAGGGGATAATCCTTGGGAATGTAATGCATTACTAGAAAATTTGTAATGTCCTTGAGTTGTCATTCGAAATTCATTGAGTGACCAATCCCAAAACTGTGTGTGTGAAAACTAACCTCAACAGCGGCAGATCTAACACCTTATTACTCATAATAATATCTATTGAGTTCCAGTGAAATACTTCAGAGAGAGTGTTCAGTTCTGTTAGCAGGTAAGGCGGCAGGCCAGCTAGGCAAGGTTATCGGGCCAAAGGGCCGTTAATGAGTAAATGGTTGACCTTTAGCTTCTTGGTCCTTGATTCGACACGAACTCCTGATTCATGCGTGTGTGTGTGTGTGTGTGTGTGTGTGTGTGAGCATTGACAAAATGCCTGCGCATGCGGTCATCAAGGTCGCCGCCCGAACAGCTGACATGACTCAATCTCCAAATTTATACATCACCCATCCTCCCCTTCTCATCCTCAGATTTAATAGAAAACACATGGCGTGCTACCAAGGAGTACATATTGTATATATATGTATGTGTATATGACTCATTGAAGTTTACTTCACTTCCTACTTCGTCAGTTGTACGTTGTCAACGAAAAGTTAACATACAGCTAGCAGGCCTTGTTCTAGTAGTTCACTTTATTCGTTTATTTGTTACAAACTTGAACAAAAGTTAAAGATAAATTTAATCAGTGTCCATTAGCGAGATCTCCTCTCTCTCTCTCTCTCTGTTTGTGTTTACATATGTCAATTTATGAATGTTGTATATACTTAATGTATTTAATAATGGGCGTTTTGTTGCACAAATAAATCAGTTATATATAGTAGGTAGTTGTTATCAGAGCTAAAAGCATTTTGTAATTCCACTTTTCCTATATTTATTATGTGGTTTGAAATTCATTTGCATTCACATATATTGATCATTAATTTAAAATGAACGTATATAGTATAATATAAATTTGTAAGTTTTTTTTATAGTTCATATATCAAATTTTAAGTAAAAACTTAAAACTTGATAATAATTATTATCTTGTAGGACAAAAATCTCCCTAGGCCAAGAAACTTGTAACTTCTTGTAGGTAACAAAATTAAATTCAAATTTTTCGATAATCTACACCTTAGAATCTTGTGACTTGTGAGAAACTATAGAAAATAAAACGTTTTCGCACTTGTTTGTGACTTGAACAGGATATAAATTAGTTAATATTTGGAAAATACCAAAATTATAGGTAAATCATCAGCACAGATCATATTTAATTAGATAAACTGAATTTAAGGGGATGACTTTTAGTAACTTGTATATAAGGGTAGGTTATAAAATGAAAACTCTTAGGATTTCCTTCAAATTCGATTATATTGCCACTGAAAAAAATTAAAGCTTATAAGTAAAATACTGAAAGAGTTTTCTCCGTCTACATAATCAACTGATTCTCGTTTTCAATCAAATTGTGCTACACTGTGCACATACTTTTACACCATACTGTGTGTATTTGTGAGTTAATACCCAAATATACATACAAACACACACACACACATAGAACCATGCATAATTGCATTATATCTATAATGCATGCAAAAGTAAGTGGGCTTTGCACTTTATGCAGAGAAATTCCAAAGCAAACACATATACACATTATATACATATATACACAGTGAGTGAGTGAGAGAGGGAGGGAGGGAGGGAGAGAGAATTAGGCACACAGACAAGACAGTCTCGACAGTTATTGGGTGGCCAGGCAAATGGGTTATGGTGCACTATAATAACAATAATTTTTGCACCCAACAAACAGACAGACAGACAGACAGAGAGACAGACATAAAGTTAGATAGACAGTTAGATAGAGAGGGAGACAGACTCGAATCGAATTGTTTTATGCACAATCGCGTTTACCATTTGATTTGTTTGACTGCGCGACACGCAAATCGATGGTTGCCACCCTTCAACAACAGCAACAACAACAATCAAAACTATCAAACTAAAATTACGTTGAATTCTGCGCTTAATTTGTTGCACGCGACGCAGCACCAACGAAAAAATATTGCCAAAAACAACAATAACAGCAACAAACAAACAAACAAACAAAAACCCGAATGTCTATCGACAAGGAAGCACGTTATTATAACGGTAAATGTGCTAAATTTTTATTCGTTTCGGTAAAAAAAAAATACACAAAAAATACACAAACACCCAAACACACACAGAATAAGGAAACAACAACAAACGGCAACGTCGGCAACGACGCTGGACGCGGACGACGACGTCCGTGCAAAGCCGCAGACAAATCGCGAAAACTGCGGCGACTGCCAGTAACAAAAAAAAAAAAACGCGGCCCAGGACGAAAACGAAACTGAGACACAAGAACAGATGACTTTGGCACACGACCACACAGCCACACAAGGGTTGGCTCGAGCTTCGGCTTCGGGTTTAGTTCGTGTGTAGTTCATAGAGCGGCTCGCTCGTGAAGAGCTTCAGCTTCCGCGCAAGTCCTGCAGCACTCCAAACCATCGAAAATGAAAATTGTGTGAGCACCTTAGCAATAACTATGCACAAAATAGTTGTGTGAACAACAGTGGGTCGAGAATGAGATAAAACAATCGCTGAACATTTTTACATTGACTTTGATTTTGATGCTAGTAATTGAAAACTGACCAGAAAGTACAAAAGAGTAAACATTACACAAAATCTATGATTTAAAATCAAACAAACTTTAAAAAAAACATAATTTAAATCAATTGTTGAACTTAACTGCTGGTAATTAAGCATATTATAAATATAAATATTTGTTACTCTTTCATAAAAAAAACTACTAAGTGAAATACGAGGCCGAAAACTAAATTCAAAGTTAAAAAATAATATCATTCGATAAAAACACATTGTTGGAAATGCATTATACTACATGCAAATGATACTTACTAGCTAAATTTAAAGATATATTACTTACTAAAAAATACCTTAAGAAAGCGACATAATTTGGATATATTTTATGTCAGATCAAAAGTAAACAAATAAATGGGTTACAATACAGGGCAATACAAATATAATTTGATTTTAATAGATTGTGTAATTTGTGTAATTAATGGTGTAATTAATGGTTCGACTCACTTAAGACACCTCATCAATTTTATATATTTAATTTGACGTCTTTAAACTGAGCTTAGGCTCTTGAGCAATTATGCGCCACTGTACCTTGGACTTTGTCTGTGTCTCTCCCTGTTGTCGGATATTAATGTAATCCCATAAATTGCTATCTGTGTTGTTGTTGTTTTGGGAACCATGTTGGTACGGAGGGGGGAGGGGTGGATTGGTACACAGACCCATTGATACAGGGACGGTAACAATGGGACGGGGTAAGGGCGCATGCGTTTCATTGCAAACGGAACAAACGGAACATATGGAAAAGCCAGAGAGAAGCGAAACTGCGACTCAGCATGGTGTATCTGGGTGTTTGTGTGTATGTGCGTGTGCGTGTGTATTTATCAGTATTATTTTTTTATTATTGTGTGAGTGTGGCCCTTGGCTTATCAGTTTGCATTCGTTCCGTTCCAAAAGAAAGTTTGATCAGAATTACCAAACAGCATTTAACGTTGACAAAGACATCATTTAAAAATAAACTTCTCTCTTTTTCTCTCTCTCTCTCTCTCTACCTCTGGCACTTACTCTCTTTGTGTGAATCCTGCGTCCAACAGGCGTAAACAGCTGTCAACTGTTTGTTGACACACACCCGAATTGCCAACCACCACCCCACCCCACCACTCTCTTTCTCTATCTCTTTACCTCACTCTCTCTCTCTGTCTGTCTGTCTCTCTCGCCAGAAGCTGTGACGTGCAAATTAAACAATTGTTTTGTCTCCCTTGCCTTGACAATTGCCTATCTAAATATATCCTTTTCATGTTTTATTTTCCCCTCTTTGGGTTGATTGGTTTCGTTCCGCCTTTTGTTCTTGTTGTCGCTGTTATTATTATTACTATTATTGTTTTTGCTTGTGTCATTTGCTGATTGCAGTTTTTAATTAGCAGCATGTACCATTAGAGCAGTTATTAATCAGCCATAGCTACAGACACACATACATACACACATACGTATACAGATATACAGATTTATGTGCTTGTATTCTTAAGCTCTGATGCATTTCCTGTCATTGCCAAAAACATTTTTGTTGAACAGACATAAACTGAATTTTAATATAGTATTATTATTTTGGTTAAGCAACTTTAAAAAAACTGTGTCAACTGACTTTTTTACATACATATTTCTTTTGGTTCTAGGAAAAATTGCACAAGGCTGAGTGCCAAAAAGCCAAAAACAATAGTTTCCGGCCCAAAATGGAAAGTAAGTAAAAGAGAAGAATGCAAGTGGCGAAAAATTGTGCAATATTCTTAAATCTTACATGAAATATGGTACAATTCAATCCAATAAAAATAGCTTTATGTTTTGCTTCTTTTTCTTCTCTTTCTTCTCCGACAAAGATCAAAAATGCCGTTGGGCAGAAACACTGTACGAAATAGAAGATCGTTCTAATCAGTTGGTGCGTGTGAAGAGTGCCTGTCAAAGCTTCGTACGCAATAGATAACAAAGTCGACGAACGAACGAACTGATATAAACGGGAGCTTGAGCTCTTGATATGGCTCAATAAGTGACCTACAGATAGGCCGTTATATCGTTTGTGCAACGTATGCAAGTTAAAACGTAAACAATGTACATGAACAACACACAATAAAGATGTGATTTTTATCTGTCTTATTCATTTTCTTCGACACTTGTCGAAGATGTATTGTTTGTTGTTGTTTCTGTCATTTGAAAACTAAGTAACGCATAGATTTTGCTTTAGCTTCAATCTTAGATTCAATTACGTTACATTTCAATCAAGCATATAACATATGTAACGGTTCTTTTGCCGTTTGCTTCTTTCGTTTAGTTCATATAAATCATTTATTTATTTTTTGGCAAAACGAAACGAGACTTTTGATTGTGGGGGAGATTAAGCAAAGCAATAACGGTAACAAAACGCCATTTGGAGAGCAAATAACTCGCAAATATATATGTTTGTATATGACTGATAGATTTTTACAGTTAAACGCACCTTTTGTAAATCTCTTGACACGGATCGTAACGTAACAGTTTTTAATACCAATTCATATAAATGTTGCAAATTCACAAGTCAAAAAAAAAACACACACACGCGTTTTTTGAATTATAAATTTCATAAATATTTATAAATGCTTTATTGTCGTTGTTTGTTGTTTGTTGTCACACAGTTTGCAGCTTATTGATTTCAATTTTTGTTTTGCATGCTAATTTGTTTGTCGTCTGTCTCACAGCAAGAACAATAAATTGACACAAAACCGTTCGCAGTTCGTTAAATTATTCGAATTCGATTGTTATTGTTGATGTTTGAATTCTTAATTCAATCACATGCACAACCAAAAAATATTCAAAATAAAAAAAAAATAACTAACACAAAAACGCCGTCGGTAACTTGCGCTTTATGGTAACGCACATGCAACGGTATACGCGATTGATAAACAACTGAAGTTTGGGCGCGCGACTGTCGCTGATATGCGCCCAGGCAGATGCTGACGAGAAAATACCATAAAACGATTGTAGCAAAATGCTTAGTTTTTAAACTGGTCTCACAATGTTAGCCTACTGCAATTAACAGAAATGTTAACAGCTCTGCTCCACACTTAACATAAAAGACTAAGTTGCTAAATTAAAATTAAAAAATATATATTGAAATAAAAAATATTATTTTAATTTCTGATTTAAAATTAGTTTTAATAAGAATTTTTAAGGGAAAAAACAACAAAAAAGTTCTTTTGACTTTACCCCAGATGGGACTCGAACCCACAATCCCCGGCTTAGGAGGCCGATGCCTTATCCATTAGGCCACTGGGGCTTGTTTCCTGCGTTGTCAAAACTCGATTTTAAGCTACAACAAGTGCGTGAAAAACACACGTAGAAAAATTCCATTCAGTTGTTCAAATAACACAGTAAAAAGCAAATAAAACAAGAATAGTTATATTTTTTGATTATTTATAGTTTTTTGAATAGCTTTATACTTTTAATTAACATTCAGAATTGTTTAAAGTTAAATTGTAGAACCATTATGACATCGATTTTATAAATCATATATCTTAAAAGTTTTTGAGTGGCTGGAACGCACAGATCTTCTGCGCGGATTTCATAATTAAAAATAATTATTCGATAAATTGAGTTTGGTTGACTGATGCATTAAACAATGAATGTTTGTATGTGTGTATGTTTGTTTTTATAATCTACATATATAATATAAATAATGTTGGAATGGCCAAACTGGAATGGAACATAATTTACATGTCTCATGGATTTTTTTTTTGGGATTTAACATAAAATAAATAGAATGACAGATGAAAATGAAATGAATGAATACATAGACAATATATACACATAGACAAATACACATACATACACATACATATAGATATAGATATTTATATATATATATATATATATATAGTACGTTTAATATTTGTTTTTAATTGGTCATCTCCCCATCGACATCCTGCCAGAAGGGTTCGGAGAATGAATCCGATTCGGTATCCTCTTGCGGCACAGCCGGCGACGATAGTTCCATAACATCATTGGATTGATCATCGCAATCGAGCAACCAATCGTGATTTGGTGTGCCACACGGTGTTGCCACTGTTGCCACATTGCTAGCAACATTTGTGCTGGTGCTGCTATTGCTGCTACTATTCTCGCTGGTCTTCATCATGCTGCTGCTCGAGCGTGCCGCCTTGGTCAACCCATTGATGCCATCCAAGGCGCGACGGAATGTCGGATCCAGCCTGCAAGCGAAACCAACATCAAATTAAGAGAGGGAGACAAACAGATAGAGATGGAGAGAGAGAGACTCACGTCAGAGCTAGTGTGAAAAAATGTAGAGCAGCATCTAAATCCTTTTCGGCGCTTAGCAATTCAGCTAGTCTGACAAATAGCTTGGGATGTGGATAGTTGGTGACATGATTCCGCAGCAGCACAATGGCCTCACGTGGAGAGTTCTCGTATTGGAATATGCTGGCCATTAGGGCAACACCGGGCGCATAATGCTCATCGATTTCCAATGCCTTCTCCACAAATTTGCGAGCGCTCTTCTTCGATTCATGATTGGTAAAGTTGAACAGTATGCCACCAAACATGGTGTAGCTGCGCGGCGATGTCCGAAAATAACGCACGGCCAAAACGCACATGGACTGCGCTTCCTTGAACCATTTCAAACGAACGTAACTGGCGACCAAGCCTTTGTAGATCTCAAAGCGATATGGTGCCAGGATTTGGGCACTGCGCAGAACATCGATTGCATCCTTGTACCGTCCCGTGTTATTAAACAATTTGCTACGCAACAACATGGCCTCAACGTTGCGATGATCCATGGAGAGGCAGCGTTCTGCAAATATCAGCGCTCGATCATATTTCGAGTTCATATACGTGAGCTGAGCATGCAGGAACCAATGGTCTGCAGTGAACTCAATCAAAGTGCCAAGACGCAGCGGTGTTATAAGCTTCTCCTGATCCGGTTTTTTCTTGCCATTGAACTCATAGACAACGGACAATGGACACAATGCGTCAATGTTATGAGCATTGAGCATTACAGCCATGCTCAAATACTGTTCAGCCTGTACATAGTTGCCATAATAATACAGACATTTGCCAATCTTTGTTATCAATTGTTCGTTTTGGCGAAAAAGTGTTGTGTCGTTTAGGTGTTGAAATGTTTTGGCTGCCTCCAAATGCTTGCAGTGATTCATTTGGGCATGCGCCTTGATCCAGCTCATCATCCATTCAATGTTTTTTGGCACGGGGTCAGCTGTTGAAATAAGAATAGAAATAGATTATAGAAATAATGGAGTTAAATACTATTGAATATAAATTGTATAGTTTTGGAACGCACCGTTTACAACCAGGGAGTGAACCTCGGTACCCTCGAAGCCAAGGTCGAGGAGTGCCTCAATGGCCGTCAGGGACATGGGGCATGCGGTAACGACCTCCTTATAGGCGACAGCAATTTCCTTCTTGGTAAAGCAGCGTCCATGATGATGATGCAGTTTGGCTAGTAACAGATTGAGCCGTGGCGTGCGTATTTTAACTGCCTCCAAAGTGTTAATGGCCATATTGTATTCACCCAGTTCGCGATAGCAAACGGCAATCTTGTAGCGCAATTCGATATCCTGAAACTGCGGATATGAACACTCGATGCCCGTCAAATAGCTGTTCTTGTAGCGAACCATTGCCTTGCGCTGCTGGACCACAGCCTCCAGTTGCTGGCATGCGATGCGAAAGTGTCGTTCCTTGTATTGGGCATTACTCAAATACAGACGCACCTGATACTCCGTTTCTAGTGTGGCCAAATTGCGGTCATTTTGAAACACGGTGCAGAGCAGACTTGCCTGTAATGTTTGCAAAGTTTCGTGGATTGCGTGGGTTAAGTACAAAATTGCTTTATCTTTTAAAGAATTTTATTTTTATTATTGTTGGTGTTGGGATGCTTGTGAAGGGAATGTACTTACTGTTGGAATTACGCACTCGTAAAGCCCGTGATCGTATAACTTTTTAACATTTGCAAACAATGAATTTTCCATCGTTGCTCTGGTCTTTGTATTTAATAAGAAAGTGCAAAAGTTTATACACTCGCGAGGGTGAGAAGAAAAAAAGTTGCCAAAGCAAAGAGATATTGATTGTTCAAGAAACGCATCGAACTCCTTAATATAGAACTGGTCAAGATCAAATCGAAAACTTAAATACAATTCCAACACCAACTGCAGCGGTTATCTGCAGAAATAAAAAAATGCATTGAATTTTAAAGCAGAGACAGTTCTTGGTTCACACACTGAGTTCACGCAGTCGCGAACCAGCTGCTAAACAAAAAGTCGATAAGCAAACGATAACAATATCTATCCATCGAACAAAAAGTTATGGCAATTGGGACGTGTTTTTAAATTATAAGAATAATATAAATAAACAGTACCTTTGACAGAAATGCTATTTACAGCGGCACTCGTGAGGTGCCTCCGTGCCACCTCCATATCCAGAGCGCACATCCACACATATCGGCTACACCCGCAGCTAAAGCGGAGTCGGCCACAGTGGCAGCTAAACTTCAACAGAAGCATGTCCAGCACGAGCATAACAGCGCCAAAGGAAGGCGACGCCACCACAGCCGAAAAATCCAAGAAGACAAAGGGTGGTTTCAGCGGCGGTGTGAAGACGCTGCCCCAAGTGGATGAGCCGCTTGAGACGACCATGTCGCCGGGTCGAACGCGTGCGTTGCGCAAGAAACGTCTTGCAATTGATGAGCTATCGGCATTGGGTTTCTTAAACACACGTGGCTATACGACCGCCGACGAGTACAATCTGGAGGATCTGCATTCAGCACTCAAACAACAGAATCTTTACGAAACCAAACGCTTCTTCTCCACCGACAATCTGGGCGTTGAGCAGAATGTTCTCTATGTGACAGCGAAATACCCAACGGGAACGCAACCCCGTGAGATCTTCTTTTTTCGTGAGGGCTCTGTTGTCTTCTGGAATTGCAATGACATCGAAACGAACAATGTGCTCAACTTTCTGCGAAACTTTGAGCGTGAATCGTATGTCAGTGCTTTGGTTCATGGCGAGAGCGAAGTGATGCCCTACACATACATTGCCTCGGAGGCTGTTGATGTGGAGGGCGATCTGGTTGCGGATAGCAATGATTTGAATGTCGCCTCACGTGCCTTCTTCCAAAACGGAAAATTCTATGTGACGCCGGATAGCGACAACTTCCTCTATAAATACACTTTCTCCAATGCTGTCGCACAGTCGATTAAGCTGGGCATTTGGGAGGCGACTCTGGATCGGTATATTGATTCGATGGAGTATCTGACAGAGGATCTGAAACGTGGTCGTCGGCTTCGCATCTCGCGTGCAGCGATGCTACGAAAAACTGGCGAACTGTTTGCTTTGCGGCATTCGATCAATTTGTCATCGGATCTGCTGGATGCACCGGACTTTTACTGGGATCGCGAGGAGCTAGAAGGTCTCTACTTGCAGGTGTGCTCCTATTTTAGCACAACACGACGCACCAAGGTCATGAACGAGAAGATCAACCATTGCGTTGAGCTTGCTGAGCTTGTGTCACACAACCTGAACGATGCCCATCACATTCGACTTGAGTGGATGATTATTATCCTGATTATGGTCGAAGTGGGATTTGAGATATTGCATTTTGCTGGAGGTGCCCTGCATGAGAGTGATACTCTTCATGCCAATCCTTTTCCCATAGCTAAAAGCAACGCCTTAGATGTAAATATATAACTGTGCATTTGTTTTTATATTAAAGTCGGTAAAGTTGCTTTCGCTGATTTCAACACACCCATGCATTTATGTAATCTTTTTAATTTGTGCGCTCGATTCTAAAATATCGATTACATTGCACACGAACCTGATTAATAGGAATTGATCGAACTATTGTTTCGCCTATTACTCTTTAGCGATAGATTTAGCATCGAAAGCAATATCACAGTCATCATCAGCTGTATCTGTGACTTGTGCAACAACATTTAACGTGCATAAAGAAAAATAATCTAATTCATTTCACTTAAATACAAAACACACATAATGCAGCTGACTTTAATCAATTTCTTCAAGAAAACGGTGCCCGGCCACATATTCCGTGGCAAGCGGCGTTTTGTCAAGCCAGTCAGCAAACAAGCAATGGACACGCTGACCCGTGAATACGAACGCCAGGAGCACATAATGTTTTTGTTGCGGCATCCATATCTAACGCTGGTATTTACTAGCTCTACATTACAGTATGGAACTGTCTAACTACATAGCTAACAAACACTTCTGATTTGTATTTTAGGAGCAATCATCGGGACATGCGAAGGAGCTACACAAACGCGAGAAGCTGGTGGCCAAATGGACTGATGAACAAACACGCAGCAAGATGAAGCCGCACGTTACCATCGAAGAGCGTCTGCAGCATTTGAGAGTTAAAGAAGCGTGGGATTAGGCATTAAATATTGTCATAATTTAATCTACGCTCACCCCTCAACTGAACTGCATTGCAAGTTATAGAATAAATATGATACTAGATACTTATGTAATTAAATGACAAATTGTTTCTATAACAGACGCTAACAATTGTTGACCATTAGCAGTCGTTGCCTGAGCTGTTGAAGAACGAGAAAATATCATCTCCGGTTCTATAACAAAACGTAGCAATTCTTGTTCCACATTTGTCTCTTCGTTTTTTTTTCTACTAATACGGATCGGATCATATTCACAAATATATATGCCAGCATCAAACAATTTTTATCGCTTCTGACTCTATCTCAAAGCTTGCCTCTCACTCTTTTTCATAACAAGCTTTTACCACATGTACTATGTGGTGTACATGTGTGTGTGTGTGTGTGTGTTTTCGATCATATCAGAGAATCGTTTTTCTTTTTTTCGTTTTTATTAATTTGATAAATTTTAATGTATATAATATTTGCATGTATATTTGTTTGTATATAATTAATACGAAATATGTTATGTACATATGCAAGCATATACATTCGGATCGATCCTCCATGTATATATAGATTTGTATGCATGTAACATGTTTTTTTTTTAGGCGCGCCCTCAAACCAACTCTGGCAGCTTAATTTTCTCATATATATATTCTCTTATCTTTATTTATTAACTTATTAATGCCTACGCATCGGTATTTTCTTGCTTTGTTTTGTTTTGTTGTTGTTAGTTATGCACATTTTCAGTTTTTACTTTTAAAAAGCATTTGTTTTTTGTTTTTTTGATTTTGTTTTCAACATTTAAAAGGTCGGCGCAAATTGAAAAATCGAATTTTCCAACAAAAAAAAACAAAAGAAGAGATTTACATAATGGCTGATTTTGTAAGGTATTTTTGATTGGGATCACAACAGATTCTTAGCAATGTTTTTGTTTTTTGTTATAAAGTTTGTTTTTTTTTCATTTTGTAATACAAAGTTTTCGACATGCCTAAAAAGTTTTGAATAGTTCTAATATAGAGTGTATGTGTAAGAGATAGTTAGAGTATTAATAGCGCTTGTGTACATGGTGCTTGTTTTTTTTTCTTTTTTTCTTTGCTTTGCTTTCAAGGGAAACAAAAAAGGTTAGGGTATACATACATATATGTGTGTGTTTGCTAATGGATACGAATTGCGCGTATAACCTCAATAAAACATTTTATAACAACTTTTAAATTAATTTCTTTAAAAAAATAGATATATATATATATATATATATATATGGTATACATATGTATTTGCTGTGTGTGTGTGTGTGTGTGTGTGTTTGTGTTCGTGTTATGTATATATATGCACATATATTTTTTGTGTATATGGTTTGATTTAGGTATATATATTTATATATATAATGTATAATAGTTGCTTCAGCTCCCGCAAATCATTAAATTGTTGGTATTGGTGTTGTTGGTTTTTTGTTGTTGTAATCGAAATCATAATTGCAACTGCCACTCAATCCGCACTCAATGGCGCCGCATTAACCTTCTTAGTGCTGGCTGATGCTGGTGGCGATGGCAACGCCACATCCGTTAGCTCATCGTCTGGATCAATAGGTAACCGATTCACTTTCTCCACATCCATATCCTCATTCAAATCCAATTCCATATTGCCATCGCCAGCAGCATGCGCTGGTGTTTGTAAGAACAACGCTGGCTCCTCTGTGCCAACGGCTACAACTGCGGCTCCCGCTCCTGGTCCAGCTCCTACTCCCACGCTGCTGGGCAACGGTGGCGGCGTACTGGATAGCATTGCGACCGGCGAGGCACTTGCTGTTGCCGCAGCAGCTCCATCGCCAATGCCTCGCTCTCGCTCACTGCTAGCTGCTGCAACAGCTGACGTCACTGAGGATGGGATTGTTGCCATGTTCTCGCCGCCAATGCCGCTGGGCGTCATCGGTGAATTGGGCAGTGGTGAGTCTAGCTGCTGTTGGCTAAACTCCTGATTGGGACTTTCGCGTGTAAAGAGTCCCATTTTAGATTCACTTGCAGCACCAGTTGCCATGCTGCCCGCAATAGCAATGGCGGCGCCCTCACTATCGGTGCTGCTGCTTATGAGGGAATGGGCGACAGTTGGCGCTGCCGGTCCACTGACCAGATGCGGCGGTGCATGAAGTGGAACGTGCTGATGCTGATGATGCGTCTGCTGTTGGTGCTGCTGTTGCTGCTGCTGGGTGACATGGTATCGCGGTATGTCCGCTTTGCGCCACAACGTTATCTCTTGCTGTTTAAAGTAGCGCCGATCCTCCGTGTCCATCAGCACCAAATTGAGGAAATACTTGACGGAGAACTTCTTGTTGATATCACGCATTGTCGGCGTCAGATTGTAGCCGGCAAGGAATACGCGTATGGGTATGCTCTCCCCCTTAACGGGCGCCCCATCCATTATCTCATATTTGGCAATCGTTTCGTTCTCGTTGAATATGTTTGGACCGGTGCCGGTGGATTCGCGCTTAATAATCGCAATCTCCATATGCTTGATCTTAATGCGAACGAGCAGAAAATAGATTTTCCCAATGATTGTGTCCTTCAAATGGTATTTACTCTTATTGTATTCGAACTCAATGTGCAGGCAATCCTCGATGCCCACCTCCATTTTAATAGGATTATTCATCTCCGGATAGCTGCAGAGCGTGTGCACAGCAATGTCCACTTCACGTGTTATATCGCTTATCCGTCGCACAATTGTCGCACGCAGAAAGTAACGCAATCGCACATTCGAGCCGGCATACACCTCAAACTGTTTCTCTACGTTGGGAAAATCAAAGGGGTAGCTGTTGTTCTGTATGAGATCGCCAGGACGTGCCAACGCCTTGGCCAGGCACTTAAACTCATGATGACTGCCACGATCATAGAACAATTCTATTTGTCCAATAAATTCAATTTTAATGCCTTGATGTTCCAGTTTGCTGCCCGGCTTTTTAAGCGTAACATTCACCTAAAATCGGTTAAAAAATATATATGTATATCAATTAATGCACTATGCAAATGTTATTTCAACACATTAAACAACATGACAAGAAAGAATTTCGTTAATATTTTGCAATCCAGAAATTTGTATACATTGCATATTTAAATTGTGTAGTGAATATTAATGTTAATTTTTTCATACGGGCAGCTGTTAATATTGCTACTGATAACCGCTGCTGGGTGTGAGGAGGGAGGCAACATCAAACGGAAGTAGCAATCGCTGGCTATCTTCTCGCTGCCTCCAAAATTTGAGTAATGCTTTATCCTACCTTGCCGGATACTGTTTCGCCATCGTAGAAGAGCAGCATCTTTTCCACTTTGCCATCCTCGCCCTTGACCTCGGCGGTTTTCTTATTTTCAGCACCATCAAATACAATTTCGATTTCGGCTGATTGGCCAAAGCCCAAGAAATTCATAATTGATAAATTGTTTCGGTTTCGGTGTTTCTACACTTTCGTTACACTAAACTGGCAGATGGGGGCTGGGGTAGCAGCAGGCTGTAACTCTGGTATTGGAATGTTTATGTTGTGCTTTATAGCTTTAACACTTCTTCGCTTCCCCTGACCCTATGGATTTGATCGCTGGTTTTCTTTTTTCTTTTTATTATAAAACTTTAATGTGCCAATGCCTTTGCCTGCGCCTGCAACTGTAATTTATTGGGCGTTTTTGTGTGTGTGCTGGCTTCTGATGGTGTGTAAAGAAAAATTTTCCTAAACGTATCGATAATTAATCGCGTGAGACAAAACAGAAACGAACCTTTAAAGTTTATTGAAATATCGCGTATGCTCAATCGATAGTTAGATATTTTTAACGTCACTGAAATTTGGTTGAAAAGCCGAGTGAGATTCACAGGGCTTGATTTGAACCGAAGTGGACAAAAACTAATTATTGCAATTGTAAGTCGAAAATTAGATTAAGTCAAACGGCCACTGGTTTATTGAACTAAGTGCATTATATTTTTGGCAATGTGCAAAGCAACCGATGCACTCCCAAAGACAGCATACATAATGGCAGGCAATATGAAAATAGCGAAGACAGAAACCACGTGCCACATTTTTTTTACTTGTCCTATGCCGCCATTTATTTGACAGTTTGTTTTTGCTAAAAAAAAAAAGGGTTAAAATAATTGCAATAGCTAACAATTGAGTTATACTTAATCGTAGTTTACCAATCAAGTTTCGAGCTGGCGTCCGCATACAACTTAAACTTGGACTCGGCAGCATGTAGTTCTCGCGCCATATCAATAAGTTTACATTTGAATATCATTTCTCGTGTTCTATATACTTCCAATAAATCGGAGGTCTGTTGAAAACATATTCATACTTTCTGGATTAATAATCATTGTCTTAAGGTTTATTTTGAAAAAATTACATTAGTTTTTTTCCTATCTTGCAGCGGATCTAACTCTGTAAAATTCCCAAAAGCGATTAAAAGCTCTAAAGCAATGCCGAACCAGGAGATACCCAAAAAGCCCATATTCACCATTGAATCCCCAAAGGTGGAGGCACCCTGGGTGGCTAACAATCTTATAATGCCCCCACAGCCGGTGGAACACATTTTACCTGAAATGGATCCGATTTTGGATCCAATGGATGTGGACGTTGAATTCGTTTATGTAGATTTACCGATTCCCGAAGACGACTTTACTATGCCCGAATGGGTCCCATCCAATCGACGACGATCTATTTAACCTGGCTCACAAATCCAACGAATACAATTACTAAACTTAACATATGATAATGAATGTGATATTCATACAAAAATGTGATAGAAATACCAATGTTTAACAACAATTACCATCTGTATTACAAAAACTTATGACAAGTAAAGTAAAGTAAAGTCTGAAGTATGTTAAGGCTGACTAGATCGGCATATATGCAAGCAACGATGATTTTTTATGTGTAGATGCTTAATATCTTAAGTTTTATGTATTATTACCCGATTTTGCAACTCGCTATTGCATTTTAATAGTTTTTCCGTTAATAATTTACATTCTTTCAGACTTTTTGATAGCACATTCGTTTCATCTGTTCGTTCAAGCAGTTTCTTTTGAATATCGGTCAGTTCTAATCTCATCATGGCAAAGGCTTTAATTCTATCCGCAACCTGATTTCTTGTGCAACTCAGTTCGTCGTCGTCCAAATTTTGTTTGGGCATTTCTGCACCATTCGTTATACATTTAATAATTTCTTATTTCACAATCGATTTATTACTGAAAACGAAATCGTCAAGTTGCGTTTCTTCACTAGCTAAAAGTATCTGGAACAATTGGTGCAATGTTGTTTGAGACTCTTAACTGATAAAATTGATTCATTTTCCTCTTGTACTTACTAATTTTTGCCATCGGCCTATAGTTGTTTTGGCTAAAGCATAGTCTCTGTTGACCATACGCCAGGCGGCGAGATAATTTTTCATCCTACACTCAATTAACTGAACTGATTCTCGACTTTCCATTTCAATGCAATGTAAAGTCATATATATATACATATATATCTAACTGTTTTAAGGAAAATTAACAAATTTATATATTTTTATGTGTTTTGTAAATGTGAAATTTTGTATTGTATATTTTAAGGCTCGTAACATTGACAGATCGTCACAAAAAATTTTTCCGTTGAAAATTGGATCCAGCTTTATCTTCTGCCCTTTCGCTTGGATCCAGCTTTTTCTTTCGCTCTTTCTCTCTTCAAGAGAGGTTAACCGAAGCAGATTTTCATAAACATTTTCATCTAGTTATATAAGTATAATTTTTATCTTTAACATAAGTTATAATTTTTATACCCTGATCCCATTAAAAATGGGAAAAAAGGGTATAATGGTTTTGTGCAAACGTATGTAACGGGCAGAAGGAAGCTTCTCCGACCCCATAAAGTATATATATTATTGATCAGCATCAACAGCCGAGTCGATATAGCCATGTCCGTCTGTCCGTCCGTCCGTCTGTCCGTCTGTCTGTCTGTCTGTCCGTCTGTCCGTCTGTCCGTATGTATGAGCCAACCGATCTCAGAGACTATAAGAGCCAGAGACTCCAGATTTCGAACTTAAGCTCGCCTAATCCCTAGGCAGTACAAGTTTGTTTTCGATTTTCGATAACTCATCCCGTTTTCGATATACACATGGGATCGATAACAACAAAATCTTGAATTTTGAAAACTTTGAGATGGCATTTGAAATAATGAACAAAATAATGACAATCTGTGAAATTTTTATTAAAATCGGTTAATAAACACTGGAGATATGGGACATTGAAGTTGTGTATGCAGTATGCAGTATGTGCGTACATACAAACACACATACTTGCAAGCACAGACTGTACGCGTAAGGTATAGGGATCAGGGTATCGTCTAGTCGGGATTTCTCGACTAGAGCCTTCTTACTTGTTAACTTTGCATTTTCACAATGTTTCTTTGGCTCAAAAAAATTAGATGCGCTGAGGCATAAGACTAGAATCAAATGAGTCTCAACTGGATAATCCAATAATACCATATATGACAAAAAAAAAATAGAATAAAAATATATAAATATATATATAATTTAGAGAAAATGCAACATCTTTATTGTACAAAAACTTATACAGCCATGACATAATTTGGAAACTGAGCAATATTGTTGGTACAATAACTATATCTATATATATGTATATACATATATATTTGTATATGTATATATGGATGTGTAAATAACGGTAATGAGCAAGTTTAAAACTTGCATGATTTAACAAAATTTGTTTAACAATTCGGATGGGCACAAATAATACTACTTTATATAATCTAAAATAATAATAATAATCATAGAAATGAATCTCTTCTGCTGCGAACTGGCATGGAATCGACGTTTGTATGTACGTGTATGGTGGTTAAAGTTAGCGGATCTTGGGCAACGGCTCCTGCAACATTGCCGTCCAGGCCTGACGATTCGTTTCGTTCTCGATATGATTGCGTCCCAGACACTTGCCTTGCGATATGAGCTCAGCAAACTGGGCAACAATGGGATCCCGTCCACATGAGGCAACCGCCGTCACTGTGTCCGCATGATTCACAAAATAGGCAACGAACTGCATATCCTCGAGACTGCCATCGATGATGATATCGGTGTAGGAGCCATAGCCAGCATACCGTATTCCCTTGCCAAAGAACATTGTGAAGAAGAAGGGCACTGCCTCCGCCTTCTTGACACTGCCGCACATATTGATGGCGGCGATGCGTCCGTGATACTGCGCCAACTGATAGTGTCCAATGTTGACACGAGACTGGGCCAGACTATAGATGTGAGCGTTGGCTATATCACCGCCCACATAGACATCGGGCACATTTGTCTCTAGAAAATCGGTGACATCTACCGAACCATTCTTGTTCACGCGCACACCCGAATTGGCCAAAAATTGTGTGTTGAGCTTGGAGCCGGTGCCCATGATTAGCAGATCGCAAGGTATACGTGTTTCATCAGCAAGTTCCACTTCAATCACTTTGCCTTCGTCGTTCCCAATGATCTCATTAATGCCACTCTGCATAATCATATTGACTTTGTTGTCCTGAAACAGTTTGAGGACACGGGCGCCAATCTGCTCGCCAAAGGACGCCTTCAATGGAACATTCTCGCGTCCGACAACGGTGCAACTGGCCACCTTTTTGACCAGAAATCCGGCAGCCTCCAGTGCAATAAAACTGGAGCCCAAACAGACGACATTCGACTCGGGCGTGATCACTTCCAGAATGCTCTTGGCATCGTCATATTCACGCACAGTTTTCACATTCAGCAAATCGGCACCGGGAATGGGCGGTTTGTGTGCGGCACAGCCAGTGGCAATATAAATCTTATCGTACTTCACCACATAGCCATTGGAGCAGTGGAGCTCCTTTTGTGCCGTTTCCAGCTTGTCAGCGCTAACGCCCAGCCACAGCTCGATGTCATGGTCCTTGTAGAATTGTTCATCACGGAACTGTATGTTCTCAATTTTGACGCCCATCGTCTTGGAGACCTTGACGCGATCATATGGCAAATATGATTCGCGGCACACAAAGATCAGGCGACCGGTGTATCCCTCTTGTCGTAATGCCTCCACACAAACAGCGCCCGATGGTCCGCCGCCAACGACAATAAAGCAACGCTCATCACTTGGATTCTTCTTAGCCATGGACTTGAGGCGTGCGGACTTCTCTAGATCTTTGCGCTTAATGCGCACCATAACCTGGCCATCGTCGCTGACATCGACCTTGTGACAGGGCAGCGAATCAATGCCCGGAAAATCCTCAATATCGCCCGTCTCCAGATTGAAGCAGGCCCCATGCCACGGACAACGTATCCGACCTACGCCCAATGCGCCCGTCTTCAGCGGAGCGCCATAATGGGTGCACTTGGAGCCCAACGCGTGAAGGCGTCCATTCTGCTTCACCAGCAGCACGCTGGTATCCTCATTGAAGTCAACCTGCTTTAACTCATTCTCCTTGATATCCGTAACCCGACAAACGGCCACCGGTTCTGTGTAATCGGCATCCGTTTCTGGCATTGTTGCTGGCATCTTATCGCACTTCGATTGATATAACCCGACAGCACCTAAAAGACAGACAGAGAGATTGAGCGAGAGAGAGAGATAGAGAAGGAGAAAAAGAAAGAGCGTATTAATTTTTGGGATAAGATTTTGTGTTTTGATTTTTAAACTGGTTTAGCTTTGTTGTTCGTTCTGTGTTTACACACATCAAATTTGAAATTCGTTTTTCCCGTTTTTTTCCCGTTAAATGACAATTTTCAATTTTCGAACCTCTCGACCCGACAAAACTAATGAAAGAAAGTCTTCTGCCAACGCCTACTCTGCTCCAAATCGATATAAGTGTTGCACTCGTGTCGTGCCTTTTGTTCGTGACACGAATAAATAGCAAGAATTAATTGTTAAGTATTAAAAAAAATTCAGACATGTTTCCCTAACATGTTATATTGTCATTTAAAATATCTTCTAATCAAAAAATAATAATACAAATACTAATAATAGAAAATGAGAACGGACAAAATAGCATTAGGAAGTATTTAAGTCTAGAAATTTAAAGAATAAGGAATCTGTAGAATAAAAATATTGTTTTTCTTTTCTTTTTTAAGTAATTAAAAGGTTATCTCAAGTTCTACTAAACCGATTTCAAAAAACTTTTGTGGGAAACATTATTACATATCCCCTAATCGTTCTCAACAAGATGTTAACAAATTTGAAATTTTTA
Organism: Scaptomyza cyrtandrae; assembly: GCA_035044605.1. NCBI lineage: Eukaryota > Metazoa > Arthropoda > Insecta > Diptera > Drosophilidae > Scaptomyza > Scaptomyza cyrtandrae. The sequence continues at coordinate 4,709,441 of JAWNNS010000639.1, forward strand.
TTTATTTTTTTTAAATAGGTAAAAAGTATGTCTTTTTTTTTTTGTCTTTCTGGCACGTTCACATCTCTACTTAGAAAGCCGTCAAATGGCGCTCTATAAAGCCCAAGACCCTGAGACCAAATCATTTCAATCATTTAGTTGACTTAGTCAATTTGTTAGTTGAAAATATGTTGTGGTCGTGTTCAGAGCTTGTTGTTGCGCTGCTGCTGCTGCTTTGCGCGGTCCTAGGAGCATCCCATAGAAATGGAGCAAATCGATCAAATGGATTAAATGGCGGTGGCAGTGTCACCAGTCTAGAGCAGCAGCTGGAGCTTAAGTTGAGCACATTGCGTGTACATAAGCAGCTAGTGCAATTGGAGATTGCACGTCTATATATCGAGAACTTTACGCCGGAGACGCCGCTGCTGTTGGAGGAGTTGCAGCAGCGACAGCAGAACATACAGCTGCAGATTGAGCGATTGGAGGGGAAGGCACAGCATCAGGATGCACAGCATTTGGCATTAAGTTTAACCGCTGACTTTGAGCTGCTGCAACACAAGTTGGATGATCTAAAGCAGCAACTGGATGTCATGCAACGTAATAGCAGCAGTAGCAGCAGCAGCAGCAGCGGCATTAAAACGCTGCTGGAACAACAAAGGGATGTGATTGATAGTACACCCAAATCACCAGTTGGATCTGCTGCCAGCAATGTTGGCTCGTATTTATTTGCACCGTGGCTGGCGATGCCAGAGTTTCCCAGTGGCAGCATTGCTCAGACAGATAACCAAAGTTCACCATCGTTAATTAAACGCTTGATGGCCATGCTGCGACCAAATGGATCCAAATCCAAAACGACATCTCAATCCACATTAGCTGGATCGCGGGTTAATCATTTGACAGAGCCATCAAGCAGCAAGATGCAGCTGCTAAGTGCCGGGCAGTTGCTGCCCCAGTTGCAGCTGCAACGTCAGTTTCTAGACGATGCCATCAGACGCTTGGAGCTATTGGCCGCCAATACCAATTGAGCTTGCCTAATCCCTAGGCAATACAAGTTTGTTTTCGATTTTCGATAACTCTTCCCGTTTCCGATATACACATGTGATCGATAACAACAAAATACTGAATTTGGAAAACTTTGAGATGGCATTTGAAACTTTAGACGAAATCGGATGAAAAACACCGGAGATATGGAATATTGAAGTTGTGTATGCAGTGTGCAGTATGTACACACACACACACACACACACACACATACTTGCAAGCACTGACTGTATAGTATATAGTATAGCGTTCAGGGTATCGTCTAGTCGGGATTTCTTGACTAGAGCCTTGTTTTTTTTTTTTTTTTTGTTCAATAAATCTTCAACTAATTTTGATGCAATTTCAAACCAGATTCTCAACGGACTTTAAGTAATTAACTCAAACTAAACGATTTAAATCTATTTCAAACTATTTTAAGTCCATTTTTAAGCAACGTTCAAGAGTACGAGTACGTAAGAGTGAACCAGTTTGAAAACCCATTGAGTACACGTTACGAACCAAAAAAATATACAAATATATATATATATATATATAGTAATCCCATATGTAATCTAAATAGCTGAAATACCATCAGAAATGTGCCCTTCACCGCTAAAAAATATAATTTATAACATTTTATGATTATTAATTGGTTCCTTGACTTCCTCATGATTTGCCAACATTAATTGCTCAACCACAAATGGTTTTTGATACCCATTGAACCAATTGAAATGGGTAAAAAGGGTATAATGGTTTTGTGCAAAAGTATGTAACCGACAGAATGAATCATCTCCGAACCCATAAAGTATATATATTCTTGATCAGCATCGACAGCCGAATCGATATAACCATGTCCGTCTGTCTGTGCGTCCGTCCGTCCTTCTGTCCGTCCGTCCGTCCTTATGTATGAACTCGTTGATCTCAAAGACTATAAGAGTTAGAGACCCCAGATTTGGAACTTAAGTTCGCCTAATCCCTAGACAGTACACGTTTGTTTTCGATTTTCGATAACTTGAGACGGCGTTTGAATCATTAGATAAAATAATCACAATCTGTGAAAATTTTATTGAAATCGGTTGAGAAACACCGGAGATATAAAACATTGAAGTTTAGTCAAGTATGCAGTGCACACACACACACACATATATATATATATATACTTGCAAGTACTGACTGAATAGGGTTCAGGGTATCGTCTAGTCGGGATTTCTCGATTAGAGCCTTCTTACTTGTTTGTTTTTGGTTTTCTTTTTGCTGATAAGTTGCAATGTTTGATATAACTTAGACATGCTGATAGAAATCAAAAAGTCAAGTTCGAATTGTTTGATTATAGATACATATGTAATGGGCTTTGTAGTTGTAGATTGTTAAATGGTTTTCAAAAGCTTTCACTTTACGCTTCTATTGACATTTTCAAGTCAAGTGCTTTTGGCCAGCAATGAAATCGATATGTCTTTAAGTAAATCAAGCTATCAACGTGGGTTAATTCGAATTTTGCTGCGTCATTTCCACCCACACGGCATATGCCGTGTACGCTAACAAGAGTACATACAGTAGATACTAGATAAAAACAAAAGGTTGTAAATGAGTATGTAAATATGTCAATGAATTGGAGGAACAGTTGTTATAGATAAGATGCTTAAAGATGTGTGCATTTAATGGCATTAAGTCTTGATAAACCAAAACATTCATTGATAAAATGTTTGTGAATAGCTTAACAACTAAAAGGCACAACTAAAAGGTATTGAAGTATTAATACATTATCAATCTTTTATCAAACGTCAAATTTAATGGGGGCTTACTTGTTGAATTCGCTGTGTCGTCAAGATTTCAACAATTTTTGAAATTAAGCACTTTGTTTTGCCAATGTCGAATCTTAATCTAAGCCAAACATTCTAATTAACAAAAAACTAATCAAATTTCAGAACACGTCGTGGCCTTTATCTTTAAGAATGACGTCAACAAAAAACCCCAAACGTTTATGAATCAGAGAGAGACCTTTAATAAAAATCACAAGCTGATACAATTTGATTTAGGTAGATTAAAAATAAAGACCTTAATACCAGTAACTTGTCTAATTGGTTCTGAACTAAACTGAAGCACAGAGTGTAATATTTGTGAATTCGCCGTAATTTACGGCTATTTGAAATGTACACAAACACTCTCTCAAACACACACACACACACACACAAGCGAACCGGTTGGCCTTGGTTCACATACACGCACACGTGAAAGAAAAAAAAATAATTGTAACATATACAAAAAAACAAAAAAGAAAACATGTGAAGCAAAAACACTAAGCAATAATTTTTTTTTTTTTTTTTTTGCTTAGCCTCGTTTACCGTAAAGAAATAATCCAGTCAGATACGAATGATTATGTTGAACTTTTTGCAATGGCCTCGATTCAACGCACAAATCAATTAAAGTCAATAGATGATGAAGATGAATAAAAAACGCCGGTTCAGTCAAGTTCAGAGTGTAAACTGCAACTAAAACCAATGCGGAATGTCAACGGACTAAAGCTAAACAAAACGAAAGCGAACGCAATAATTTTTTCGCTCTCTTTCCTCTCTCTCTCTCTCTCTTTGTCAATCTCTTGTTGGCATTTTACCAATTCGGCTTCATTGGTCATTCTCTATGGTGTAGTGTGGTGTTAGATTAAATATGAACAATTATGAAGTTTCAAAAATGGACACACGAAACGCGCATAAATAAAAATTATTGATTAATAATTAAAAAATAGAAATTTTATTGCGTGTCATGATGGCAATTAGAAAGTCACAAATAATCAAAATAGATAGAGACAAATAAATAATTAATAACGTATAAAGCGAGAAATTAAAATGGAAGTTAACTTCTCAAGCACTTTTTGACAATAATAATCCCTGAATATATTTAAAGGCAAAAGTTATTTCAATCGATATCGTTATGTAGAGTTCTAGTTGTTACTCATATATAAATTTATGTATTTTAATTTACCTGAATTTTGATCTGGATTGGGTGTTATTTTGCCGGTGGTTTTGTATTCCTTACAGAGCATCGAACCCATTGTGTATATTTTTCGATTACTTGAATATTTGTTCAAATAAAATAAGCTCTGCAATTGCCTGTTGAAGGCCGTTTGTGGTTTTCTATAAACAAAATAAACAGGTTTTTAAATGAAAAAAATAAAAAATTAATAATAAAATATGTTAATAATGCATATATACATACATTTATACGTACCCAGCAGGTGCAAATGGAATTTCTTTAAATAATGTGTAAATTAAACGATAATTTGACTGCCACCTGCAATTGAATGTAGATTTTGTTTACGCAAGTGTTTTTGATCAGTTTATATACATAAATACATATATATATATATCTAATATGAATATATGTGTGTAAATAATTTTCAAGTTCACTTGCACATATATATTTATAAAATTTACCAAACGTTTCAAACGTTTTAAAGTAAGGGCACGCAAAAGTCGACGTTTTGATATTTTTTAGTTCATATCTCCTCTTTAGATAGTTTATATCTCCTCTAACATGCTGCTTATGTGGTGGATTACGCCATATTCTTTATTGTCTATGATATATGTGTCTCTTTCTTGGTATGCGCTGCGTTCGCTCTCTCGCTTCAACTTTTGTTCAACCTGTATTCTTGTATATGATTCACAGCGGAGAAACCAAAACAAATACAAAAACAAAAAAACAAAAAAAAAGAGAGAACAAAGAACAAAACCGGCGCGACAAAATCTTGGGCATGCAACAGGTTGAATTATTTATGATGACGTTGCGGCGTTTTATTTTGTAAGTATTAAATCTCGCGAGTCTCTCAATTATGTTTGCCGACTCTCGTGCATACATACGTTTTTTGGGAATAACACGAACACGTCCGTCGTCTGTGAGCCGCGAATCGAGTATGCCGCGAAAAACACAAACTTCGATAGTGAGCAGCAGCAGAAGCAGAAGCAGCGACGATGACGACGACGCCGTTAAAACACAACAAACGTTACATGTGTATTGATTGCGCTTCTACATACATACAGACATATTTATACATACGTTTGTATATATGTATGTATGTACATACGTTTGGTCACAAAAAAGTAGAGTTTATGCAGCCGGCTAAGTTATGACCTTGTCGCCGTTCTCTAAATGACAACCACAACAGCAAGAATGCCCCTCGCACAATGCGTCATGCCACGCCCCGCTGCCCTATTGTCTGTATTACCGGTTTTTTGGAGCACCCAGCAATTGCCAATTAACAACAAGCACGCAACAACAACCAGCTGTGTCAGGTGGATTAGTTGCTAGTCGAATTGTTAACTTGAGATAATGACAATATAACCAGATAATAAAATTATATTTGAAGAACAATTGTTGTTGTACATTAAGCAATCGGCAAGTTTCAAGATCTGAACATTTAAAACGTTTCAAGATCTAGTACAGTGGTTGCCAAACAATTGAAACGTTTTGGCAAAAAATATAAATAAATAACAAGAGTATTTTTACTTTAGCGCTTAAGATAAATCATTCATTTGATGCTCTAGTTTAAAACCACTGTAAACATATATTTTTATTGCGAAGTCTTCTTACCAATTAAACTAGGACACGGACAGTTTAACTTGTCGTGTTTCTTTTGTTTTTTTTTTTTTGTAAATCGTTTATGTACGTACACAAATAAGTATGTACGTATGTATATCTTAAGCTGCTTGTCTTTCTGGCTGCCACTTCCTATTTAATTTTAAGTAAGTGTTTTTATGTGATTTTGCCAATTATATATTTGTTTGGTCTTTTGTTTTTGGGTTGCGCATTCGTTGGCACGTCGCTGATAAGGCGGCTTTTGGGCATTAGAAAAACAAGAATATACATAAGTTAATGCTTTTGATATGGTTTAACAAACCGATGTAAGCATGTACACATGCATTTGTAATTGCATTTAACTTACATGTCTTATATATTTATATACTCGTATTATGTACAAATGCATGCCGGGTGTGCGTCCAATGTACAAAATTGTCGTTGCTTTTTTGTTGTGCCATCAAACTCTTATCGATGACGAAGTTGTTGCGATAGCATCGATATATTCAGTAACAGCTGTTAACGAATATTTTGTTAACAGCAGCGCCACACTTAGTACACCGATTAGACGACAGGTGTCGTGCAACTGCGAAAGGCGCTAAATTCAAAATGTTGCTTCTTTTTTTTTTATATATACGAGTAGGTATGTTTAATCAGGTTTATCAAACCTGACGGCTAAGGTATATACATATCTAAAGACACATAAAATAAAAATAAGTATTCATAATGGCAAGAGTTTATTTGCTTTTTTGTGTATATTAATATAGATTTATTATACATTCTTTTTATTTGAATGTTTGTTGTTATATTTGTTTGTGTATATGTTTCAATATGAAAATCAAGTAAACTAATTTTAATTAATTGATATTGTTATTACAACTATTTTCAAATATGTATGTATTCATTCTAAAGGTCAGCATGTGGAGACTTTATGCATGTTTGTGCTTGTACATTCTTTTTAGTCAATGATTAATTGATTACAACTAATAATGGAAATGCGGTTAATTGTATTAATAATCTAATCAAATATAAGTAAGCCACATACATACAGTAATGTATAATGTATGCATGTATATGTGTACAGCTATTAAGTTGTTTACAGCTGTCTCTCCACGCGAAGCCCAAGTGATTGCCGTGTGCCGATTACAGATGTTGATTTCCACAATTCAATTCATGAGCAATGCACAACGATGGCATCGCAACTCTAGATTAAGTTCAGAGGTCACACACGGCACAGCACAAACAGCACACGCATAAGACGACGACGAAGACGACGACGAACAAAACAGTTGACAATAGGCAAAGCGTCCGTTTTATTTTCTTCTTTTCTTCTTTTACTTTTTATTTTCGGGGCGCAATGTCCCCGATTGTTGCCTGCCAAGGCCGTCATCATTGCTGCCGCCGCCGTCTAAGCAGAGCGACCAGACAGAGCGACCAGACAGAGCGACGGCCTCCACATATAGTTCAAATGCCTAATTCACAGTTACCGATCCCAAATATTTTGTATTTTGTTTTTCATCTCTTTTTTACATTGCAGTTTGGCTCTGATGTGAACCGAAAAGCACGAGAACGAAACCTGCGTCGCTTATGTTGCGCTCCTCTTTTTTTCTTCTTCTGCTTCATACTCTTTTTACTTTTTCATAACGGGCCAAACGTTGACCTTGAAGCAGGCCTTCGAATGCTGCCGACAATGTACAGTGGTATAATTTTTATGTTTCTTTAACTAATTATTTTAAAATGCTTAGCTGTTGGAATATATATGGAATATATAATGGAATAATAAGTGCAATAAATTTTGAAATTTATTTTATTTTAATGTAGATCTATAGAATCGATTTTTTAAATATATACAAGCAATATATATTTGTAAATTATACGTTTTTTAAGCTAAGCAATTATTGATTTCATAAAAAAAAATTCTAAAACCACTTCATTTAAAAATCACTAAGCAAATATGTGTATTTACTTTTTAAAAGTTTCGCTGAGAATTTCCGACTAATAAATGAATTGTTAAGCACGAAAAACATGTTTTTATTTTTTTTGGTTCCTTTATTATGAAATTGTCGCTTAACGTTTCTGTGTGCCAAAACTTTGCTAAAGTTTGACGAATTTATTCACGTTACTTTTATCACTTTAGCCCACTGTACAATGGTTATTGCAGTTCATTGTCTGGCTGACTGGCTGGAGACTAGAAGCTTACGCATTGTAACCATGACCTCCACACACGAATTCACGAGTTCACTCGTCAGCAGCAACCAAATGTGTGTCCATGGCCTTTGGCGAAATATGCTTTTTTTCAACCCCCATTTATTCTCCCATTTTTTTTTTTTTTTGTTTGTTGTTGTTTGTGTGTGTTGTTGTAGTTGTAATTGGTTAGGGTCAACGTGTCACTGGAAAATTCGCGAAAACTTTAATACGAAATTCGCTTGGCGAAATTGTGAAAAACAAGTAAGAAGGCTCTAGTCAATAAATCCCGACCAGACTATACCCTGAACCCTGAACCCAGTCAGTGCTTGCAAGTATGTGTGTGTGAGTGTACTGCATACTTGACTCAACTTCAAAGTTCCATATCTCCGGTGTTTCTCAACTGACTTAAAAACAAAGTTCACAGATTGTCATTTCTTCGACTAATGTCTAAAACGCTGTTTCCAAGTTTTCCAAACTCAAGATTTTGTTGTTATCGAATCCATGTGTATATCGGAAACGGGAGAAGTTATCAAAAATTTGACAAAGTTGTACTGCCTAGGGATTGGGCGAGCTTATGTTTCAAATCTGGAGTCCCTAGCTCTTATAGTCTCTGAGATCGACGCGTTCATACAGACGGACAGACGGACGGACGGACAGACGTACATGGCTATATCGACTCGGCAGTTGATGCTGATCAAGAATATATATACTTAATGGGGTCGGAAATGCTTCCTTCTGCCTGTTACATACTACTGTTACATACCATTATACCCTTTTTAACCATTTTCAATGGGTTCAGGGTATCAAAAATTTGAGCTCGATCACGTATAAAATTAAGATATGTATGTAATTTATATATTTCAATACCATGTATTTAGTAATTTATGTGTTATTTTTTATATTGCAGAGATTTGGAATCGAAACATGGTATGACATTAATGCATTCATCATTTTTTGGAGGTTGTGAGTTAAAATTCACAATGCCATGTGGATAATCCTTCTGGTGGGGCATATAATTTGAAAAAATATTCTCAACCTCGTTGTCGAGTGCGATATCTTCAGGGTTTTGGTCAGAAATCTCAGGAATTTCGACAATTTTGGGCTGCTTGTTTTGATTGGCGCGTTCCGGCATTGTTATTGCTGTTTTTCTGTAGTTTTTCAAAATTTGCTCACCTTAAATTTGAAGTTAATAAATATTGACTGTATCTCAATTCACAATCGAATGAAATTAAATCGTTAAGCTTAACAGATATCTTAGAAAAGTCAATGCCTACAATGTTTTTCATAATCTTGACAATTTTAAGCAACATGTGACAAATTCGATACTTTAATGACTCGAATTGCTTAGCACTAAAATAGCTTTTAGCTAACTTTAAGACTCGATTAAAAGTTTGTTTTCTAAATCGATGAATGAGCCTGAAAACATTCAAAATGTAAAAAGGGTTTTCCAAAATCGAACACATGTACTCAATAGAGTAAAGAAATACGTTTTCTACTTCCTAAGATTCACACACACATATCGGTAGGGTAGTTAAAGGGTAGATAGGGTTCTTAACTGCCTGTTTGTATGATTGATTTGCGCTTTGGAATATATTAAGTTAACAAATACCTAGGAGCAAATATGTTTATTTAATTTTTGTCGAAATCGATTAGGATTAAAGCATATATTCTAGTCTAGATCTTTTTAAATCCCATGGTTCACTTACCTTGTATTAGGTTTATGGTTACTTCTCCCAATTTATTTGATTAGCGAAACGAAAACATGAAAACAAAATCTTTTCGTCTCATTTTGGATCTTAATCCGTCTTTTAGAGATTTGCAAATTCGTTAAAAGTTTCGTTATGTCGTCAATAATGGCATTTTGAAGTATCAACAAAATCAAAATGCGTTCTCAATTCACTTTCAGTATTATTTATCCTATGTATATCTGAAACGAGACACCACAAATCGGAACCCAGAACTTCAAACGTTGCTTAGCACAAACAAATATGTATTGGGGGGTGGGGGTAGGTTTGAAGTTATTGGCCAACAGCTGAATACAATATCAATAAATATATGTGCATCTATATATATATATACTATATAGTACATATATCGATATGATCTTAAATGCAAAGTTCAATTTGAAGTCGCGAATTTGCTGAGCTCTCGTTTTGTTTTGTTTTTGTGTTTTGTTTTTCGTTATTTGTTTACATATGCATTTGTTGTTGTTGTCATAATTATTGTTGAGCGAGCGAGTCTGAAATGGACTCTCATCTAGGCGTGGGTATCGCACGACGCCCGCACCCTGCACGCTTCTGGGTCAATAATCTGAGCTGGTGCCTGAATCGCACTGTTGCCGACTCTGGCGCCCACTTGTCGCGCATGTCAATCAATGGAGATCCAATTTTAGCGCAAGTAAACAATATTTGCACGCTGGACAGCGTCTGGCCGAACCGAACCGAACTCAACCGAACCGATCATCATTTAGCAACATCATCATCATCATCATCATCATCGTTATTACACATTGATTCCAATTGCATCTATACCCCCCAGAAGCCTTATCGCCCTATCTTTATATAATAGATGTACTAAATATACATACATATACAGAATATGGTATGTATGTATGTACAGACATCTGTTTATAGTACATCTGTCCCTGTCTCAGACTATTCTATCTCATTTGTTCGCGAAAGGAAAACAACTTTATTCCAGGAGATCATTGTTAACGTCGTTCAAGTATTTTTTTTTTTCTCCCTTTATTAGATTTGATCGACCTATTTTGAACGTGAAAAGTTATAAGATTCATTAACATTCATTCCATAGACCAATCGGTCATATAATATCTACAGACTCTATCAACTCATGAAGTTTTGATTATTTTTCACCTTACCTTACTATCACCTCATGAATTTCTTGATTATACTTACCTTACCTTTCATAACCTTACCTTACCATCATGTCATGAAGTTCTTGATTATTACTTACCTTACCTTACCAGCATCTCATGAAGTTCTTGATTATTTCTCACCTTACCTTACTATCACCTCATGAATTTCTTGATTATTACTTACCTTACCTTACCTTACCAGCATCTCATGAAGTTCTTGATTATTTTTCACCTTACCTTACTATCACCTCATGAATTTCTTGATTATACTTACCTTACCTTTCATAACCTTACCTTACCATCATGTCATGAAGTTCTTGATTATTACTTACCTTACCTTACCAGCATCTCATGAAGTTCTTGATTATTTCTCACCTTACCTTACTATCACCTCATGAATTTTTTGATTATACTTACCTTACCTTTCATAACCTTACCTTACCATCATGTCATGAAGTTCTTTATTATACTTACCTTATCTTTCATAACCTTACCTTACCATCATGTCATGAAGTTCTTGATTGTTACTTACCTTACCTTTATTCAATATAACTTACAGCCGAAATCATTCTCTCTTTCTCTCATTGTTCTGCAAAGGGAATCTTCGCAGACGGCTCTAGGTTGTCTCGGTTCCAAAATCGCTATACTTTTTGCTTGATCTTAAAATATGTTGTTTTTTTTTTTATGTAAGATTAAGAACTACCTGGAAGTCAAACATTTGAATCTCTTCAGCTAAAATAACATAATACAATGGTAATTCCATGGTAATCAAAGCAAAATTTAAACAATTGACATCATTAAAACATCGTCTATTTCAATCATGATTCATTTTCAAGATTGATTTCATTGAAGATGTGCAAATTTAACAAGTAGTACTACCTTTAGAGAACCGACAAGTAGTATCAATTGAGGAATTTTCTAGTGTATACAAATCAAAAGCTGTTGTCAATTCTTCTTCACAGCTTTGCTGTGCTCATCGTCTAGACTTTGAACCGTGTTGCGTACTCAGCATTTGTAGCCTGTGTAGTCCCACAAACAAACACAAACACAAACACACACATACATACACACACACATGTACAGAAAAGCCGACAAGCCGAAAAAACTCGAGAGGCTTAAGAACACCGAAAAGCCAATCCTCGCTTATCACAAAACAAAAACAATAAACCGAAACAAAAATAAATAAATGATGCTGACTGGAAATTAAAAACGTTTCACACAACTCAACACATTACACACACACACACACACACATATACACAGACACTCTCTTTCCCTCTCTCCATCAATTGCCAGCTTACGCTCTCTTGTCGATGTTGCTCTCTTTGGATGTGGCGCTAGCGCTTTGTGTCTCTGCTAGATTGTGCTATAAATAGAGAGGATTGAACGTAGACGTGGGGGGGTGTTTAGTATATGTACTATGCGATTGGGCGCGCGCGATCTGTTATTATTTTTAATGGAAACTAGATCACGCTGAATTCACGTTGGCGTTGTTTACGTTTTCATCGGCGTTACGCCCACAGGCTGCAATCGTTGTTCTTGTTCTTGTTGTTATTGTTGTTGTGGCGGGTTTCCGTTCTTCGTTCACGGCTGGCTGCAACAAACAACAGCAGCAACACCAACAACAACAACAAGCAGCAACAACAGCAAGCAACCAAAACATCAACAACAAGCCTTATCAGAGACTGCCTACCGTTATCAAAGCAGCACTCACAAATGCTATATATATATATATATATATACTATGTGTATATTTATACTGTACATGTTGTGTGCGTAATAGATGATCCACGACAAGCCAAGGACCCAATAAGTCTGTGTACTACACACACAAACACACACACGCACGCACGCATATATAGTATTTATAGCCCAAATCTACAACGATCTTGACTCAATTACAATTGCTCTTAGTTGTTGCGGTCCTATTAAAAAACAAGGCTGAGTGCCTTGCTATGGGGAAAACCCGCCTAAAAGTAAACAAAACAACAACATACATATATATATATATATATATATATATATCTTTTGTGTTTGCAATTTCGAGTACAAAAATCAGGCGAATAACAATAAAATGTTGTGCTTGACAACAGCAATGTGTCTTATACTTGTCTTATACAATATTTTATCTCTTATACTACATATTATCTACTATCTATTTGCCTTTTCCTCTCTCCTAAACAGCTGTTAATCGTCGTGTTTCAACTAGCTTGTTGTCGTCGTCGCCGAATTCCCAGAAACCCAACAACAATAACAACAATATCAATAAAAGTGCACACAGGTTAAAAAACATTGCTGCCGCCTCCGACCCCAAAACGTAGCAAGTTGAACAAAAAAAGACAGCAAGCATGATAGTAATAATAATGATGATGGGAATGATGGGGATGTTGATGCTACTGTCACTCGCTGATGGATTCACTCTAGTTCTTCTTATTTTTTTTTTGTATTTGCATTGTTGCTTCTCGTGTACTCAAACCGATAACGCACACACAAAATGCACTGCGTGTATGTTTGTATGTGTGTGTGTGTTTGCGTGTGTGTGTGTGTTTGCGTGTGTACTTTGTTCAACAGCAAATATTAATAATGTTGTCATTGTTATTGTTATTAATGTTGAATACAGCACATCATATTCAAACACGCACACACGCACACACACACACACACACACACACATACAGAAGACACTCGCCATTGATGGACAATTGTATTGTGGGGTTAGTTCTTGAACATTTTCGAATATTTTTACAAAAGCTAGAAAGATGTAAAGAGCTTAATGCTTTTGTTGATCGATTAACTTTTAAAATTATATTCAATTTTTGAGCTCATGTCTTTATCTCGTGTTCAATCTGTGCTTAATGATCCTAAACAAACAGTATAGTATATAAAATCCATTAGATTTATTCATATTCAATATTTATGTTCAAAATTAGTGATATTTTTATATTTATTCTGTACCTTCAATGTTAAATAATCTGAATTTGGTTCTGCAAATATAAGTAGATTAATATTATATTCATTTTCAGGTACTCTAAGACATCAAGCTTCAACTTTTAACATATTGTAACAATAACAGAAGGAATCTAGAGGATAACTGTATATTTACAAAATGTCCGCCATTTTTATAGACTTGGGCATACTGTAACGGACACACACACACACACAGCGGAAAGCAAAGCTGGGATACAATCATGCGAATTATGTGTAAATATATATGTTTGTGTGTGTGTGTGTGTGTGTGTGTGTGTGAGACCTCATGAATATCACTTCAGAGATCGACGCAACGGTTACTCGGCTGCGATGGCGATGCTGCATTGGCAAAGGCGAGGCTTCGTGAGGCGCTTGCAACACACAAAGAATTCTTTTTCAATTTGGCTGTGAAACAACGAGGAGCAACAACAATCAAGAGTGCCCCCATATAAAAACAAAAAAAAACAATATATATATACATACATATATATATGGAAACAACGCAAATTTGTTATGAATGCATACATAAGGAATTAGTAACCAGTATCCAGTAACTAGTAACTCGTAACTAGTAACTGTGCAAGTGTAATTGCATTCAATTAATCAACACTATTCAAAAAGATTAGAAAAGTAGCATAATCGATGCCCAATTGAAAATCATAATCGAAATTGGGTGTGATAGATCATAAAGCGACAGGAAACCGGACGAGTTGCCAAATAAACAATAAACAATAACGGGAATCAACCAAACAAAAGCAACAGCGAAATAAATAAACAAAACAAAACAAAACAAAACAAACAAACAAACAAATCTTCTTGCAAGTGCCTGGAGTGAGTGTAAGAGTTTGTGTGCGTGTTGCGTATGTGCGTGTAAGTGAGATAACACAACAACGACGCACAGCAGACAAAGCAGCAGCAACAAAAACCACTTACATATGTATGTACTTAGGCCGCTGTCTGAGTCGAAGTCTCAATTCTAATTATAGAACACTGGTTGCTAAAAATACATACTACAATTCACATCCAGACAATTCCGATGCCATTGCCCAGCTGCACCAACAACAACAACAGCAACAACAACAGTAACATCATCGACACTAACACCACCACAAACATTGGCAAACAAATCAACTCACTAAACAACAGTGCGAGTACAGACAGACAAAGAGAGAGAGAGAGAGAGTCGCATCGGGGAGAGAGCTTATGATTTCGTAATAGGCGTGCAGTGAGGCGAGCAGCTGATTGTTTATTTGATATTTGCCGATAGTGATAGCATATAGCCGAAGGCGTGGGCGTTTCGATCGTCGATAGCTGAGCGATAGCCGAGAAGGCTGGCAAACAGTCACAACAGCAACAACAACAACAACAAAAAGACCACACGAAATATATTCGTTAAGCTTAGTCAGCGAAAGCCCCCTAACGACAGCAACAGCAGCAAAAGCAGGAGCATTCGTTAAGCGCAAAGTGCTTGCGTGTGCGTGTGAGAGGCGGCGAGTGAGAGAGAGAAAGAACAAAAAAAAGAGCCGAAGAGACGCGAACGAGAGGCGTTTGGGTAAGCCGTTTGATCAACGCTGAGCCTGATCATCAAAGCGCGTTCCAAATCCAAGCCAGCCGCATCGTTTGGTCGTGCGCTCGACCAAATAATTCACTCCCTACATAACATTACAAGCTCAGGACATTACACAAACTTAACTAACTTAACATCCGGGCAACAATAGAACGAAAACAAAAAAACAATAAAACAAAGTCTAATCAACTTCAACACGAAATGCACGAACATTATCGCATATTAGCGCGTGTGACCATCAACAAGAATAAAACTCTAACGCCAAAGACACGCCAGCAAATAGAAAACGACTCTTATATTTAAATCGTTAACATCAAAATCAACTAGATTAAACACACACACAATAATTAAATATAAAAAAAAAAAAAACATTTTATTTTGTTCCATCGTCAATCTATTATTATTATTATGTGTTTTTTGTTGGTATTTTTAAAAATATCGAACATCCTGGAAACCGGTTATACAGTTTTTATTTGTATTTTTTATTATCTCTTATTTTATTTAATTATTTTTTTTACCGTGGCAATAAATTGTGATTTTTGAAACTGTGTGATTGCAAAAAAACAAAAACAAAAATTAATAAATAAAACAAAAATAAAGTTCCTTGAGTCAGTGATAAGTTAAAAACTGGAAAAAAAAAATTGTGTTTCAACCCAAAACACGATTAACCATCCAACAAAAAATTGGAGCAGGTGCGCCCCCAAGGTACCCGAACGGAAATAGCATTCAATCTCAGCAATAAAACAGATTAATATGCAAAAGTAAGTACATAAAACATAGAAAAAATTATTCATATATCTTACAAAATGTAATCTTTAAAACAAAAAATTCACAAATAATCATTAAGATCAGACTTAAAAAAAAAATAAAAATAAAATAAACGTAAGATGTTACTCTTATTTATAAAAGTTAGAAACCAAATTCAAAGTTCTTACGATTAGTATGAAAAAAAGCTTAAAAAAAAAAAGCTACAAAAAAGCTCTCTAGCTTGCTTCAAAAAGTATGCTACAAGAAACTTGCTTGGCATATGTTGAAAAAAAAACGTATTTAAACTGTTAGCTTAAAAGATTAAAATGTTGTTTTGTTGAATATTACATTGGATTGGACAATTGGAAAATGTTCCAAATGCATATAGATCATTGAATATGATTAGGAATAATGTGTGTGAGAAATGTTATTTAGCTGGGTGATGTGAATTGATGTATGTATGACTTCGTCTTGCTTCCAATTGGGGGCAATCTTACACTTTCAATTACACTATCACTAAACAACAGTAGACTTTAACACAACCTTGCCCCCATGTTGTGTTGTTCTTTCACCAATCCGTTCCCATGAAAATATACTACAACTGTATATGTATATGTATGTGTGTGTGTGTGTGTGCGTGTGTGCGTGTACTAGTAGTAGCGATGATGGTTAGCTCTTTGCTTGGCTTGACGTTCGCCACTCGTGACTAAATGCCAACACTAGCACTCGGTGTCCCCTAGTATTACATACAATCTTAAGCATTACATACATACATACGAATACGAAAACGAATACGATGATGAAGAGATGTCGTTGAGAGCACAGCGTAACAACATTGAACCACATAGCGTGTTTGGAAGACAAGACTACAACCTACTCAACTAGTAGTTGTAGTAGTAGTATTATTATAAATCTAGTCGTTCTTTAGTCGTATGTATGTATGTTTGTATGTGTGTGTATGTGTGTGTGTGTGGTAGTTATGTTCATGCGGTTGTAGTATTAAGGTGCTGACGGATGGCACGGATTGAGAGGGAGAGGGAGAGGAACAGAGGCAACTATTTACAAACAAACAATCGGAAACCCATATAATTTATATACTATATAAGTACATATACACACGGCGCGGGTACACGCATTTTTATGTACATACATACTTACATACATGTTTTATTTTTATACATATATATATATATATATATATATATTTTCGTATTATTATTTGTTTGTATTCTGTTTTCTTTTTGTGTGATTTAAATAAATTCATGTTCCAAATGATAAGCACAGCTCGGGTTTATTTTTAAACATTGAAGTTTATGTAAATATTTCCTGGGCCGCGACGCAAACAAAAACAGTAACAGATCTGAAAAAAAAAAGAAGGAATGAAATCAAAATGAAAAACACAATAATATTTGATATTGATAAGAAGACGCAGACGGCATACCCCAGAACCATACCAGACGCATTCGAGTGCCCCGCAAACTTATTGCCCAGTTACGCTTTGTGTTGTGGTCCCAGATATATTCGGGTTATCCGGGTACTCTGCGAGTTTTGATTTTGCATCCACTGATGTCACAGAACTATTTTTATACCCTGATCCCATTAAAAATGGGGAAAAAGGGTATAATGAAGTTGTGCAAAAGTATGTAACGGGCAGAAGGAAGCATCTCCGACCCCATAAAGTATATATATTCTTGATCAGGATCAACAGCCGAGTCGATATAGCCATGTCCGTCTGTCCGTCCGTGTGTCTGTCCGTCTGTCCGTCTGTCCGTATGTATGAGCCAACCGATCTCAGAGACTATAAGAGCTAGAGACTCCAGATTTTGAACTTAAGCTCGCCTAATCCCTAGGCAGTACAAGTTTGTTTTCGATTTTCGATAACTCATCCCGTTTTCGATATACACATGTGATCGATAACAACAAAATCTTGAATTTGAAAATGATGGCATTTAAATTAATAATCAAAATAATAACAATCTGTGAAATTTTTATTAAAATCGGTTAAGAAACACCGGAGATATGGGATATTGAAGTTGTGTATGCAGTATGCAGTATGTGCGTACATACAAACACACATACTTGCAAACACTGACTGTACGCGTAAAGTATAGGGATCAGGGTATCGTCTAGTCGGGATTTCTCGACTAGAGCCTTCTTACTTGTTAGACTATGGTATAGATCAGTTCGAAAGCAATAACAAGAATCAATTATATAGTTGGGTTATCTATCTGATTAAGGTGTACGGTAAGGAGGTACGTACCTTACGTACGTTAGAAATATGAAATAGTTCAAGATACTATATATTAAATGCATTAAAAGTAACTGAAATGACAATTTTTACGACAGTTTTTCTAGTTTGTCTTTGCGAGGCAGTCTTTTGAAAGCTTTAAGTTACCGAACAGTAAGATATTAATCTTATCTAACATGTTAAGAAAGTTGATTAGAAACATGTTGTCTATTTACTTTAAGGTACCTAAATCTAATCCCTATCGATGTACAATCCTTTAATTTCAGATGATTAACTCATTAGGAAACTCAAGTCTTTTGCCACTGCTGGCGATTGTTGTGTGTGTGGCATTTGGATTGCATATGTCATTGGTGGCTGGGGCACCGATCGCCTTTACGCCCGAAGATGTGGAGATTAAGCATCGCTGCAGCAAAGATCTAGCCGAAACCATTAACATTATCTGTCAAGGTCGCACAGTCTCACTGGGCCATCTCTATCGTAAGTTACGGCTACGTAATTCCATTCAATTCAATTCCAATCTATTTGCCTTTTTGTATGTGTATTTGTTATTCATGATTTGTGTTTTGCAGCCTCAAGTTTTGGCAAACGTTCCAAACGTTATGCACCCGACGAGATCTTCTATCGGCCATTACAGAATGGCCCAATTCATGAGTGTTGCCTGCGTGCCTGCGGCTATCCCGAGATGCGTCAATATTGTGCGCCCGACTAACTTCACGCATATGCATATGCATACATACATCAATACATACATACGTACATACATGCACACACATACATACTATACTATATAATATACATATCCTTATGTTCATACACATAGGCACTTTTTTTTTGGCATCGCCACCCCACAAGCACTGCACTACACTACACAACATAGCACCATATAAGATACATTACACTACACCAACACCAACAACAACATACTGCACCACACACACACACACGCATAGACTAAGTATATTGTACTAATTTAAGCTATGCACTAATAAAATTTTATACAATAATGACACCAAATAATGCTACAAATCAAGGCAACAACAAAATGTCATTTATTTATTTATTAATGCAATTTATTTCACTTTCACATTTAAGTTTTATGCAATTCTTTTTGATAAGTAAACAAATCCGCAGTAGCTCAAACTTCTTTACAAGGTTAATAGTTGTACTAGTTAGTAAATGTTTTCATTTCTTATATAGTAGCACTTGATCAAGCTTTTAAATGTGTTCACGAAAGATATTTTATCACTTTTATTTATTTGTATATCAAAACCTAAAAGCAAATCAGAATTACAAACTTTTGTAACATATAAGCAATGGATTCCCACTCACCCCAACACAATTTCTTCAAAAATGTTGGCCTACCTGTTATTCTAGTGCATAAGCTATATAATTGTTAAGTTTCATTCAAATTGATTAAGTATATATCGCGTGAATAAGTAACAAACACACATACTAGCTTTCATTCACATTTACTAAATAGACAAGAAAGAAGCCTCTAGTCGAGAAATCCCGACTAGACGATATCCTGAACCCTATACTTAACGCGTACAGTCAGTGCTTGCATAATCAACTTCTATATCTCCAGTGTTTCTCAGCCGATTTCAATAAAAATTCCACAGTTTGTCATTATTTTGTAAAATGTTTCAAACGACGTCTCAAAGTTTTTCAAATTCAAGATTTTGTTGTTATCGATTCCATGTGTATATTAGAAACGGGAAGAGTTATCGAAAATCGAAAACAAACTCGTGCTGCCTAGGGATTAGGTGAGATTAAGTTCCAAATCTGGAGTCTCTAGCGCTTATAGTCTCTGAGATTGACGCGTTCATACATACAGACACATATATCCTATTTAGACCCTGAACCCATTAAAAATGGGTTAAAAGTGTATAATGGTTTTGTACAAAAGTATGCAACCGACAGAAAGAAGGCATCTCCGACCCCATCAAGAATATATATTTTTGATCAGCATATAACCGTCTGATTGTCTGTATGAACGCATCGATCTCAGAGATTACTATAAGAGGTAGAGACTCCAGATTTGGTACATAAGCTCGCCAAAGTTCTAGGCAGTACAAGTTTACGATAACACTTTCCCACATAGCATCGATAACAATAAAATCATAAATTTGCTAAAGAAATAATGGTAATCTGGCATTAAAATCGGTTGAAAAATACCGGAGATGCTTTATTTGTTACTTTAAAGATTTTACATAGTTTATTTAAAACGTTTACTAAGGATTTTAGACAACTTGTTGTTTAATTACTGTTAAATAAGAAACTCAAGTTTGTAGCGCTCTAAATCAATTACGTGGGAAACGAAACTATTTAAATTTTGTGCAACGTCCGCAGAAAAATCAAATTTGTGCCCTTTAAAATGCTACCCTTTTTCCTCTATCTCCCTCTCCCTCTCTCTCTCTCTATCTGTCTTTCTCTCTCTCTTTCTTTCTGTGTTCGCACCGCCCGGCCTATACCTCACTTTAACAACAACAATTTTACTTTTTTGTACCCTGAACCCATTAAAAATGGGTAAGAGGGGTATAATGGTTTTGTGCAAAAGTATGTAACAGGCAGAAGGGAGCATCTCCGACCCCATTAAGTATATATATTCTTGATCACACACACACACACACATACTTGCAAGCACTGACTTTACGCGTTAAGTGTAGGGCTCAGGGTATTGTTTAGTCGGGATTTCTAAACTACTTCTTACTTGTTTTTCTCTCTGTCTCTGTCTGTCTCCTTCTGGGTAGCGCAGTGTTCATTAGTGTTCTTTAGCTTTTTAACCAACAAATATGTTGAGCGGAGAAAGGCATTTAACATCATTGCCAATGGGTGGGTTTTTCAATCTATTCATAAAATACGCTTCGTTGACCTTTTTAGTAACGAAGACGGGTGTAATGCGGTGGTGGGGTGGGGTTGGGTCGCTTGCGAATGTGTTTGTGTGTGTGTGTGTTTGTGTAAGTGTGCGTGAGCGTGTTAGTCAATTGAATGGTGAAACCTTTGAAAAGGACACTGGGCCAAAAGAAAGAGAGAGAGAGGAGAGAGAGAGACTGTCGACTGTTGGGACCACTGAATGGGGTCACATGACTGCAAATTATGTCACAAGCGGCAATTCAGATGATTTTAATGATGGTAAAATCAGCTACACATGGGAATTGACCAAACACCATAAACTTGGCAACGCAACGCAAAACAGACAAAACACACACACACACACACAGAAAAAATCTCCACCTATTCCACTCCACACACACACACACACTCATCAACATCGATTCGACGAGAGAGTTTGACGTATCTTTTGCCTTTATAACTAATTTTGGTTAGGAGCCGTTTGGCCTTAGGCAGTATAAGTTTGTTTCAAATTATCGATAGCTCTTTCCGTTTCCGATATACACATAGAATCGATAACAATAAAATCTTGAATTTGAAAAACTTGAAAATGACTTTAGACTTTATTATGATAATCTGTAAATTTTTATTTTATTGATATCGGTTGAGAAACACCGGAGATATGGAACATTGAAGCTAAGTCAAGTACGCACACACACACAAACACACACACATACTGTACGCGTCAAATATAGTGTTCAAAGTATCTTCTAGTCGCAATTTCTCGAGTAGAGCGTGCAACTTATTTTGTTTTACTTAATCGATAACTCAGGCCAAGACAAGAAAGGCTTTGACATGCTGGTTCCGAATAGGCTTACAAGATTACTAAGTTAAGTACTTGAAAGTAATGTTCCTCTAATACTTCAAAACTCTATTTGCAACTTTCAATATTTTTATTTGCGTCTCAGAAATCTAATTTCAATAGAAGGTTTATCGATACATTCAAAGGGTTGCTAACAAAACGCGGTTTATGTAATGTCTTTATGCCTTTTTGTTGTTGGTTGGTGTTACCTGTGTATTCGTTATGTTATGTTATGGCTGTTTCACTAACCAAAGGTTTCATAACACACCGAACGCTATTGAAGAGAATATTCCAAAAAATACAATGGGACAGAAATAGGCGCGATTCTATAATGAAGCAATAAATGAACATGAAAACCATTGAATATGCTTAACCCATTTAAAGAGACATTTATTATTCATGAAGAAAAAACACCGTGCCAAAAGATCTAATATTAAGTACATAAACCCATAATACAATGAGAGAAAATGTTGTGCAGAACTTATTTGAAGACAGAAGAAGCTTTCTTCGATGGTTTCGATGGTTCTTTCGAGTAAGTTCTCTATTCGGTTAAGTACACAGAAAAGAGTTGGTTAACAGAGCATTAAGCAGAGATTTTTCATTGTGTCTGAGCTTTCGAGTGCATAGATAAAATCAGTGTATTAAAACTGGGAAAACCAATTGCAAACAAATTTATTTGCAACAGATTTTATACTCAAGCGTCGCGACAAATACTTAACAGACTCATAAAATCAAGTTGAAGAACAAAATAAAGCCGAAAATTGAAACACCCTTTGAATGTTGATTATCTAAACTACAGATGGTTTTTGGCTTATGCCAATTCCCAAGTGGTTTTTCGAACATGCCTGAATGTACATTTCTGTCCAAAGGATGAGTTGAAATGAAATCGATAAAGGATCAAAACGTGTGACAAAGCCACAAGACTCGCTCTCTCCCTCTCTCTCTCTCTCTCTCTCCCTCTCTCTCTCTCTCCCTCTCTCTCTCTCTTTCTTTCAATGTTTCATAAATAATATGCAGTCGTGTAAGAAGAGCGCGCCCCGAAACGTTTCGATAAAAAGGGGGCGATTTCCTAGCTACAAAGGACTATACACAGTTTTTATGTGTGTGTGTGTGTGTGTGTGTGTGTGTGTGTGTTTGCCTTTCTTTGTGTTTGACAGAGATGAAGAAGAAGAAGAAGATGAAGTGAAAGAAATGGAAAGGCGGAAGGCGGAAGGCGGAAGGCTGTAGGCGGGAGGCGGGAAATGCGAAAACAACACGAAGTTGTTTGCCTGGTGTTGAGAAGTTTTGCGTTCAAAGAGTCGAAACGGTGTAAAAGGGAGGGAGGGGGGAACAAAGGGAGCGTCGAAAGTGACATTGATGAAACGGGCCCATGAACATTAGCCAAATACTGCAGAAAATTTTTGCACTAGACGCCTGTGTGTGTGTGTGTGTGTCAAACAAGGGTGGGTTCTACATACATACACACATCTAGTGGTGTTTGTGTGTGTGTGTGTGTGTGTGTGGGTGTGAAGTAGGTGGAGCTGAAGCAACAGAAGTCGTACAAGGACAATCTGCCAAACCACCCGTCACATAAAACCCAAACCAAAACGCAAAACTGAACCAAACCATAACCCAAATGTACAGAACCGACCCAAAGCGACCCCATTCAATAGATAATCAAAAAAAAACAAGTAGGAAGGCTCTAGTCGAGAAATCCAGACTGGACGATACCCTATTGCATAGTTGACTTAACTTCATTGTTCCATATCTCCGGTGTTTCTCAACCGATATCAGTACAACTTTCACAGATTTGTATTATTTTGTCTAATATTTCAAACGCCGTCTCAGATTCAAGATTATGTTGTTATCGATTCCATGTGTATATCGAAAACGGGTTAAGGGATCAAAAAAATTGAAACAAAGTTTAACTGCCTAGGGATTGGACGAGCTTATGTTTCAAATCTAGAGTCTCTAGCTCTTTTAGTCTCTGAGATCGATGCGTTCGTACATACGGACATGGTTATATCGTCTCGGCTATTGATGCTGATCAAGAATATATATACTTTATAGGGTCGGAGATGCTTTCTTCTGCCTGTTACATCCTTTTGCACAAAACCCTTATACTCTTTTCAACCATTTTCAATGGGTTTAGGGTATTAAAGGACTGACACTCTATGAAAAAACCATTGGCAACCGACTTCTACTCTCGACTTCAAAGCAATGCCAATGGGCGTCCAAAGCGACAGCTCTGATATGTAGACACCAACATACATACATACATACATAAATACATGCATGCATACATATTTACTTATAACAAGTATGTGCATGTGCACAGAGACAAAGTTAGAGCGAGAGAGAGAGAGATAGAGAGAGTACTATTTTGAAGTGAGATTCCAATTTCCTGGCCAGGATTAATCGAAATCCAGTGTTGCTTCTCCTGTTTTGTTGTTTTCAGCTCGGTCTTCTAATGCTTTTGTGATGATACTTCCGTTTTGGACCACAAAGTAATAGAGAACAACGATTGCTTTTCACTTTCACTGTTAACAGTGACAAATCAACAGAATGTTGTGCTTAACAGTTCCTAAATTGATATCATTTAAATGGATGATTAACAGTTACGTTACAGATATGTACAGCTATATGTATATGAAGAGTTGGCATTCTTGTACCCAGCAAAAATGAGTTAAGAAAGTCATTTCGAAACCGTCTACACGAAACCTTATCCACATAACCTCTTGGATTCGTCGCCCTGTGTAAGATATTTGTATACCCTGATCCCATTAAAAATGGGAAAAAGGGTATAATGGTTTTGTGCAAAAGTATGTAACGGGCAGAAGGAAGCATCTCCGACCCCATAAAGTATATATATTCTTGATCAGCATCAACAGCCGAGTCGATATAGCCATGTCCGTCTGTCCGTCCGTCCGTCTGTCCGTCCGTCTGTCTGTCCGTATGTATGAGCCAACCGATCTCAGAGACTATAAGGGCTAGAGACTCCAGATTTGGAACTTAAGCTCGCCTAATCCCTAGGCAGTACAAGTTTGTTTTAGATTTTCGATAACTCATCCCGTTTTCGATATACACATGCGATCGATAACAACAAAATCTTGAATTTTGAAAACTTTGAGATGTCATTTGAAATAATGAACAAAATAATGACAATCTATGAAATTTTTATTAAAATCGGTTGAGAAACACCGGAGATATGGGAAATTGAAGTTATGTATGAAGTATGCAGTATGTGCGTACATACAAACACACATACTTGCAAACACTGACTGTACGCGTAAAGTATAGGGATCAGGGTATCGTCTAGTCGGGATTTCTTGACTAGAGCCTTCTTACTTGTTTTTTATTGAAAACCTTTCCCGTCGCTAATATATTCATCCTTCTCCTGGACATTTGGCAAATGTGGAGCGATTTGTAATGTATTAACCGTTTCTATGCGTAATGTTTTTAGTTTTCTTTAAACAAAATGCAAAACAAGAAAAGAAAACATTGAAGAAAACGAGAAGAAAAAAAATCAAAAAACACAAATGACCCTCAGATTTCACAACGTGCATAGTCGCAACAACAACAACAATAATAACACAAGCAAAAAACAAAAACTGCTCAAACCGTTTCAAACCGGTTCAACGTGCTGTCGCTTCGTTCGTATCTGTGTGAGGTTACCTAATGTGCCAGTTACTGAAGTATGTGTGTGAATTTTATGTTCCTCTCCGAACCGTTGATGTGAACCGCTCTCTGAACTGTGCTCCGCTCTTTGGCAAGTGCAAGTGCGAGCGAGACGCAATCAACATTGATTGCCTCGCACCGGTTCATAAATTGGTTCTGCTCTGGTTTTTTGACGCTCCTCTCAGCTATACGGGATTTGGATTTTGGGTGTTATATACATATATATATATAAATATATTTTTATTCTCATTCGTTCAGTAAACGAACGAAACTTAAATGCGAAGCACGCTTCTTTCTCACACATACTATTAAATATTATTATTGATAATGTCGCTTAGGCGCTATAAGAACCCGGTTAACAAATATTTCATCTACAACGATCACATACGCAAGAGCACATGCAAAGTATGCTACTTCGATATGGCCGGTAGTCATTCGGAGAACCTGATGCGACACCTAAAACGTAAACACCCCACAACGTATGCCAAAGTTATGCTTGAGAAGCAACATCGACGATCCACAACGACAACGACGACAACCAAATCAAATCGATCCGGTTCGGATGCTACAACTGAACCCTTCTCGTCCATGTTCAAATTCGAAACAGAGCCGCATAAATTGTTTATCAAATCGGTAATATTAATACTACTATACTAAATAAACATATACGGAAGAAAAAGAAAAAAACAAAACCTTGGCACTTCATAAAGTTCTGGATTTAAGTACAAAAAGAGTAGAAAAAGTTTTTTGTAGAACAATAAATTCAATGTTTAAAGATTTCTCTCAATTTCATTTCTAAGAACATATATTTTAAACAAATTTGCTATTCCTGAATATGAAATTCCATATCTAAGGTTTTCACGTTTTTCTCCGTATATATATATATATATATAAGCATATCCTAATATTACTATTTAATATCTGTTTATATTTGTATAGGAAAAATTGGAATTCCGTCTAGAGGAACCTGGCCAAAAGCAGGTAACTATTTTATAGACCAATTAAACAAAAGCTTTTTGCTTTCAATCATCACCAATTAAAGCGCTTGAATGGTTCACGAACCAGAACCACTAACTCACTTTTACCTTCCAATCATTCAGATGCCTATGATTATTAATTATGTAGAATTTGAGGAAGAATTGGCTTACCTTTAATAAAGCTCCCTCAAAGTTAGTTAGACCAATTTTAAATCATATCAACTAAGATTTTATAGTAATGGTTATACTTATAATTATGGTTGGATCTTTCAGAGAAATCAATTCGAGGATGATGTCTCCCGAGGATACAACTGTGACGACATTATCACTAATGATAAAGAAGAAGGCGAGGATTTGAAGAAGGTGGAGGAGGAGGAGGATCAATCGGTTGGCCAACTGCATGATACAACAAGAAAATCAATCGCATATGAAGACATTCGCAACGATGAAAATCAATTAATCATCAACAGAACATCTGCCCAGATTGCCAATCCGATTAGGAAAGCCATATCCCAAGTGGGCAACGCTGATGATGCGAGCCTTTTGCAGCTTATCGGTTATAAGTTTAACAAATATACGACAAAAACCAAATACACTGTTCAATATCATATCAATCGGATATTGTACAAGGCCGATATGGGCTGTTATGATAATGCCGATGCAAGCACATTGACCGATTCACATTTTTAGTCTAAGAGCTCATAGGTTTAACTTTAAGAATTAATTGAATCCAAACAAGTAAGAAGGCTCTAGTCGAGAAATCCCGACTAGACGAGCTTGCAAGCATGTGTGTGTGTGTCTATGTACGCACATACTGCATACACAACTTCAATGCCCAATATCTCCGGTGTTTCTTAACCGGTTTCAATAAAAATTGCACAGCTTTGTATTATTTTGTATAATGTCTTAAGCACCGTCTCAAAGTTTTACAATTTTAAGATTTTGTTGTTATCGATTGCATGTATATCGGAAACAGAAAGAGTTATCGAAAATCTAAAATAATATTGTATTGCCTAGGGATCAGGCGAGCTTAAGTTCTAAATGTCTAGTCTCTAGCTTTTATAATCTCTGAGATCGACGCGTTCATACATACGGACGGACAGACGGACATGGCTATATCGACTCGACTGTTGATGCTGATCAAAAATACTTTATGGGGTCGGAGATGCTTCCTTTTGCCTGTTACATACTTTTGCACAAAACCATTATACCCTTCTTACCCATTTTTAATGGGTTCAGGGTACAAAAATAATCAAAATTGTTAAAGCATAACAAAAACTATTGTATATAGTATATTCTATATAATATGTATATATACTTTATAATAAATAATGCTAGAAAGTTAAGCGAAATGTGTTTTTGTCCTATTTGCATTGTTATTTTAATAATATTTTGCAAAATATCCCTTTTATTCTATATATATATATATATGAATTATAATTTCAAGCTTTAATCATTCTTAAAATATTTTAAAAACTTTGAACATTATTATTTTATAAGCATTACCCCATTTATATTTAACAATGAGTAACGGAAGAAACAGTCACATTTTATATACGAATTTGAATCGTTTCAATCGTGATTTGACCTTGACAGATCATTGCCCCCCAGTTGGGTCAAGCAGCCCGCTAAAGTTCATTCGTTCTGTCATAATCTCCACCGCCTCCTCCTCCTTCTCCTGCACCATCCTTCGTCCCATTCCATTGGTTGGGGTCAACAGCTGCTGTCCAAACAACCAAATTTTAGCTTCTTCACTCCACTCCATGTTGATGAGACTCTTGTTTGTTAAAGTACATATTACCTTCTGGTTTCATTTTTTTTTTCCTTTCCTTTTCGTTTCTTTTCTTTTCATTTCATTTTTTTCATATTTATTTTGATACCCTGAACGCATTTAAAATGGTTAAGACGGGTATAATTGTTTTGTGCAAAAGTATGTAAGAGGCACAGGAAGCAACTCTGGCCCCATAAAATATATATATTCTTGATCAGCATCAACAGCCGAGTCGATATAGCCGATATGTGCATCTGGGAGACTCAAGACTTGGAACATAAGCTTGCCAAAGTTCTAGGCAGTACAAGTTTGTTTTAAAATTAAATCGATAACTCATTCCGTTTCCGATATACACATAGAATCGATAACAAAAAAATCTTAAATTTGCTAAACTTGGAAATAGCTTTTGAAACTATTGACCAAATAATGAACATCTGTGAAATATTGATTGAAATCGGCTAAGAAATACCGGAGATATGGAACATTGAAGTTAAGTCAAGTATGCAGACTGTAAGTATTGGGTTGAGGGTATCTTATAGTCGGGTAGAAGCCTAAGCTTTAAGCTTAAATTTGATAGTTCGCGCATTTTGCACCGAGTTTTTAACCAGTTTTAATTTAAGTAAAACATATACTATTTAATCGCTTTTTGATTAGGTTCAAATCCTGAGATAGAGTATTCAAACTTCGCTATGTAATACAATTGCAAATTGCAGCTCACCAAATGTGGCGCACTTTGTCTGGTAACGGCGCGGCGCGGCGCGGCGAGGTGAGGAAGGGAAGAAGGGTCTCATCACATTTGATGTGTTCCGAGACAGCAGCTAAGCAGGCGAAAAGAAACAAGACCAAAAATATACACACATACTGATCACACCCACGCACACACACACATACACACATACAATTGACACCAGCAACGTTTAGGGCTTCGTCTCTGGTCTGGTTCCTGCGAATTTTAAACCTGCGCCCAGTATATGTCTGTGTGTGTGAGTGTGTGTGTATGTGTGTGAGAGTGTGTGTGTAAGTGTGTGTGTGTGTATCTCTTTCGGTTTTTGTCGTCGTTATCGTCGTTATAGGGGCGCACTGTGCGGCTAACCCCTGTATCCAGTGGCGGGTCGAAACTGAGCTAAACTTAACTGAACAGAACGGAATGGAACCCAACCCAAAGCAACTCAACTCAACTCAACTCAACTCAACTCAACTCAACTCAACTTAACTCAACGCAATGCAACACGTTCTCGCCATCAACATGAACATCATCATCCTCTCGACGGTTATTAAAGGTTCATTATCAAATATGTCGGATGCGAGCATGAGCTCATGGTAGCAAGAAGAAGCAGTACACAGCTACACACACACATATATATGCACGATTATTTCTGCTGCAGTTGAAATGCAAACAAAATACACACACACACACACACACACAAGCGGCAAACGTAGTAGAAGAAGAAGCAGCGTATACATAATACCAAAAGACGTTTACTTAGGTGCATTCTGTCTGACAGCGTAACACACCTGCCGCCTTTTGTAATACTTATACTACTCGTTCTTGTTGTTGTTGTTGTTGTTTTAGCACATAAACACACACAGACACACACACACACACACAGGGAGTGAGAGACAACGAAAGGAGGCCAATGCATCGTGCTGAACTATTCTAAGGTTCATTGGTGCTCTATTTGCATTGTAACTGTAACTCAAACGGAAACTGGAACTAGAACTAGAACTTAAACAAAAGCCCACACTAATGAATCCTTTATTCAAACAATTAATCAATTGAGTTATTCAATTTGTAACAAACACCAACAACAACAAAACATAATTAGATTTAACTCTTGTCTCGAGCACTTTTGTTCGCGTTCGATTTCAAGCTAGAATTCTTCCTTTAAATCCTTTTAAGTACTATGATTAATATTTGATTGGTGTTGAAAAAAGTCCACGTTTTATCAATTTAAAGGAGAGGGAGGAGAGTTTATAAATTAACCTAAAAATTCTGAAACTTTTACATTGGTTTTCTTGAAGATATACTTCAAGAATATATTTTTTCCGAAAGTTTTTTATTGAAATCTTTAAAAATCCGACCCTTTTAAAGCAATTTACAAAACATTTCAGAAAATTACAAAAATTTAATGTTAACTTTTTTACCCTCAGGGATTAATGAAATTGGGGTGACAATCACATAATTCCCAAGTCGACAAGAAAGCAAATAGTTCAAATTAAAATAAATCTTAAGAATTTTTTGAAGAATTTCACAGCAAATTAAAAAATAGATAACATTTAGAGATGATAATCGATTTGAACTTTGACTTTATGAATTGTCGCTTGAATTCAGTCATAAAATAACTTAAGAGGTTAAGCAGTCATAATCCGTTAGGCAGATATGGGATAAATGTGCTGATTGTGCTGATTGATTTGAGCGCGGGTGGAACCGGACCGAACCGAACCGAACCCATACCACAGCCCAAAACAAAGCAACCACACGCCGACAAACCCTACACACACACACACACACACACACACACACACGCACATATGTAACGTAACGTAAGTGAAACCTATAAATCCGACAGAGTTACAGAGTTGCACTTTTATACCATCGCATGCAAACTAGGCGGGCGTGAGTGCGTCTATGTGTGTGTGTGTATATCCGCGTATCCGTGTTCATAAATGTGAGCACGTTTATGCCGAGCTCAAAAGGGATGTAGTTGAAAACTACACGCTGTGATAGTACATACATAAAATTCATACACACATAAACACATACATACATACATATACGACAACTGTCGCCAGAAATTTGTACCAACTGCTTTCATGTAATTCGCTTTAGTTTTCTTCACTTCATTTCGCTTCGCTTCTCTACTCTCTACTCTTCCGTTGTGTTGTGTGCTGTTATGTTCTGTGTTTTTGTTTCTTCTTTTTCGTCTTTCGTGTAAATAAAATAGATGAAAATCAATTTGACGTGTCTTGAATTCGGCTTAAGGTTTAAAGAACTCGTTTCACAAAATGATAATAAAACAAGTAAGAAGGCTCTAGTCGAGAAATCCCGACTAGACGATACCCTGATCCCTATATTTTACGCGTACAGTCAGTGCTTGCAAGTATTTGTGCGTGTGTGTACGACCATACTGTGTAGTGCATACTAAACTTCAAGGTTCCATATCTCCGGTGTTTCTTAACCGATTTTAATAAAAATTTCACAGATTGTTATTATTTTGATTAATAATTAAAATGCCATCTAAAGTTTTTTCAAATTCAAGATTTTATTGTTATCGATCACATGTGTATATCGGAAACGGGATGAGTTATCGAAAATCGAAAACAAACTTGTACTGCCTAGGGATTAGGCGAGCTTAAGTTCGAAATCTGGAGTCTCTAGCTCTTATAGTCTCTGAGATCGACGCGTTCATACATACAGACGGACAGACGGACAGACGGACAGACGGACAGACGGACAGACGGACAGACGGACAGACGGACATGGCTATATCGACTCGACTGTTGATGCTGATAAAGAATATATATACTTTATGGGGTCGGAGATGCTTCCTTCTGCCTGTTACATACTTTTGCACAACTTCATGATACCCTTTTTCCCCATTTTTAATGGGATCAGGGTATAAATATACAAAAAGAACAAGCGACGAAAACACACAAAGTGAAGCCAAAGGTGGTAGGGGGGTGGGGGGAAGAGGTGGAAAGAAAAAGAACTAGATTTTTTTTTTTTGTATGTCTCTCAAGAAAGGGCGACAAAGGGAGAGACAAAACTCAAACTCGATTTATTTCAAAAGGGGCTGGGGGTATGGTTTATGCTTGGGTTGGGGATGAAATGAGGGAGAGAAGAACACACACACACACACACACACACATACCACACACCACACACATTCGTCACAAAAACATCAGTGTATGTAATGTGGACCGATGGGGTCCACAGTGACGATTTGATTTTGTTGTTCTTCATTGTGTTTTCTTCTTCTTCTTATTTTTCTTCTTTTTTTTTGTGAGTGAAAATATGGGATTTACCTAGCATTAAGGGCTGCTCATAATTACATCAATCTTTTGGTTGTTGTTTTTTTTTTTTGCCATTTAAATGGAATAACAAACGAGCAGCACTCATTCACCATGAATGCACCCATATGAATACACACTCATACATTCAAATGTGTGAGTGTGCGTGTGTGTGTGTTTTGGAATAGCTGGGAATGTGATGAGGGGAAATAAACATGAAGAACAATCAAAAGTTGCAGTCGTTAGTCGATTTGTCAAATGATTTAAGTTAGATGGATTTCCACTGATGATATCACAGCTGCCATTAAATATTGTGTTACGTATCAAATAAAAGCACTTCGAATATCTCGACAACACTCGAATACGTTAAGATACTTACTTTAATGTCTCCAATTAGACTCTCGAAAATGGTTTCAAAACAAATACACACTTACAAAAGTTGAGTTTTTGAATGTTTTCATAGGAGTAACACATGAACGAAGTCGATAAGTCTGAAAACCTTTTTACATTTTGCGTTAATTAATGTATATCGAAAAATGGTAGAGTTATCGATAAGTTCATACTTTAGCTTTGTGTACCAAATCAATCAAAACTCAATCTTTTATCTTTTCCTCTTTGTTTAAGTTTGTCTTTATTGATCAATTTAATATTATTTTACACATAAATTATATCAAATTAATATTTATATCATCTACATATCATGCCAGTAGTATTGTACGCCGAAAAGTCATCAAACTTGATCCGATTTGCATAAAAACTTGATGTATATTATTCGATTTGTAATAGTGCTTCTAATTGATAAATTATCAGTTCGATTAAATATCGATAAGCTATCAAAATATGAATTCATTTACCTAGCAATTCACCAACTTCCTCAAAGTCTTGTTGAACTTGGCGTTCTTCAACCATCTCGGGCTGCTGGACCATATCGGGTGAATTGGGTAAATTGGGAAAATTGGGAAAATTGTGAAAATCGGGTACTTCGCTCAATTCGGATAGTTTGGATAAGTCCGGATGGTCGGGCTCGACGTGTCCCTTCATTGCTATAGCTATTGCTTTATTAGCTGTGTGTTCCCGAATTGTTTCACCTTTTCTTCCTTTTTCCTTCTAGATAATTCAAATCTCTTTGAGATGAGACACGCGCTTTGGATACCTATAAGAAATTTCCGTTTTCAAAAATTCGAAATTTAATGTTTCCCCCAATCAGTTCAAAACACTAATGCTAAAAAATTCTCATATTCAAAAGCACAAAATCAAAGTCAATGTCTACTAAGTTTTAATGCTTGAACAAATTGTTAAGTACGATATCGTTCCATGTATAAGCTACACATATATATAGAAGTGGTAAAATTCTTTCAATCCAATATATTGACACTTTTCTTGTCTTGTTTGTATACCCTGAACTTATTGAAAATGGCTAAAAAGTGTATAATGGTTTGTGCAAAAGTATGTAACATGCAGAAGGAATCATCTCTTGATCAGCATCAACAGCCGAGTCGATATAGCCATGTCCGTCCGTCCGTCCGTATGTATGAACGCGTCGATCTTAGAGACTATAAGCGCTAAAGACTCCAGATCTTGAACATAAGCTCAACTGGTCTCTAGGCAGTACAACTTTGTTGTAAATTTTCGATAACTGCTCCCGTTTTCGATATACACATGTGATCGATAACAACAAAATCTTAAATTTGGAAAACTTTGAGACGGCGTTTGAAACATGAAACAAAATAATAACAATCTGTGAAATTTAAATTAAAATCGATTGAGAAACGTCGGACATATGGAACATCGAAGTTGAGTGTGCAGTATGCGCGTACACACACACACATACATATACACAAGTAAAGGGTTCAGGGTATCGTCTAGTCGGGATTTCTCGACCAGAGCCTTCTTACTTGTTTTCATATACATTTAGCTTAATTTTATTTAAATTCCATAATACTTTGCTTAAGATTAGGCGTTCCACTTAATACCTGTTATATCAGATTATTTTTGGACTACAATAATAGGAAAAAAAGAATTTTCAGAATCTGTCAATCTGGAACTTTACTTAACAAGGATGCAACAATGTTTAAAAAAAGATTTTTCCTTTCCATTTCCAAAAGTAAAAAGTTAAAAGTTACTCAATTATTAATATTAATAATCGGTTTCAGCTCTTATATGACTTCCCATCTTTTGCTAAAATAAAGTGGAAAATCTGCAATGCAACCCCGCTGGCCAGTGTTGGAAAGTATATTATGTCAAGAGTTAATTCATTTTGTTAGAATTAAGTAGGTAACTAATTAAATCAAGTTTGATTACTGCAGCCAAACAGCTGACAATTCAATTGCAGTTCAACTCAGCTGGGACAGGGGGATAGAATAGTTGAGTCTATAAGATATGATGCAACAATACGTAACTCCAAACTAACACAGACAGCAGCCACTAAAACGTGAAGGACAACAACACAACATTTTGTATGTCAGTCATTTAGTCCGTTAGTCGGCTAGTCAGTTAGTCAGTTAGAAAGTTAGAGAGCTAAAGCCAAAGTACAACAATGAACAAATCGTCATGAACTAATAGCAAACAACAAAAACTGACGACGACAACAACAACAACAACAAGGCACAACAATCATCATCGTCGTCATCATCATCATCATCATCGTCGTCGCCCCGAATCGAGAGCAAATGATGGTGAGAGAGAGAGAGAGAGAGATACCAAAACAATAAAGCGTCGAATATGCTCGAATGCAGCAGACGTGCGGGGTGGCCGGGGTGCAGCAAACATCTCAAGCACAAAAGGCAACAAACTACAACAACAGCAACAACAACAAAAGCAAGTGCTGCTTCTGCATCAACAACAACTGCAGCAGCAACAGCAGCATCAACATCACTGGCAACAAAAGGAGTCGCAGGCCCAGTGAACCAAACTGAGGCAACAAAACTATTTGCTCACTGCCATATACCCTGTACACAAGCAGAAAGGGTATATTGCTTGTGCATGTACAACAATTACAAAGAGCAAAGAAAGTTTGGAAAACTCAAAGTCAAAGAATTTTTTTATAACGATAGTTTTTTTTTATAATTAAGTGATGCAATACGATGCGAAAGGGAATAAGATAAGGGTCAAGACATTTATACATGTATATCGGAAAAGGGAAGAGTTATCGAGAAGTTCGTACAAACTAAAGCTGTCTATGGTATAGAAAACATAATACATGTACAAAAACTTTCAAATCTCTATCTCTAATAGATTCTAGGATCCATTAAAAACTAACCAACGCAGTAAGAACAACCCTCAGGAAGGGTTTTTATGATATACTTATTAATCAATAGTTAGTTTGAATTGTGATTATGTTTAATCTTAGTAATTTATATTAAACAGCTTTTCATATTGATGGGAACGAACATTGTTGGATCACTTAACTATCTTAACTAACTACGCGGTATCCTTAAGTCGAGATCAAACAACAAACGCATTTGAGTAAAAAAAAAAAAAAACCGGGAACGCATCTGCCCAAAACGGAACGCAGCCAAGAAGTTTGCCTGGTTTTGATTTGAATTCTAGATTCTGGTTTTGATTCAAATTTGGTTTGTTGCAACAAGCGTTAATGGCGTCAAAGAACAGAGCAATGTGCTCGCTCCTAACCCATTTTACATACGTTTTTATAGTTAAATGCTGGTTGCTAATCCATCCTAAAATATACCACAAGGATAAATCGACGAAGGAGCGAACGGACTTTACTTTCAACTCCAAGTCGAATCGAATGTCAGAAGTATGTTTAGTTTCCTTACCCTATGATAAGGGTCTAAACCCGAACCCTTTGGTATTTAAAAATTGGTCTAAAATCGGTTGCTAAATATTGAAAACGCAATTATTTTCTTGGGCTGATTTCGATTGCATTCGAAAGTTTGGCACTTTTTTGTACCTGCCCAAGAGATTTTTCCGACACACGTGCATTGTTGCCTGCCCCTACCAGTCCTACCCTGCCCTACCACTATCCCTACACACACACACACAAGAACCTCAGTGAGATCCTTTTCGGTTTCGGTTTTTTTTGGTAATCTCTATTGTTTTGATCGCAGCTGAGATGATTATTTGCTTAAGGAGAGTCCACAAGAACTAAAACAGATCAAAGTACCTGAAGACAAAGCCAACAGAGACAAAGACAGAAAGGGAGAGAGAGAAAGAGAGAGGGAGGGAAACAGTTGAGTGGTTTTTTTTAGTAATTACGGCGACTTTAAATAAGTATGTGTTGATTTTTCACACTCCAACGCACACACACACTTACACACACACACACACAGAAACAGAGAGAGAGAGAGAGAGAGAGTTGGAGAGGAAGAGTGAACCGAGTCCAGTGAACCAGGTTTTGAATGTCCTGCCGCTATGGAAAGAAAAAAAACCAACCCTCGAACCACCACAGCTTCTGTCAACGAGTGGCGCGCATTGATGATGTTGATGATTATGTTGTTGTGAAATGTGAATGAACCGGAAGCTCGTCAAGGGATACGGCGGGGGGATATCGGGTTGTTTGTTGTTTGTGTAGTGCAAGTGGGTTATGGGGTAGAGCGTTGTTCGCATTGTTATGTTGTTGTTTGAGCCGCAAAATCATTTACAGGAGCTTTTTTGGTTCCCTTCATGTGTCATTCAATCTATTCATTCATCCCCCATCCCCCAGCACCCGTCCCCACCCACAATTACCCAATTCCCCTTTTATTGTAATTAGTTTAAGTGGCTGCGATATCCATGCAAAAAAACAACAAATAATCCAATAACCAACCCCATGAACATATATGCACATACATATTGGTATAAGTGGCGATTGTTTTGGCATAAATGCTAATCCAAAAAAATGTTATTCATCGTTGGCTTATGTTTATGCAATAACAAAAACAATTAACTTACGTACAACTAAATACAAATCAAAATTTTACTCATTCGCAAAATTTATAAGCTTCCTTTTTCTTCCTAAGTTAAAGTCACATCGCATTTATAGCCAGGGTGTTTTGCTTGTTTTCCTTATGCAAAAGGAAGTTGACGAAACCTGCGGAAGAAACAGCTGGTAGAATAACTTAAGTTTACAGGTTCGCAAAAGGTTCTTTCTACAAGTAAGTACCTTGTTATAAGAAGGTATCTGTATCTGTACCGAATACCATTGAAGTACCAGCTAAAAAACAGTCTTGTAAGTAGTACCGAAAACCATTGAAGTACCAGCTGAGAAGCTAACTTGCACGTAGTACCGAATACCATTGAAGTACCAGCTAAAAACAGTCTTGTAGGTAGTACCGAAAACCATTGAGGTACCAGTTGAGAAACTAACTTACAAGTAGTACCGAATACCATTGAAGTACCAGCTAAAAACAGTCTTGTAGGTAGTACCGAAAACCATTGAGGTACCAGCTGAGAAACTAACTTACAAGTAGTACCGAATACCATTGAAGTACCAGCTAAAAAACGGACTTGTAAGTAGTACCGAATACCATTGAACTATCAGCTGAGAAACTTACTTGCAATTAGTACCGAATACCATTGAAGTACCAGCTGAGAAACTGACTGGCAAGTAGTACCAAAAACCAATGAAGTACCAGCAGAGAACAATTTTGCAAATAATAAAAATGTGACAAAGGTTTTAAAAAAACATAATTTAAAAATAAGTAGGCTTTGTCTTAACAATCGGTTTGATGCTGTATTTCTCATTCAAGTCCGGCTGTATTTCTCATTCGAGTCCGAGTCAGGCTGAGAGTAAAAACTGTAAAATCTTGAAATACGTAAGGTAAGCAATCTGATATATCCAATAAACCTATCACAGATCTAACAAAAATTCACCAAAGAAATCACAGAAACGGAAAAATATTCTATAACTATGCCAAAATTTGCACATCC
Source organism: Scaptomyza cyrtandrae (assembly GCA_035044605.1). Lineage (NCBI taxonomy): Eukaryota > Metazoa > Arthropoda > Insecta > Diptera > Drosophilidae > Scaptomyza > Scaptomyza cyrtandrae. The sequence goes on from JAWNNS010000639.1 coordinate 4,747,578, forward strand.
GAACAGCCCCGAATTGACCGAATTTGACGAAGTACGGAAGAATCCCTTATACGGGGATCCCTTTATGGGCGCAATGCCTGATATTCCCGATTCTTCCAAGCTACCAGAAAATCGGAAATCGTTTCAGATAATTGTGAAACAGAAGATGACCAACAATATAAGTGCACCAGAGATTGCCCAGATGCTCAAAATCATCAAAATACTTGAGTTAACCGAAAGCATGCCTAAGAATTAGACCAAGAATTAAACCGATAGAATTAACTTTGTATTTAAATCATTAAATCTACTCTTTATCTTTTATGTTTGTTTATTAGATCCTGTATTCAACGAATCGCATTATTTATCGATCTACCAATGACCGATAATAATGCAAGCTTTTCAGTTAATGATCAATAGTTTTCGTAACAAATTACCAAATTTAAAGGGTATTTAATCATCAGCGTAAATAAGTTAACCATTAATTTTATTTTGTAAAACGGTTTTTCTTTTCTTGTATCTACATCTACGGTGAGAGAAAATGGTTTTCTAATTATAGTTGCCTCAATGAATGGACACAAACAAACAATTTGTTTTGGGCCATGGAATTTTCGGAATATTCCCATTGCCCCACCGCCCACCCCCTTCTCGTCTTTCGCAATGAGACGACATCTCGTTCAAGTATTTGATATGGAGCTACATACAGTTTAAGCCTTGGGTTAAGCACTTATCATTGCGTCTCTAAGGGGGGTGGATATATACAAATGTTCGTTAATGTATGTGTGTGTGTATATATATACATGTGTGTGTTTGTGGGGTTGTTTTGTTAATCGTCTGTGACAAAAAGCCCGTTACTTATCCATGCCAATCTTTAGGACGCATATTCAACTCAACATTAAGATGCAGTTATAGATTTAAAATGATTTTCAATTTGGAAATTGGGCTGCCCCTGAACGAAACACACGCATACAAACACACACACACACACACACACACACAAACAACAAATGCAACCGGAAAATGTGTGTAATGATTTTAAAGAGCGATAAGAAGTGACTATTGCGTTGGCGTCGACGCCGACGGCGACGACAACGTTGCTGTCGGCCAAACGAAAACAAGAAGAAAAAAAACGTAAAGAAAATGTAAAATAAAAATGCGTTTGTACTTTAATTGGTTTCATCGGAGCGCAAGCAAAAGCAAGAGCAATCTCCCTCCCTTTATCAAGCGACCGCAACCGACAACGACACTTTGCGCTCAGAGCATAAACACACATAAGTTCAGAATGTGTATGTGTGTATGCGGCTTTCCCGCATGCAAGCTGAGGCTGCAGCAGACGTTGGCGCTTACGTTGACTGCGACCGCAACAGCAACAGCAGCAGCAGATGTACATATGAATTTTTAACAGCTGATAGCATTTGAAATTTATGTCGAGCTCTTGAGAGCATTCAAGTCTTCGCCACGCTCTCTCACACTCTTTCTCTGCGCTCTTTAACAACGATGCAATGCGCTCTTTGGCAAATGCTGGCAATGCTGCTGCTGATGTTGCTCTCCCCTGCTGTACGGTTGTTGTTGCCTGTCTGCGTTTGTCTTTTGTATTTATCTAACTATCAACTATCAACTTCCGAGTTGGGAAATCGTGCCGTCTGTCTAATTTTGATCGAAGCTACAGTTGTTGTTGTTCTTGTTATTTTACATCTCACAGTGACGCTGATAAGCACCAAAACAGCTGACAGAACATACAAACACACACACAAACTGATTGTGGGCAGCAAGAAAAGAGAATGCGCTCGTATGTTCGTTACGTTCGTATGTGTGTATGTGTGTATGTGTGATATTGTGCTTGCCTGCCTGCCTGTATGACTGTATGACCTGTGAACAGCTGCACATGTAAGGGTCTTTATAAGACAAAGCCAATTGCAATCTTGTCACAAACTTGTGTGTATGTACATATAATTTAGTTTGTAAACAAAAAAAATCGTTTCAAATGTTTCGAAAACCCATTGTAACATTTAAAAAATAATACCTAATTAAAAAAAATCACCATAAAAATATATTACAATTGTTTGCAAATATGAGCGTTCAACGAAATAAAAAAACGCTTAAGTCAAAACCGCAAGCCACTGTTTAAAAAGTTTTACCACAAGCAGGCCAATAAAAAGCCACTGAATCTTGTGGTAATGCCATAAAAATGGCAACGCTGAAACTCACAAATAAAAATATGTACATACACACACATTTAAACTCTTTTTACGGCACTATTTTAGTGACAGATCTGGCAGCATTGCGCTGAACATAATCCATGCTTAATTGTTGTCCACCCTTTAGCATTTGTGTTTGTCACCGCTACAACTTCCTCCCCCCTGGCAACAATACAATACAGACAGACACACAATAGCAATCTGTGTGCGTACATATGTACATACAGACATATCTTGATAGATACACAAGCGTTGATTAATAATTATGAAACAAAATGGGCAATGATTACTTCAAACGTCTCCGGCAACGATACCTTAGAAAGTTTTCTGGGCCCTCACCTGCCACGAAGAAGAAGACAAACAGAGTTACAGACAACAACAAGAGCTACAGCAACGTCTTCGTCTCGGGATTAGCACAGAAAAGTAACTCAATACCAATACTAATATACTAATAGCAACGGAGCGTCTCACAAAATACACAAAAATGTCCAAAATGAAACGACGGAACGAGCGAGCAAGCAAGCGAGCGAGCGTGCAAAATCCATGTAAACTGGAGTGAGAGATCGATTGCCTGGCGAGCGAGTGAGTGAGATAGGGTAGGTTGGTTAGGGGGCCTAGGTGGAGAAGGCGCATAGGTGATGACATAGTCATGGAAAGAGGAAGCAGCACTGCCAGTGGTTCAGGCAATATCGTTGCACTCACAAATATACAAACACAAAAACACACACACAAACATCGCACAGAGCAACATTTGATTGTCGGCATCGTCGGCTGTGCACAACAAACCAGTATAATTGCACAAACACATACAACCACACACACTCAGAGACAAGCCCAAGCATGCGGCCTGTGAAGAGATGGCAACACAGGCTGAAAATTGACTGTCGAGTGAAGGGCGCTCTCTTTAGCTTAAGGACGAGACGTGAAACAAAACGTGCGACAGGAGCGCAGCAGCAGGGCAATACAGAAATTCACAAATATATACACACATACATACATACATATAAAAAAAAAAACGTAAAAAAAAAAACACCAAATAATAATAATCAAATAGAAGCTTAAACATCAGCAAGCGCAAACTCAGGCGTCCTAATTCAAATGGCGACTCCGACCATCATCTGCCCACTTCATTGTCCACTATAGTGGGGCCAGCCTGCATGCGGCTGAAAAATGTTCGCTCATTTGTATTATGTATTCTTGTCAATGTGTGTGTGTATGCTTGTGCTGACCTCGACGTCGCTGCCAGCGTCAACGAGGCGGCGTCGTTGCTTTAGCTTAGCTCTTTGTTGTGCGTTCGTTCTCTTTTGGCTAGGCTTTGGGCTTCTCTTGCTTCCGCCCTTGTTGCTTGATGTCGTTTTTGTTGTTGTTGTTGTTGCTTGTGCGCCGCCTGTTCAGCGCAATGACTTGTGGGATTTGTTGGCAGCGACGTTAACGTCGACGTCGTCATTGTTCCGCGCGGCCGTTTAACTTGGCGTTTGTGTTTGTAAATGTGTACTTGTGCATATGTGTGTGTGTGCATGTACGTGTGTGCTATGGTCTCATTTCAAGATAATCGTCACACGAATGAGTTGCTGATGTTTTGTGTTGTTGTTATTGCGCTGCTTGTTGTTGTAATTTAGCGGTTTTTTTTGTTTTTACTATGTTAGCTTGTAAGTGTGCACATACAAATGTAAATACATACATATATACATATCTAAATGGTAATGCATGTAATGTATGTATGTATGCATGCATGAATGTTAATTGTACGACATTTGACATATGTATGTATGTATGTACATGTATGTAAGAAATTATAGCAACAATTTCTTCAACACTTTGTATGTGTGTGCATGTACTACTATACAATTAACAAAGAGTATTTAAACGTCTTCATGCCAGGGGCAATTTTATTTTGGTGTATTTCCACTTTTGTTTCGCTTTGGGTTTTTTCTTTGTTTTGTTTTGTTTTGTTTTCTTTTTATTATTATTATTATTATTACTTTTCGACTCTTGGCTGCTTAATGTTATTAGATTTCGTTTTGTTTCTGTTTTCATTTACTTGTTGTGTTTATCTTTTTTAACCCATTTTATATGCTTAAATGCTTTATGTCAACAGGTTCTGACCCAAATAAAAAAACTAGACGAGCCAATATTAATTGTACACAAGTGCAAACACATGTATGTATGAACATATGTATGTATGTCTGTGTGTATTACAAATCTATCCAAGGCAGACGATGACAAAGAGAGGTCGCAAAATTTTACATTAAAACCATTTACATCCGGGATTCGTTTTCATATGTAAATATGAATGTATGTATGTGTGTGTGTGTGTGTGTGTGTGTATCAAGATAAGCATGATAATAATTTGTTGACCTTTTTCTCCTAACTCAGTTGATCTTGGTTTCAATTGGGGATCAGTTAAAGTCTGGTTCATCTTGAAAAATCCGCGTTGCCGACAGTTCCCAATGCGAGAAAAATTAATTTATTTATGGATAAATTGTTCATAAATACACATACATATACACATACATACATAAAAACATACAATAAACAAGAAGAGTAGGAGCGCTGCGCGTGTTGTTTTGTTTTAGTCTGTTTTTTAATATTGAATAAATTGAAAATAACAACAACAAACACATACATACATACATACATACATATATTCAATTTGAATTCGAAATGCGCCGCAATAATAATTGTTGCTTATTCACAACAAAAAACAATAAGAACAAGCGAAAACGAAAATCGAAAAACAACAACAACAATGTCAACGCTTTCCTTGACAGCGACGTCGACGACAACATCGAAGGTGACGCCGTCATCAACGTCGTCAGCAGCAGCAGCATCACAGCACGCGTGCTGTCAACGTTAACGTCAACAGCGGAAAGCGCGAACAGCGTTAGCGTTGCCACTTAGCGCAACAGTGACGCTGGCAGCGACGTTGACGTACATATTGACTGCGGCGTTAACTTCCGGCACTTTCTGGCTCATCTCAAAGTTGCGGTTGGTGCTGCTGTTGTTGTTGTTGTTGTTGCTGTTGATATTGATATTATTAAAGTTAACACGACACGTATGGCCATAACAATAACAACAAGAGCACTAAAGTTTGTAAATACATTAAACAAGAGCGCAAAGAAACAGCACTAAATGCGATGTAATCAATTGAAATACACATACATATGTACATGTATACGTAACAAACATACATACACACACATATCTATAGACAGGTATGCATGACCATTTTCACAATGTACCTGGACTGCCTGTATCTTTTAAAAAAGTCAGATATCAATCGGAATATACGCTACGAATGCTTCGAGGCAAATAAAAATCAGTCGAGAAACGCATTTTAAAGCCACTCAAAAGCTAAACACAAGACCATAAAATGTTTCTTTTTTTTTTCATTATTTTTCACGCCGCCGGCCACGACATGAGCGAACAACACCCGGTCCCCAGGCCACTTGCCCACATACATACATACATACATATGTACATACGCACATTTTGTGTAACAGTTTCAATTTAAGAGGAAAACGTTCACGCACACACTCACACATGCACACGCACAAGCACGCAAGCACAAAAGAGGCATCATAATCAATTTCTAAATGCAAAACCGCAATAAAAAAAGCCAAGTAAAATGCAATAACAAATAACATGACACCGAAATGTGCACACACTCTAACAGCAAAGAGAAGCAAACGAAATGAAAGCTGTGTTAAAAACCTTCAACACTGATTATCCATGTTAAGCAATTTATTTTGGTTTAATAAAATTGATATACATAATTAATAAACATGTGTGCATAAACTAATGGTTTAAGCTAGCTAATAGGCTAATTGCTTAGCAAAGTGTATTTAATATACAGCAGGGCAAGACAAGCCAAAAAACCGAAATCGAAGTACACACACACGAAGTAGTAAAATAGTGAGAGCCTCAACCGAGAGAGACCACGCGCGCCTTGAAAATGACTGTGAGTGAGAGAGGCTACAAAATGGTGTGGCTGCCAAATGTTGTGCTCTGTTTCGGTTTCTGTGGTGTTGATGATTTTATGCGAGACTTTTACGAGTGTGTGGGATTGTTAGAAGGGGGAGCAATGGGGTAATGACGAGGACGACGCTCGCACGTGTAACCGTAAAAGAAGTAAGAAAAAATATTAAATGGTAGTGGTTGATTGTGTGTGCCTATGCATGTGTTTGCTTGTTAATGTGTGTGTGTGTCTTTACTATGCAAAACAACAAGCACGCTACGAGATAGTTGACAAGATAATAATTGTTTTTGTAGTTGAAGTATTTCGCGTGACCAGTAGTAAAGTGATGAGTAATGCGCCTGAGATCCTTTCGGTTAGCATCATATCTCATTTGTGATAGTCAATAACCATGAAAGCTCAACTACGAGATGATTAGACTACGGATATATAGGCGATTGACCCAGCAGTTATATCAATGTCACATCTATGCCAAAAAAAAAACACTATCAAAAAACACACAAAAACAAAAACCAACAACAACAACTCGGGCGATATTTCGGCCATTAGCCCCTTGTATAAAATGTTCGCTTCAAGGTAATATTTATTTTAGAGTTTTTTTTTTTTTTGTTTAGTGGTATTTGGGCCATTGTACGACAATGAAAAGTTATCTATGTATTTAAAGCAAGTAAGAGTGCCCTAGTTAAAAAATAAATGTATGTGTTTATACATGCATACATATGAAGGGGACAAACGCATGTTCGTCAAGTTGTTTGGAGAGTTGCAAAATCTCCACAGAAATTAAAATACAAATTATGTGAACATGAATGCATGGAACTTGTTCCCTGTTCACGAACTTGTTCAAACTTGGCTAAGTTTAACAAATAGCAAATCGTTAAGCTTACGCCAGATTCAAAGAGTAAACTAACAGAAAAAAAAACACATTAAATGTGTTGTTTTGATCAATTCATGTAAATGTTGTAGTATTTGCAAATACAATAAAATCAAATTTGTCAGTACATACACACATACATACAACTTTAATTATTAGCAGTGCTGAAAGACGACGGCAAAGCGAAACAAACAAAACACATTTAGTAAGAAAGTGAAAGGAAACACGAAAAAATGAAGTTTACAGAAAAACTAAAAAGAGTCACATTTAAAGATCAAACATTAAACGTTTCTTGGTGTTATTATTCAACTTACAACTTACTTACTTACGTATATTAGTTTGAATTAAGCGAAAATTAGAAAGCGTTGTCCTGCAATTTAATCTCCATGTGTATCTACGTACGTAGTTTGAAGACTCTTTTACACATGCACAGACAATTCCCTGCATAAAACAGTGTTGCCATCTGTTTTTCTTATCTCTTCTTTGCCTATACCAAAGTACAAGGCAACAACATAGCTTTTTGGGTACAGTGGTTGTGATTGAACGAAAATTGTTTGTGGTTATTTTTTATGATTTCGCTTTAAATGTTTATGATTGCTTATATACATATGGTTTTAAGCATTTTTCAAAACAAAAGCAAAGTATTTTTTCGTTTTTTATAGTTTTGATAAACGCAAGCAATGAACAACTATAAAGCACTTTAAAGAACAGTATCGCATATGCGATATGTTGTGCCATCAGTTCAATCAATGAGGTTAGCGACACATTCGTGACTTGGTGGGTGGCTCATCAGGATAATGGAAATTGTTCGTTGCCACAACATGGCCACAAGGCCGTCCCAGCTGACTTCTCGGCAACTTCATGGCGGAGAAACGAACCATAAAGTAAAATTGGACTTGCGTTAATTGAATTGAATATGAAACTTGTTAAATTGTGAATCCAGATTATTGATATCCTTAATGATTATTATTATTATGATTCCAATCTCATGCAAGATACTGCTATAACCTTAAAAGCGTCGTTTCCAACTTGAATTTATTTCTTATGTTTCTTATGTATGAGTTTTGAACAAATCATAAATTAATATAACATTTTCTTTATGATTTCAGTTTTTAAACTTTAAATGTATGTATAATGAATCTGAAAATTGACAAAGGTATTATATTATTTATACTTAAGTAAAGTTTCAAAACGTTTACACGTTATTACGGCTTTTCATTTATGAAGTATGTACAAATCGCTTGGGGTTGCCATCGTATTAAATTGCCGCCGTGGAACGTCAGTAATAGGAAAAATAGCTTTGTTCATTTCAAATACTTTGTTTTACCGTTGCCTTCGCTCTCAGAGAGCGACTATCGTAAACAGCGCTCTTTAGTATTTTTTTTACTTGTACAGCTGAGAAGTGATTTACAAAATAAATTCCCTGCTCAGTGATCGTACGCATGCATTTCTGTTGAAGCATTTAATGTTTCCCATTACAAAGCTGCCATCGGCCAGCAATGCAAAGCAGATGGGGCCATCTCACTCACACACACACACACACACACACTTACTCTCATATCAACGTATGCATTCATATGTATGTATTGGCGTTTAAGAGCGCGCACGTCTTCATCAGCGACTTAATTATTAAATTAAAAGCGCTAAATGGCAGCACACGCAAGTAGCAATAAAAAATATATACATAAACATACATACATATGTATGTATGTATATGGGAAAAAAAAGCCCAAAAACCACACTAGCAGAAAGCCCAAAATATACGCAAGCACAGCAGAGCAGCGCAGCATACGCACAATGTTGGCGAAGACGTCAAGCGACGCCACATGCTTACAACCTTGTCCGTTATGACCTCCACCACCACCTCCCCCGTCATCCACACTTAGTTCAGTCGCCCACAACCCTTCGACTTGTACAATAACAACAACAACAACAGGCTATATCGTATAAATTGTCAACGCTCTCGCTCTCTCTCTAACTGCGCTGCTCTGCTCTGCTCTGTTCTCTTTTTGTATATTGGCGTTCTCTTTGTTCGTCGGAGCTGTTCAATTTCTGTTGTCACTGGTTGCTGGCTCTTCATGCTTTTTATGGCTTTTATGGTCATAAAGCGGCTTTGGCCTGTCCGACAGCCGCCAGCTGTTGACGTTATTGGCGCTATCGCTCCCGCTACCGCATCACACTCTCATACGGCAACAACTACAACAGCACAAACACACAAAAACACAACAAAAAGGCAACAAAATAAAATAAACGGCAAAAAAACAAACGTCAGTCTCAGTAGCCCAAGTTAAATGGCAACATATGCACATTCAGACACATGTACACATACCTACTTACAGATATGCACATACACACGAGCAGGCACGGTCTGGCGCAGGTATCCACATGTACATATGTACACACACAAATATATATGTATATATATATATACGATCACATATGTACATGTATCTGTTTGCCAGAGGCCCGCAAACAAACCAAACGTAAAAAGCGCGCGCGAATACAGGTCGACGCTCGGCATAGGCGTCGCCGTCGCTGTCGCAGCTGCTGTCGCCTGCAGCGTTGGCAGCGGCAGTAGCGTCAGCGTCAGCTTCAGCGTTGCTTCTTGTTGCGGTCGCCTCTATGTTTATGATTTTCGGAAATTCCATTTCGTGTGTAATTTTTTTTTGTTTTCGTTTGTTATCGCTCGGTTGTTGCTGCTGCTATTGTTGTTGTTGTTGTTGCTGTAGCTTGTTAACATATTTGAAATGTAATTAAATCAATTTGTCGTTGCTCCAATTAGCAATTCTTTTGTTTATTTGTACATATGTATTCATATATGTACATACATATATACATAAACGTACGTTCGCATACAGTTTAGGCTTAAGGCGTAACATAATTATATTAATGCTTAAGTCTATGCCAATGTCTGGCAACGCTTGTCTGCCCATGTGCGTGATGAAACTGGTTTGGCTTTTAATCCATTGGGCTACCCACACTAACACGCACACAAACACATGCCAAACTTCACCTGCCATGACGTCACAAGTGCTTATCAATTGCGACGCTTAATTGCCAATGATATGAATATCGACATCTGCGAACGTATTCCATGTCAATATGTATGTATATGTATGCGAATCTAACTTTATACACGTACACATTATGTGTATGTATGTTCATAAAAGGGGAGCATTGGCAAATTACTGCTAGACCGCTCTCACCACAGCCATAGCCCATGCTGTTTATCTCCGATTGGTGTGTGTGTATATTCGATTTCTTCAAACCGTTGTATGCTCTCTCTCGCTTTCATTCTTTCTTTATAAAAGCTGCTGTTACTGTTAAAGTTGTATGCAGATTATTTAAGTTAAATGATATGTTCCGAGTACCCTGTAAGCCCAAATAGGTATGCTATATTAAACTACAATAAACTATCGTGGATCTCTATGCATGGATGAATGTGTCGGTGTGTGAATGTTTACATCTACAAGTGAAACGGCACATAAAAAGAAAATGAAAAGCTTAGCTACAAATTTAGACACGCTAATTGCATGTTTAATATATTCATGAAATTAAAGTAAAATAATTAGTTTTCATGTATATATTTTTCTGTACACACACTTAAAACAAAATTGTTTCAAACTTGAATGCAATGTGTAACAATTTCAACAAAAGCAATACAGAAATGAGGAAGAAATATATGAAAAAAATGTGACGTTGTTATTCTCAACACTATTTCGACTTAATAAACATTTATATATCTTGTGTTTTTGACAGTGTACGCAAATTGTATAAGCGCATTTCTTTTAGAGAATGCCTGCTGAGTGCTTACGCACTTACATATACATACACACAGACATACATGTATGTAGCTTACATTTGCTTTACTGTCTCTATGTATTTATGTATGAATGGGCTATGTCCACCATGATCCAACATTTGGATAAGCACACAACAACAGTAAGAAAACAACAGCGACGATTTCAACTTGACAACGATAAAACAGCAAAAGCAACAACACCAACAACTACAGCCAACAGGTTTAAACTACGCAAAACGGCAAACACACAAATTACAATAACAGAAGCGACTGCAAAGCCAGCGCAATAGCAACAACAACAACAGAAAATAGCAAACGGAGGCAGCAGCGGCAGTAAAAGCAATAACACAATAAATGAAAATGGAAATCATTTCGACATGTGTGCCTACACACACATGCATGCATCCACATACATATGTATGTATGTTTGTGATTCCGGAATGATTCCAAATTGTCGCAAACAAACTTGAGAATCAATAGGGGAATGAAATGAAATAGAATGAAACAAAATGGATGATTAGCAAGCAAAGCTCCATACACATTTGTACATATGTATGTATGTACATGCGTGCATAAGCATGCTCTTACTCGTAAGCATGTAATTAACAGTTGAACAAGATGAATTTGAGCATTTATGTATAAACATACATACATACAGTATGCCCAACAAAAGTTGCGACAAGGCGAAAAATGTTGATATTTTCACTTTAGAGATATATGGTCACCCTGGTTGTTGTTTTTTATTTTTTTTATTATTTTTTATAAGAAATTCAATCAATTAAAAAACATTAATATTAACAAAGAAACATTTAAAATACTAACAAAGGCTGGCGCCACACTTTGCTGGGGCCATCATCATAGTATAGCATCATTTTGGATTCATAACATAATACCACGTCGTTCCAATATTAATTTGGCTGTCCACGTCAATCATATCAAAAGTTAAACGTGTCTGAACATGCTCCGTCGATATCATCGGTTTTTTCGAGCAGCTCGTGTTTTTTTGGTGTCGCAAGATTTATTGGGCAGTTGAATTTAGTGCCTTTGTTAGTATTTTAAATGTTTCTTTGTTAATATTAATGTTTTTTAAGTTCTGTTAAATAGGTTAAAGAGATAATTGATTGAATTTCTTATAAAAAACAATAAAAAACAAAAACCAGGGTGACCATATATCTCTAAAGTGAAAATATCAACATTTTTCGCCATGTCGCAGCCTTTGTTGGGCATACTGTACATACATATTTCCTTGCAAACTTGAAATTCGATGACATCTGCTTATTGAGATTACAAAATCACTTAATGCCTTGAACCATATTGGTTTTTACAAACGAAAGAGTTAACGTTGTTGTTGTTGTAGTGAGCTCATACATTAACGCAATGTTGCTGTTCTTTACTTTGAGCGCAAAACAAATCATAATCAAAACGTGCCAAAGCAATAATAAATAGCAAAGACTGCAGTGCTGCTGGTGCAGTGGCAGCACTATCAACACCAATCAACAACAATAGCCCAGCTAGAAAATACAGCAACGGCAATGGAAATTATGTACATATGTATGTGTATACACTTACACACACACACACACAGTCAGTCTTGACAATGCGTCGCGATTGTGCGATAAGTTGACTGAGAGGTGAGCAGCATCAGCAGCAACAGCAGCCACAGCAACCCAGGCACGGGCATGAACAAAACAGTCAGACAGACACAATTACAAGCACACATGCATGCATGCATACAGACAGGCAGGCAGACCGACCGACCGACCAGACAGCTGAAGCATATGCACCAGCAGTAGAATGGTTTATCGTGTTTTTGTTTTGTTTTATTGTTTTTGGGGAAGGGGTGGTAAAACACAAAATGAAAGAAGCGCAAAAGGTGTTGGTTGCAAACGCAGAGTGCGGGCGGCGCTTTTAGCTAAACTGAGATATTAGTGCTAAATATTCAAAGATTCGTTAAGTTTTGCAATACACCAACTCAAAATAAGAAGCGTCGTCAAAGAGCAGAGAGCATCACTGTAAATGTACACATTTATGTATGTATGTATGTATGCTGTGGTTTGAGTGTATTAGGGTTCTGGTTTGGGCATATTTTGCGCTTTTTTTTCGCAACACAACCGAATTGTACACAATTAATTAGTCAATGATCACGTCGTGCTCCTTTGGGACAGAGTATGCTTAAAATTGTTGACTCAAGGGCAGCTTTGTATGTACATATGTATGTACATATGTATGTATGCATGTACGCATGTACTGCAACTGTAACTAGCGCGCTTTCTCTGCGCCCTGGCTTCTGCTAGGCCCATGTTTAGCCCTGAGAGAAAATGAAAAAAACATAGCAGTAGCAGCTAGTGGGCAGCAGAGGCGGACAACCGGTGCGCTATGACTACAGCTTTCTCACGTCTGGGCAGAAGTGTTGTGAAAACCGAGGGGGTGAGAGGAGGTGGATGTTATAATGGGCGTATGAGTGTGTTTGTATGTGTGTGGCAAGGCCGCAATTAATTACAAACTTAGCCAGCTGTCCGGGTCCCTCTGCTGCCAGTTCTGCTCATTCTGTGTGTGTGTGTTTTTCTCTGATGGCACGTATCAATGTTGAAAGCATAAACACAAAGAGCAAAAGGAGAGCGACCAACAGACAGACAAATACTAAGACACAGAGGGAGAGAGATTAGCAAAGAAATGAGAGGGAGCATGGGAAGCATACTTTCGCCGGTCGGTTGGTCGCATTACCGTTTCTGTTACCCTTTTGCCTGCTGTTGCTGATGCTGGCTTTGCAATAGATTCTGTATGGCCAGATATATATACATACAAACATATGTACATAAAGATACAAACGTATGCATAATATACTCACATACATATACTGATAAACAGGCGTACACTATTATGTATGTACATATGAAATGAAGGCAAACATACAACAGCGCGACGACAACAACAACAACCACTTTTTGTGAAGGGCATACAGTAAAAAGCACCGACAAAGGCAAGCAATGCTCGCAGACATTGTAAAATGGCAACAGCAGCAACAATAACGAAATCTGGCCACTCCGTTGAATGTGTGTGAGTGTGTGTGTGTGTGTGTGTGTATAACATCAACTCGAAATACTTCAAGTCAATTCAACAATACTCCAAACGCAACTCATTTTTAATGCACAATATAAACACAGCAGCCAACAATAAGAAGAAGAGAGCACTCACACACCCATATATACGCACACATGCACCGCAGTCATAAACCGCTGACGCTGACGCATTTATCACAGCACTGCTTTGGCCACCAACACAACAAACAGAACAAGAAGATCAAATGAACGAAGATGGAAAAAGCCATCGCAGCCACAGCAACAAATAGTTATAACAAAAAAAAACAACAACAGTGTGGAGCACAGGGGATTGAAGGGAGGAAAAATCGCTCCATAGTCGGCGGCGTCGAGCATTGGGAGTCATTGATTTTCGTTTATGAGCGCGACGACGGCGACGCGCTCTCACTTTTTATACGTTCATTCACACGACGCACAGTGGGCCTATTTGTATGGAATGTTAATGATCCGACAGACTATTTATGTTGCACTATGTACACACATAAACACATACACACTTATGTATGTATCTATGCTAGGGGCAGGGAATGTGTTCTTTAGGTATTGTCTTGCCTCGCGGCTAGAGCGGCATTAGATACGAGATACATTAAAATGATGGTGCTCAAAATATTAGTAAACAGCCTCAAATCATTAAAAACAGAATTAAAATTTTACATTCATCTTAAACGGATAGCTCACGTATTGACATAATTATTGTCTATTATATGCGAATTAAATCCAATAAAACTAAAATTCTAATAGTTATCATATTCCGCTAATTAACTAACTGTAAAATAATACATCAAAGTTAAGAACAATGCTGCAAGTGCTTTTCAGACCCACTGTATCTGCGCCGAACATTGCTGCTGCTTTTGCCAATCTGAAGAGCGCACTGCGAGCAGACAAAGAGAGCGTGCGCTAAAAAAAAACAAACTCAAACTCACACAAACACACAGACACACGGGACGTTGGCGCGATGTAGAAGGGGCAAACGAAACTTAAATGTTATTATTGATAATTAAATTGTTGTTGTTCCCGTTGGTGCGATACATATGTATATGTTTGTATGTATGTCTGTATATGTATGTGCATGGGTATTAACTCCTACTAGTCCACCTTTGCGATCTGTGCTTTTGTTTGGCCTGAGTGCGGCTCTTTGGTGAATTGTGTGAAATGCAGACGACGTCGCGACAGCAACATCGCCGTCGATTATGGCTGCTGCATATGAGCTGTTGTTGTTTTTGCTTACTGCTTGGGCAGGGGGCAGTTTTCGTTTTCGTTTGCGTTTCGGTTGTTGCCTTTGTTATGTGTTGCTTAAAATGTACGGCTACGAATTGGCAAAGTCGCGACAAATGTATGTGTATGTACGAATGTATGTTTGTTTGTCTGTGGCTGTCAAAGCCAAAGCTTTGCTCCGCCGAACCCGCGCCCGCTAAACGAGCGAATAAGAACAAGCGTAACAGCAACAAATAAACAACAGTAACAGCCAACGAAGAAGAAGAAAAACGAAACACCATCTTGGAATAAAGCGCGGTGATTTCTTTTAGCTCAGTCGCACCGCAGGTAGTCGACGACGCCGCCGCTGCTTTCGCTGACGCTGACAGCTCAGTGTGCGTCAGCGGTGTGTGTGTGTGTGTGTGTGTACTACATGAACGTAAATATGTATGTATGTATTTATGTGTGTGTGTGTGCGTTTCAGATTTGGGTTTTCAGGCTCTGCTTATCGTGTGCAGCAATTTGAAAGCAATAAATACTTAATTGTTAGACCTGCTTAGTTACGTAATTTGTACATATATATCTCAAAGAATGCAGTAACACACAAATACGGAATGAAGAGATGGAGTTAGAGAGTAAGGGCGAGGACGAGGACGAACGCTTATGTTTGTAAATTGGGGCCAGGGGCAGTTTCGAAGGCCACAAAGGGTCAATGCAATGCAAAGGATACATATACATACAAACATACACGTGTAAATAAGTACCTACCTATATACATATGTACGTATGTGGTGTGTGTATGTGTTTGGCATTGAACTCAAACGCGAATAAGTTGGCATATTTTTTGTTTGTGTGGCGGTTCTAGTGATGATTACTTTTGCAAATAAACAGTTAATATATATATATATGTATGTGGTACATGTGTATGTATGTATGTGTTTAACAAGTAAAATTCTAAGCACATGCACAGATAATAAGTACATACCCACACACACACACACACACGCTTACAAGGTCAAGGAAAACAAAACGAAATCGCCATATTTCTCCCTCTTTATCTCTCTTTCTTGTCATAATAAAAACCGAAATGTAGTTAGTTCCAGTTTTTGAAGAACGGCAAAAGGAAAAACCTTCTAGGTTGAGTCAATATGTACACATAATTTGATTGTTGTTGCTTTTATTTTGAAATTCACACAAATACGAATCATATTAAGCTTTCAGTAAACTGCCATGCTTCTTCTTTTTATTATCGTACTCTCACTTCCCCACTCACAGTTCACAGTTAAAATGTGTGTGTAGGCATTTGAGTCATGACGTTTAGCAAGAAAATTTTATTTTGCATTGTTTTTCGCGAGATTGTAGCTCGTTTTTTTCGGTTTTTTTCATTTAGCAGCACAACAAAAACTAATAATACAAGAAACGAGAATTTACAAAGAATTGGAAGCCAGCGCAAAGGTAATTAACAACAAGAAATAATATAATTACAACAACAACAACAAATACAACAAACATTAACATTCAGTAGTCATAATGATCAACAGCAAGACGCTCTCTTTATTTCTATGTGAGCGAATTTGTTGTTGTTGTTTGCTGCAAATAAGAGAATGTCGAAACTGACCTCAAGTGATTACAAACACACACACACACACATGTATGCAAATGGAAATTGAGCTCATTTTGTAAAGAGTTTGTTAAGAATGTGTTTTGATTTTTGATAGAGTTAACGATAAACCAAAACACTTAATAACAATTCCTGATGATGAGGAGGCAGCAACGAAATTTCTCATGCGGTGACTTAATAAATTTAGCCACTAACGCTTTGTGGAACGGTCGTTTAAGGCCAGTCACTTTTTACATAATAAAAAATAAAGAGCCCATCCAGAAAATTTACAACATACTTACATATGTACATACATACATACATACATATGCATATATACAAAGAGAAAACTATAAAATGTATGCTCATTGGCCGCAGCAACTGTCAAAGCGCGTGCCAAGCCGCGCCAAAGCAGCGACGGCGGCAGCGACAGGCGACAACGAGAGGCTCTTCATTTGTTTTTTTCTTTTCGCAAACCGACCGTCTCAGCCGCCCACCCTTCGTTGTGTTGTAGAGCAAGCGGCGCGTGTGTTTGCGCTTTACTTCCGTTACAATGGCACAGCAGACAAACAGCAAAACAAGCTTAGAAAATCCCCACAATACACGCACACTTGCATATACTGCCAAAAAAAAAATCTTGCATATCACACACACACACTCACACTCACACTTACACGTAAACACAAACATGTAAAGCAAAGCAGAGCACGCACGTACGCCATGCAATGCGCTCTTTAGGGTCGCTCTTTGCAGTGCTCTTTGGCTGGCGCTTCTACTTTGCTCAGCTTGGCCGACAATGCGTCGAGCTGCTGCCTGCTACTTCCGTTTGTACGTGCCGGGCAGAGACCGAGCCGAAGTTAGTCGAACATCTGTGCGCTCTACCGATGTTAACGTCGACGTCTCCGCCGCAGTCGCTGTCAGGCAAACAAAACGGCCGTTTGCTGCTGATGCCAGGCAAAGCCCGTGCGCTTCATTCATTCAGTTTTCAGTTCACATCGAACGCGAGAACTGTGCGGACGTGCAAGCGGCAGCGGCAAAGTTCGGTCTAGTAACTTAAAGTAACGCAGCAACAACAACAATAGAAAAGCATTAAAGACCACGCGCTCCCCAACTTACACGTACCGCTCTTTTTCTCTGTCACTCACGCAACTCAACTTCAACAGGCGCCTATAGTTTTCCCAAAATTGAACAAAGTAAAACTAAGACAGACAAAAAAAATATTCAATAATTAGCAAAAGACTTTTTGTGCCTATCTCTTGACTCTTTTGTGTGTGTCGCTCACTCGCTCGCCTGCCTGCCCCCTTTACCCTCCAATAGCACTTGCACTGCCCACCGTTCGACAAAAAAAAAAAACAAAAACGCCGCGCGTTCATCAAAAAACAAAAAAAAAAACAGAAAAAGCAATCGCAAATATAATAAGAAAAAATAGAAAAAGAAAAAGCCTGCCAACTTAAATTGCAATTTGTCAATTGTGTGCCTAAAAACTGAACAATTATCTAAACACTTAAATAATAAACAATAAATACATCTATATGTATAGTACATTTTTTTTTGTTGTTGAATTTTTTATTGTGATAAATTAATAAGTCCTGGATTATTTTGAATTTTTTTTTTTGAAGCAAGCAAAATAATAAACATAACGGGGCAACAGCAAAAGCAAAGTGAAATCTCACGCAACTAAGCAGCGCTCAGCAGCAGCGAAACGTTAAGAAAGAGGAGCACGCACGCACTCCCAAACACACACACACACACGCATACTTAAACAAACGAGCGCGTGTCGCGACATAAGCTGCCAGACTGACAGACACAAATACACAAAAGCAAACACATACACAGACACAGGTCTGGTTGTCACAGAAAATAAAAAGTGTTGCTTCCTGTATTACAAATTTTGTCAAATACAAGTGAGAGAGAGGAACAAATGAAAAATCTCGCAAAGTTAAAAAAATCAGCTCGAAACATATGAACAATTTGTGGTTTACCTTGTGTGCAGTGGAAAGAAGAAGTTGTAGCAGCAGCAATTGCAACAGCCGCAACTAAGCAAAACGAAGAAGAAGAAGGAGAAGACATTGGTTGGAAGTTACAAAAAGAAGAGAGCGAGAAAAGACTTGAAAAGAGTCGGCGACAGCACAAGTAGCAGGCATTATAAGAAGAAGAAGGAGGGAGGAGGCAGTCTTTGGATGCAATCCAAACGTACTCACTCGCATAAACGCAAACACACACACACACATTCATATTCACAAGCATATCTACATCGCACAATGACCTTGCCAACAAATACAAATGCAGCGAACGGTGGTGGCGGTGGCAACGGCAACGGCGATGAAGATTTGGACATGTTTGGACCGCCCCGCGTCTCGCCGACCGTCGGCTATCATCATCATCGCTCGCGCGTGCCAATGATCTCGCCAAAGCTGCGTCAGCGCGAGGAACGCAAACGCATCCTGCAGCTGTGCGCCCACA
This sequence comes from Scaptomyza cyrtandrae, assembly GCA_035044605.1. Taxonomy (NCBI): domain Eukaryota; kingdom Metazoa; phylum Arthropoda; class Insecta; order Diptera; family Drosophilidae; genus Scaptomyza; species Scaptomyza cyrtandrae. The sequence goes on from JAWNNS010000639.1 coordinate 4,766,756, forward strand.
AACTTGAGCGCATTAAGGACTCTGAGGCGAATTTGCGACGAAGCGTCTGTATCAATAACACCTATTGCCGTCTCACCGATGAGATGCGACGCGAGAAACAAATGCGTTACCTACAAAATTTGCCAAAGTAAGTAGAAAATGATACAAACAAACATACATACTTACATACTTACATACGTACATACATATATATATATATATTTGTTCTTTATAAGCACACAAACACACACGTACATAGTATTTTGCGTGAGTGCTAATGCCAGTGATGCCAACTTTTGTGAACAAAACAAAAAAAAAAACAGCTATTACTTAAAGTGGTGGTGGGGAAAGCAATTAAAGATTAATTAGCTTCAATGTAACAAACTTAGATTTAAAAGTTCTCTTGCAGACCAACTCTCTTAAGTTGTGTAATATAACAACGAGAACTTGTTTCTCTGCAATAAAGCCAAAATGTTTGCTGTGCAAAATAAAAGGCTAAATCAACAGCACTGCGAATAACCCACGCAATTTGTTTTTGTTGTTCGATTCGATGATTGCCCTTTGATAAATGATGTGCGTATGTGTGTGTGTGTGTGTGTGTGTGTGTGTGTGTGTGTGTGTGTGTGTGTGTGTGTGCGTGCGTGAGGCAAATAGGTTGATGAGATTACTCGGATTAGTTCAAGTGTGCAAGTTGCACATTTTCAACCATAAATTTGGCAATTACTTCAAAATATCATATTAAACATAAGCCTTTGCGTGTGTATGTATGTATGTGACGGGGTGGCAACGCTGCTGTATTTTGATTTTTGCTATGTTTGTGTGTGTGTGTGTGTTTGTAACTTGACGCGCTCATAAGGACATTTCCGTCGAGTAACTTGGGATGTTGTGGTCAGGTTAACCGCAGCTTGTCGCTTCCTGCACACTTAGTGCAGCAGCAGCAGCAAAAAAACCGTAAGCAAATGCTTAAATGAACGAAAGCTCTGTGTAACAGGGGTATCGAAACCAATTACAATTAGTTCTTTAAAGCGAACGTGAACATTATAAATGTATGTGATTGTATATGAATATATATATTTATATAATTTTTTGTTGTTGCATTCAGGCTAATCGCAATGGAAATGTCAAAAATAAATAAAAAAAGAAACGAGGCAAAAGCAAGTCAAATCAAATATATTCAAGAGACATTCAAAAAGAACAACAAGCAAAGCAACTACATCCATATCAACTACATCTATAGCAACAACCAGCAGTCCGAACAGAAACACAAACGACACAAACATACAAAATGAGGAGCAAGCAACTACTAGAGACAGAGACAGAGACAGAGAGACACAAAAAAAGAAAGAAAAAAAAAGAAATACCAGCCAAACAATCCAAGCAACAACAATCAAAAGAAGGGCGTGTGTAAAGATGGAAGACAAACAACTAAAACAGCAAGTAATGGGCACTTGCCTAAACAAAATTAAGATATAACACACACACACACACACATAAATATACACACATACATGCATATAAAATTCGATATTCGATCACAATTATCGCATCAATATATGCGAGCGATAGTCTCAATAGGTATCAAAGTTATTTGCCGTCAATCAATTGGCCAAATAAATTAAAAAACAAAAAAGCAAAGACAGGAACAAAAAAGCAAACCTCAAACGGTTTGAGAGCAACAAGAAATAGCAACAACAACAACAACAGTGGGGAACAACCTTCGCAGATAGCGCGATTACAGGCAGCAGCAGCAGCAACAAAAACAAAAACAAAACCAAAAGAAATCAAAGCAACGCTGTACAAATACACAGACGCATAACCCAGTGTACGTCTATGTGTGTGTTGTTGTGTGTGCTAAAAAGCGTTGCGCTCGTTGAAATAATCACGTTCCACTTGCAACAAAAAGCAGCCATAACAGCAGCAGCAACAACAACAAGAAAGAGCGATGATAGCAAGCAATGTTATTGCTGTTGTTGTCGTTGTTGTTGTTGTTGTTGTTGTTGTGTGCACCTCTAGAGTCTCCATACACACAGACACATGTGCACAATGGCGTACGCATACTAACATGCACGCACACGTACACACATACATATATGCGTAAAATACCACAAGCAAAGCACAAGCCAACAGCTACATCGAAAACGCAACTAAAACCTTCAGACTTTGCAAACACACACACACACACACACACACAGGCAGCGACACTAACATTAGTGTGTTAGTGTGAATGTCTAATTATTTATAGCCATGCAAAGTCGAAAGAAGTTATAAAACATTAAATACCAACTCAGTTTAAATTTAACGCAAAAATACCAACGCAAAAAACAACAACACCAAATCTCGATCTGATCTTGAAAAAAACAAAAATACGCATATTGTGAGTGCAAATGAAAACGTTGTATGTACTGGTATTAGTGATCCATTAGCAGCTGTTGTTGTTGTTGTTGTTGTTTTTGTTGCTGCTGTTGCTGTTATGTTTTCAAATGCAATTGTAATGCTCTTTTGTGCGCGCTCTTTGCTCTCTGACAAACCAATATGCTTTGACTGCAGGCGCGCTCACTTGTGTGTTTCGTTATGTGTGTGTGTGTGTGTGTGTATGAGTTTTAAACAGCCCTGCGGGAAAAGACGGCATGTACGATACATATGTGCATATACATTCACAGTATGCATACATATACATATATGCATACATACATACATATTCAGACAATTTTTTGTATTGTTTAGCTCTGGGTATTAACTATGCTTTTTTAATAGGTATGCATATCGATAAGAGTAAATCGTTATCGGCTTGTTAGTTGTACTGGTTTATTTATTTAATTTTTTGAATGCAATTTATCCATTTATTTAATTGATTTTTAGCAGGCTTCGGGTTTTGGTTTGGCTCTGTACATACATATGTATGTAAGTGTATTAGAGTATTTCTTTTTTCTTCTTTTTACTTCTCTTCGTTGTCCGTCTGCTGCTGCTGCTGCTGCTTCTGCTGTTTAGTCGCTGGCCGTTTGCCGTTAAATAGTTTGGCCCACTGTGCGCTGCGCGCGGGTTATTTTTGCTTTTTTGACTTTGGCGCTTGCTTTTGCAGTATGTCTTAGGTTAAATTGTATATGGCTCTTTACCGTTAATAATAATAATACGTTGTTTTTGATTTTTTGCCGTACGCATTTTAAGATTACGCCGAAAACAACTTCAATTTGCACACCGCCCCCCCCTTTTTTTGTTGTTTTATTTTTGTTTATTTCTGTATGATGAGCCAGTGTTTCCCCCCGCTCCTCAAACTGTCATCTATCATCATCAAACGCAATGGACGACGATTTGCCGTCGATTTGGGTTTCTTTTTAGCTGCTTTTGCGCTTCCTCTTTGTTTCACTTGCTGGCCGCTTCAGCGTGTGCCGCTGCCAGCAAGGAGAGAAAACAAATCACAAAAGAAAAAAATGCCGTTACTACATTCACACACACACACACACACACAACCACGTAGATTTGAAGCACTTTGTGTTTTTTCTTTTTGCGCGCAGTCAAAACTTTATTCATCGCAATCGCAGTTTTTCCTTTTGGCTTTTGATTCGCTTCTTCTTGTCAGAGAGTTGGTTGCTGTCGACGCTGGCGCCGCTGCTGCTGCTGCCGCCGCTGCTGCTGTTTCGTGTGCTGTGTTTCCGTTTTTGCTTCGTTTTGCTTTGTCTGAGATGTTTTCACCAGCAAGAGACGCTTGCATATGCCTTTGTCTTTGTATGTATGAATGTGCATCTAGTTACATACTTATGTATGTATGTTAATGCATGTTAAATGTGCCGATGTATGTATTTTGTGCTTTTTACTTTGAAGTTGCCAAGCAGCAATCGATAATTTAATTACATATGTATAGGAGAAATTTAAAATGACAAATAATTTTAAAATGACAATATACATATGTATGTATGTATGTATGTATTTTGTATGCTGAAATAATTGTCTAACTAGCATCTTGGCATGTTATCGATTTGCATTATTATCGAAATGCATTTCGCATCTTTTTTGTTTACGTTCAAATAGTGCATTTAAAACATACAAAAAAGAAGAAGAAAACAAAATCACCACACGGCTTATTCGATTGCTTATCGCATCTTACGCTTAGCGCGCACTCTTTAACGCGCCCCCCCCCCCCACCCCACCCCATTCTCTTCAACTGACACAACGCGTTTACTTACACATACATGCACAAAAATTCACTGTTAGAGAGTGGGTTCACTCTCTTGCGCTCTTTTTGTTTTCGATGTGGTTGTTGTTGTTGCTGTAGCTGCTTGAGATGTTTGATTTTGCTTGGTTTTGGTTGCTCTTTGAACACATTTTGTAACCCACCGTCCCAGTTTGCTGCGGCATCTCGTAATAATTCGCGACGACGACGATGACGTTTTTATAGTTTTGTGTTATCTTTGTCTCTTTGTTGTTGTTATTGTTTCTACTTGCTGCTGCTGCGTCTGTTGTAGTTGTTGTTTCAACGCATCTTATCTATTCGGTAACGATAGCAGCACACAAGCAGCAATTGCCTACGCCCCACACACACACACACACACACACACACACACACACACACACACACACATTCACACACATTCACACAAAACTAGAGAGCAGACAGACAGGCAGTTAGGCAGTTAGATGGATGGACAGGCAAACGAAATGTGGGGCGTGTGCCATTTGCATTTTCTCTTTGTATGTACGTATGTATGTGTGTTTCTGTCTGGGCGCGCATTTTAAATATATCTAGAACAATTGGATTATACAATTACACTGACTTAAATAACAACAACAACACTTGTCTCTATTCACTTGATTGAAGCATTCGCTAAATGTACGTAATACATACTTACATACATACATACATACATACACTTGGGCATTTCCTAGTGTCGATTTTCTTCTTTTGACTTCTTGAAATCTCGAAATCTAGAAATGTTATCTACATATTATTACATAGATAGTTCTTCGCCATCTTTAGTTCAATTGATAATCTTTGTTTTTGTTTTTAACCTAAGATAAACGCGTATTATTGTTTGTGTGTTAAATATTCTTAAGGAAAAAGTAAAATGTTAAAGCTGATGAGTCGAGCGTTGTTGCTATTCGAAATTATTGCTTATCAGTGTCATACATAAACACCAACAGTTAATGGCTGATAAGCTCAAACGAACAACAAACGAAAAGAAGAACAAGCAGGAGTGACGTGAACGAACTAGAATATACTATTACATGTTAACGGTGCATTCGCTTTCTTTTTAAATTCGCTTTAAAATTCAATTTGCATGGCCAGCATATTACACGAAGAATAAGATAGATAGGGAAAGGGATGGTTGTTGCTTAGCTTGGGTGACCCCATTCCCCCCCCCCCCCCCCTCTTCCACCGCCGTGCCACTCTCATTGCGACATCAAATGAAGCTGTCTCTGAGCATACGCCTCCTGCGGCGCTCGGCTCCCAAAACGACCACAAACAGCGCACCAACAACAACGTCAACATGAACAACAAAAACAAAAACATCAACATCATCAACAACAACAACAAATGCGCTACTCGTCCTACATTTGCGCGACTTTGCTTTTGCGTCTGCATCTCTACTTTGTCGTAGCGGTTTTTGTTTTGTTTTTGTTTTTGTCATTACTTTATTCTGCACTTGTTCAAAGTGCCATCTATCTTTTCGCATTTCTCCTCTTCATACGTCATTTATTATTTGCAACTTGTTTTCGACTTCAAATGCCGTCGTGCGGTAATCTGTCAATATCTTTGAACCAATATGCAAAGAGCAGGTGAAAAGCTTAATAAGCTTCAATTCTCAACATGAATTGAGTGCTTGCAAAATTTCGCCCCCCACGATCACTCCCTCACTCCACTTTCAACAACACACACATACATAGAAGACAGCGACATATTTCGCCAATACCACCTCCACCTCTATCATCATCACGGCCACGGACCATCGAAAACGTGCGCAAAACGAAAACACAGATAAGACAAAAACAACTACAACTACAACTACAACTACAAAGAAAACGCTTCCCCTACTCACCACCTTCGTACAGAGTGGACAATACCGTTTGCTTATCGGTCGTATGCCATACACACACGCATACGCCTGCAAGGCAAGGCAAGCCAAGCACACGCGCACGCCAGCCAGTAAGCCAGCCAGTCAGTCAGTCAGCTTGACTGCCAGCATACTGCGAAACACTCAAACACACCACACACACACACACCACACACACACGTCGAATACAAGTGCACACTCTCTTGAACTTCTCTCTCTCGTTCTCGCTCTATTTCGACTCCCTCACAGTATGTGGTCGCCGCTGCTACTGCTCAATGTCAGCGGCGCGCGGCGTCCCAAACATTGACAAACGTTTTATTGCCATTAATTGCTGCTTGCTTTTGCTGCTGCTGCGACTGTCAAAGAAGAACTCAAAGAGCATTCGAGTGTAAGCTTTAGCGCCTTAGCTTTGATGTCGTCATTTTTCGAAGTGGTGAAAATCAAAGCTTTGTATATTTTGATGAGCATATTGTATGATCGGCAAAGCAGAGGGAGCACGCATTTGTTTATGTTGTTGTTAGTGTGTTTTTAATTATTTCTTAAGTTATATTTAAGTTGTTTTGTGTGTCTTAAGCTTATATAGCTGCCTCTTCTTCTTTTTCCTCTTGGCATATTATGTTGGTATTTGTTTATTTTTTTTTTTACATAAGATGCATGGCAGCATATAATGGATAAAGCACTTGAGCATGACAGGCAGAGAGCAAACAATTTGCCGTTGGCAACTCTTTTTTTTTTTTTTCCTTTTGGGGTCACTTGTGCAATGACTGCCTCTGCTGCTGCTGTTGCTGCTGCATTTGCTACGCTTCGTCTCGGCCAGCCCTGGTTGGGTATCTGCTTGGATTTTGGGCAACTTCAATTTGGTTAGTTTTTGTGTTGGTCAGTAAGCTGCGCTGCCTTTTTTTTTTTGCTGTCGTTGCTCCCATTTCTGTCCATCATAATTCAAGTTAACGGCAAGTTAACACACTCAATAGGCAATAATATAAAAGCAACAACTAAACTAACACACTTTTTTTTTGTTCGCCGCTTCTTCTGCTCTTTCGCTCTCTTTGTGTACGTCGCTTGGTGTTTATTGTTGTTGTATGTACGCTTTCTGGTTTTTTGGTTTTTCTAAAGCTCTCTGAAGCGCGCGATTTATTGCTGTCGCTGCTGCCGTCGCCGTCGCTTCTTCAGCGGTTCGTTTTGTTTTTGTTTTTGTTTATTTTTTGTGTTCAGATTCCTACGTACTTTCGCTTTTTATTTATTTTACGCGCACATCTACCTCTTCCTACCCTCCCTCCTTCTACTACTACCTGTGCACCTTGCCCGTGCCATTTTGTCCGCTATTTGAGAGTTCGCTCATGTATGAGTGTATGTATGTATGCATGTGTGTGCTTGTGCTTCTGTTTGTTTGTTGCTCTTTTTTGCTGCTTTAATAGTGAACATTGACATGCTCAGCTGCGCATTTTAATGCGTCGCTGCTGTCGCTGTTTTCGTTGACGTCCGTCTTCGTCCCACTCTTTTGATGACTTTGTCTTTTTCACACACACATATATACATACATGCTTTGGCTGCCTTAATTCGCATTTAGTTGTTGTCGTGGCTTTTTGAAACGGTTTGGCATATTGGCTAAACAAGAAAGAAAGAGAAAAAAAAAAAGACAGAAACTGTAGTCGAGAGGTGGGTTACAGGGTTGGGTGGTGTGGTGGTGAGTTGGAATGAATTGAGTTGAAATGGTGTGTTGTGGGATGGGGTGGGGTTGGGTTGGGGGGTTTCTTTAATTGAAAGAGAAATTAGTTGAAATTTACTTCGCTGCTGGCCGCAAGCCGCCAAGCGGCGCACAGTTGGCCCAGTTAATTAAAGTGCGACCCACGGACGTAATACTAACAGCAGTAAAAGTAACGTACTTCCCTTCAAAATTGATATCGATACACACACACACACACACACACGCATACAAACATAGTACATAGATATGCAAAGAGATGTGGTATTCATATTTGGCAAACCTGACAGTAAGCAATCGATAACATATCGAAAGTTTATCGAAATGTATGTTATAAAGCTTGCGACAACTGTTATCGAATTTCAGTTGTTATCGAACTAATAAATATCAAATATCGAAATGCTAGCTATCGTATATGATTGTGTGAAAGCAATAATTTGGTAATCGTCGTGTTATCGATAGCATTAAAGTCACAAAATAACGCAGCCAATTGTGAATTGCAATTTATCGATACCACCACTAATTGTTATTTAATTATTCATGTGCGTGTGTGTGTGTGTGTGTGTGTGTGCACACAGATTTTTTTCTCTTGTATTTATCTTTTGTATAACATCGATTGCCTTTTTTTTCGCACACAAGAAACACTTAACTAACTTTCCCTATCACTTTCTCTCTTTCTCTCTCTCTCTCTTTGTGCACAGAACCGAAAACAGCGGCACAGAACTGGCCCGTGAGAACAACCTCTTCCAGACCAATATGGATGATGCCAAACCGCACAACAACAACAATAACAACAACAACAACAATGGTTCACGCACCATTTGCTCCTCCATTCAGAATCGCAACACCAACAACAACACCAACAACAACACCAACAACAACAACAATTCCGCCGTTACATCACTTATAGCTGCACGCAAGCGCCATCTATCGAATAGCAATCTAGTTAACGATCTTGAAATCCTTGATCGAGAACTAAGCGCAATAAACGCACCAATGCCACTGATCGATCCAGAGATAACCCAAGGTGCCGAACAACTGGAGAAGGCTTCACTCTCCGCCTCAAGGAAGCGAATGCGCACCAACAGCTGCGGCAATGGCGGTTGCGCTGAGGATGAGAGCGATCGTTTGGTGCGTGAGGCACTCTCACAGTTTTATATACCGCCGCAGCGTCTCATATCGGCTATCGAGGATTGTCCATTGGATGTGGTCGTTATCGGTGCGGGCGCCGGCATTAACGGCAACAACATGAACATGAATATGAACATGAACATGAACATGAACATGAACATGATGGGAATGGGGATGGGAATGGGTGGAATGGTTGGAATGGGAGGAATGGGTGGAATAGAACAGAAGCGTGTTAAACTAATCAACGGTGGCTGTTCGGCGGCGGATCATCATTTGGTTGATCATCTGGTCGACTTCGATATGAATCAGAATCAAAAGGATTTCGAGTCCATCATGGACGCACTGCGTCTGGGCACACCAACAACACCAACAAGCAATCCAAGCGATTCCTGTGGCCAGGCGGCCATGATGAGCGAATCGGCAAGTGTCTTTCACAATCTCGTCGTCACATCTCTGGAGACATGAAAGTATCAGTAAAAACAACACAAACAAAAAACAAAAACAAAACAAAAAACAAACACAATCAAACACAAACAAAAACAAACAAAGTGACCAGGAAAGGGTAAAGCAGGGCAGGGCGCAGGGCGCAGGGCAGGTACAGGCACTTGTGCCCCGTTACACTCCCTTCCCCCTACTCTCGCACCTACCCTTCTCTACCCTTATCCTGCCTCACAAACACAAACAGGGACTAAATACACACACACACACACACACACGCGCATACATAACAAAAATCAAAGAATTTGTAGTCAAAAAACAACAACAGCAAAATAAATTAAATAATGCAAAACTGAATATATCAAAACTTCAAGAAGAAGAAGAAGATAATGAAGGCAGAGTGATAAAACAGCAAGAGAAATAGACGGACGGACAGCTAAAGAGAAGAAGAAAGCTTGAAAGAGATTAAAGAGTTGTACAAGAACAAAATATAGCAAAAAGCAAATACATCAAATACATCATACATATATATATATATATATATATATATATATGTACTATACATTCAAAGCTTAGGATTAAGCGACACAAAACCAAAATCGTTAATTTGTTTTGTCTTTGAATTTTCTACTTAATGTACACACACACACACACACACACACTCAAACATATTTGAAAAGAAATTTATTTCCATTAAATAGTTATTTGAAAATAATTTCCCTACTAAACTTCGATATTTGAAATTACCAAAACAAAGATATAACTAATTTTTGGATTCTTTTTATAATTTGTTACTATTACAAAAGAAATCTCATACAAATATATATATATATATATATATATATATATATATATATATGTATATTATAGAAATAATTTGGACACAGTTGCAAATATCCAGTGAGAACTTTTACATTCCAAACTTTAAAGCAATACTTAACGATCTGGCGGAAAAGAAAAGGTTCCAGATTCCAGGTTCCGTAAATTCACATTTTGAACAACTTTCAATTGGAAAAAGTCGCTTTATCCGAGGCAAAGAATTGTTATATTTGATTTATGAATAACTGCAATGTGAATAAATTCGTTTCCTCCTAGTCACAAGTCGAAACAAAAGAGGGAGAAATTTTCGAGCCTTAGCAATAATATTTTTGACGAACCCAAATCCAAAATCCCAAATCAAGTTCATAGCATTCAACTCAAAATTTGCAATTGCTTTGGCCAGTTATTTAGTAACGTTATATCAACAAAAATAAACAATATATATATATATATATATTTAAAAACTGTGATCGTAGGTCACACTCTGCTGAACCTATTCAAAAAACCAAAACGGGCACACTTTTTCCCTTCTTTTTATTTTGTTTTAGTTAATTGTGAATGCTGGGACTGTTTGTTTGATTAGGGAGTGAGGGGGGGCGGTTCGTAACGGGGTTTTAAATAACGGTTTCATTTTGCCTTTTGAAAAACGAAAAAAAAAATTGTTTTTAGTTTTTTTTACACAAAACCCAAAAAAACAAAAACAAATCAACTCTGTGCACAAAAAAACAAAAACAAAAAAAAGAAATTTGTAAGCAAAAAAACTGAAAACAAAAAGAAATGAAATATTAAATAGCAATTTAAATATTATATATATAAAAAGTGCAATTAGAATTTTTTAAAATATTGTAACAAATCAACAAAATCAACAAAAGTGCATTCAAAAACAAAAAACAAAAAATAACAACAACAAAAAAAACACAAAAAAATACAAATATTTATCTATATAACTGAAATTGGACAAAACAAATTAATTGAAAAAAAAAAAACGAAAAAAAAAATATCAATTGGAAAAAAAAATCTATTTTTTTTTCATCGAAAAAATAAAAATGGCTGTGATAGAAATTTAAGTTTTCGATTAAGAGTTATTAAACAAAGGAAGGAAAAAACAAAAAAACAACATTAAAAATAACAAAAATATATGATCTACAAATATATATACATATACTTATATATAAATATATGTTTTGAGAAGCATTTAGTATTAGTGTATTAAAAGAGACAGACAGAGACACAGATAGAGAAGCGTTTTTAACGTGAGCGCAGCTCTTAAGAGCTTAAGAGAGCTTTTTTGCATGCGCTCTTAAGAGAGCTTTTTTCTTTCTTATTTTTTGTATACGCTCAATTCAATCGCCTGCATTGCAAGCAAGTTTCGCTCTTGCAGCTTGCATTGATTTTATTGCGCATTTTTCTCTTTACATTTTTCGTAAGCTTTATGTTTTGTTTCCTCATTTTCATTATTAGCTACTACATACGGTATGTATGTATGTACATACATATATAGTATTTGGCACGTTTTGTTTTTGTTTTCTTAGTTGCAGAGCGCCCAAAAGCGAGAGAAACGCCTCAAAAAATAAACAACAACAACAAACAATGTAGACTTATATTAAACCATAACAACTTTCAATTGTTGCAATTACCAACTTAAGAATAAATTTGTAATTAACTATTAAAAATATTGTTGTTTTTTTTTGTTTGTTAACGTTAACTTAAAACAACAAAAAAAACTTCGGCGGCGCATCGTTCCAAAGAATGTGGCAACAACAACCTCGAGCTGCCCGATTTCTAGACCTAATTAAACATAAAATTACAACTATACATAAATACATACATACAAATATTTAGTATGTAAACAAAAGCATCATATTATACCTTGTATGCATAACAAATATTATTATTATTTTGTAGTATTTGCCAAAAACACAAAAAAAACAAAAAACAAAAAACAAAACACAAAAAAGAACAAAGAAAGAAAACAATGGCAAACAATGAAACTGTAACAAAAGCAAAAACAAAAACAAACATTACACATTATTTGTTTTATATCCTTTATGTGTTTAAGTTATCTTTAAAAATATTTTTAGAACACAACTTAATATATTTTTTTTTTGTTTCTTTATATAAATAATATGTATTATTATTATTATTTTTATTTGTGTTTAACTAGACAAATTGTAGTTGAAGTACATACATTTAACATAAGTCATTATGCAAATGACGAATTATTTCCATTTTAGTTAAAATATTATTATATCATAAATATGCCTTTGAGCAATTCAACTAAGCGATCAGAGCTACAAAAAACAATAAATTATATACCAATATGTATACAAAACTACATTTTGTTTTTGTTTTTTTTTACTTTTATTTGAATTGATTTCTTTTTAGATTTTGATTTTTATGCGTTTTTGGTTTGGTTCTTTCTTCTTTGATATTCATCAAAAGCAGCACTAAAAATCTAGAAACTTCTATTCGAACCCAACCGAGAAATGCCAAGTAACCTGATGATACGAAGGGTATCGATTAAAATCGATTTTATTTTCTTTTTTCGATTTTTATTTGTTGGCGTTTTTGGGTTTCTTGATGAAACCAAAAGCCAAATAACATGATGATTTTGTCTCAATCCGAAAGGTACCGATTAATGCACTGATAACTGCTAATTGATAAATGTCTATCGACATACGAATACAAATCAACCTTAGCAAGCTTAAGCTCTTCGCTCGATTCGAGTAAAAGTGCATGCATTAGCAGTTCTTTAGGCTTTAACCTTCTGCTTTTGTTTTGCTTTGCTTTGCTTTGTTAGTTTCGGGCTTAACGAGCTCTACTATACTACCATGAGATCATCATCATCATCAACATCAACATCAACATCAAGATATATATACTATGTATGTACATAACTACAATAATGTGATTTCATTGTTTTGGGTCGATTTGCTTAGCTGAACTTAGCGCGCGTGGTGCGACCCAGCTCAGGGTTATGTCGCGTTTATTTTGGGGGTCAAATGTGATTGAAAAACAACAACAACAACAACAAACCACTCTACCTCACACAGCGAAGAAGGGAGAGAGGCAGACAGACAGACAGATAGATAGAGAGAGAGAGAGAGACAAACAAAAAAAAACTGACAGTTCCGTTGACTGACTGCATTTCGCTATTTTGAATGCCAAATTGCCAAAGCTCGATTTTATGTGAGCAAGCTTCAAAGAGTGTGTGTGTATGTGTGTGTGTGAGAGAGCGACAGAGAAACAAAACTGGGAAGCTAAGCAGCAATTAAAGAGTAGTGAAGTGGCAAGGCTGGGGTGGGGGGTAGTGGAGGGGGTGCGTGCATGTTTTGATTCGTGGCCAATGCCGCTGCCGTTCAACGACTCGTTGCGATGAGCTTGAACCCAACATTCGACACAAAAAACAAACAGAAAACAAAACAACAACAACAACAACAAAAAACTACAAGAGCGTTAACAAAATGTATAACAACAAAAATTGGCTTAAACAAAATATTTCCAAATGTTATCAGCGCGAACTGGTTAAGTAAATATCCGAAAGTAATACCTGAGTTGTTAAACACAAGTTACTCTTGAAATGAATAGATAAATAGATTCGATAACAACCATATAGCAAATCCATATTTGTGGTATAACTTGAAACCATTAAGAGTAGGATTGAAAAAAGCGATTTCACCAACTGTTGCAAGTAATTGGGATATGGTATCTATAACACATGCTATTTCCGGTATAAAAGTGTTCTATCTATAACAATAAAATCGAATATAATCGAATGTTGTTAATCGAATGTTTGACTTTTTTTTGAACAACTGCAAAAGCTGTCAGCGAAATCGATTTAATAATCGATATTGAAGATTTCAGATTAACTCCAGCATGCTTGGTACTTGGGTTCGATAAAAATCATAATAAAAAAATGTCTACCAAATCTTATTAAATCATAAGCTTCCAAATAAGTTTCTTCCTTTCTGGTACTGTATTCAAAATTTCTTACTTATTTAATGTTAAAGTATTATAATTTTATTTATGACACACACACACACACACTAAATAATACCTCTTGATCTATGGACCACTTTAATAACATGTTCTCTGTGCAGATTTACTTGAGTTATATTAAGTAAACTGTTGAATAATCGATTGTAAAGCAGAACACACACAAACACACACTTATCGATAACATGACTCTACAATTGTTCGACTGTAGCGAAAATCCTTTTCACCTTTTTTGTTTCGTGCTTCGATTTATAAAGATATATACACGTAGATGCTAGTTAACAAAGATTATACATAACAATAAAATTAAGAATACATAAGTGCTTTTTAATGGAATATATAGACCGCAAAGAAAACATTGAACAAATTAACATATACATATACATATATATGTATATATATATAGATATATGTATATAATATGGAATAAATATTTGTAAAATAAAAGAAAATCATGAAGAAAAAAAAAACCGCAAAAAAATGATAAAAATATACAAAGTAATATATGTGCATACATATGTATTATATATATATATTCTAGATAATATATATATTCATATTTATTTATGTATAACATATATACACCATACAAATTAATTATGAGTTGCTTTTAGTGTGATAATTCTTAGGAAAACGACATAAGAAAAATTGCAAAAATAAATTTGATCAACAAAATTTGGTGTCGCCTGAAAGTGTTTCATCTGGGATCAATCTATGTGTATATGAATATGGTCAATAATACTTTAAGCTAAAGATATTTACAGCACACTATCATAATATTAGTATTTTGTCCTGGAAGCCTACTTATCAGAGGAGTAGTCCTTCTATGGATTCTATAGGTGCAAAAAAATTAAAAAATAAAATAAAAAAAAAATGATCTAAATGAAAAAGTGACAAGTTATATATCGATATAAAATATGTATATGTATATCGATAGATATTGTTTCCAAAAAAATTTAAAAAAATTCTTCAACCCATGTAATTGATGGCTGGACAACTCAATTTAGCCCAACTGAGCAAAAATTGATTATTGTAAAGAAATTATCGATATTTATTAAGTAGAATGACATCGAAATATTAACTTAATTGATAATGGAACATAGTTTGCGTATCGGTTTCATAAAGTATACAATGAACATTGTATTGTATCGCATTGCGGGTGCACTTCGAGTAACCTTTCAGAAAAATGTACAATATAACGATATAACAGCCATGTCATCGTGATATTTGCCTGTTGACACTTGCGTCAGTGATGGACTTTTCTTTTTGTCATTCCATTCATCGTTTGAATCATCATCATTGAGTTCAATCACATTGTTGCTGCTACTTTCTAGTTCGAGATTCATTGCCTTGCGGTTGGGTTCGCTTCCTTGAGTCCGTTACTATGAATTCAGGATCGCTGTCATTCTATGTATATTGCTTTTTTCAGTGTTGTCCCATTGTGGGCCCTTAAAAAAGAAATAGCGAATTAATAGTCAAACATTCAATCTTACACTGGAATTGTGTCATATATCATTAAGAATACTTTTTAATCAAAATTATTCACCAGAACTAACTAAACAACTGAACGAACTAAAGGATCAATATGAACGAACTTAAATTGAACTTCATCAACAATTGAACCATTTAACTTAACACAAGCATGCGAATCATATGGCAATAAGATTTCTTAACGATACATATCAATCGACCATTTCTTGTGATCTAGTGATACAGTTTATATGTATGTATTGAAAAAACTCTCACACAAACATAAACTGTAATCTTGCGCTCTTTTCTTGCACACACACAAATACAAAACAACATACTTTGATTCCATTGCATTTCCGTCTCTCGCTCTCTCTCTGTTTATACACTCTTTGCATACTGGGTGTGCTTGAGACAACGGCATTTAAGTACTTACCTTTTGACGAAAATCGTCGACATTGATTTAAAAAGGCGTATGTCTGCCTTCTTAATACTGCAATTAGCGCATATAATTTTGTTTTGATATCTTGGACGCTCACTTCCATCTGTTTTGCCAACGCCTGCCATGCAGCCGATCGCGCATTGCGATTGTGATGATATCGATGTTCGGGATTTCACAGAACATCCTGTAAGTCGTCCGCCCTTATGAGCTGCTTGATACCTTATTCTTCCCATGTTATATAACGGAAAGAAAACATATAATATTGATAACATTGTTTTAAGCTCAATTAATCAATTAATTGCATACCGAATTTTGCAACAAGCCAATTCATATTGAAATTGAATAATTGTGCATGAAAACTGACGAAGAGAAACGAGGGCTGGCCAAACGGCCGCAACGGCAACCACTCATTTCAAATTGAGACAGGTAACTGAAAACTGAGCGGCGAAACAGAAAACAGAACCTCTCTTTTACACACGATCGACGTGTGAGTTTTTTTTACACAAGCAGCTGTTGAATGCGATTGCGAACAGGCTCTCAACGCAAACAACTCACTCCGTCAAGCAATTGAGTGTGAGCACGAGCACAAAAAAGAGAGTGCGATTTCAATGCAAAGTGTAACTTGAAATTGGTATTTTTGTACTCTGATACAGAAAGTATTATATCAAGCGCGTAAGATTCGTACTATAAAGTATAATGTCGACAACTCTTAATTCACTTAATTAATATGGATGGAGAATGCAAAAGATACAAATATATACTTACATATGCAAAAAACGTACAGCCATTTAATGAGGATCATAGAATCGACAAATGGACCTTTGTCAACAACAATTAAACGCCAGAGCATCGCGAAGAGACTGAATAGCGAAGGAGATTGAAACGAATGCCGCTTCGACGGAACAAGTACGTGGGGGGTTCAGTTTACACGGTGCGGGTGCTATATGCATGTGTGTGTGTGTGTGTGTGTAAGAAACGCTTGAGCAGCTGCCATTTAACGGCATGATAAATGAACGGAACGCAACGCACTCGATTTGCGGTAGTTAAGAGCTTTTCGCATCGTACAGGTGCCTGGGCAGCACGCACAAAGAGCTTTAATGCATGTACACACAACCATTAGGCAGAAAAAGCTCAAGCATGAGATGATTTGGCAAAAGTTATTTTCTTTACGCAAGTTTAGCGGGCAAAAGGTTTTCGTTTTTATTGTCATACACACACACACATAATATTTTCTTCGTTAAGTTAGTTCAAAGCCAAGCACATATGGATTTATTACTCTCTGATTTCAATTTGGGTCAACATTGCAAGATTGGACAGCCTTTTTTTTTGCATTTTCTTCCAGATCCTCATTTAACATTTTTTGGTTTATCGCCGGCTTTTAGCGCTGGAGTTCCTCCTGCAGCAGCTGGTTTGGCTTCACCTTTAGCTGGCGGATCTGGCATTTTAGCCGCTGCGGGATTTTCAGTCTTTTGAGCCGCTGCGGGATTTTCAGCCTTTTTAGCCGGTGTGTCTGTACCAGCCTTTTTAGCCGGTGTGTCTGTACCAGCCTTTTTCGGTTCTGCCGCCTTCTTGGCATCCTGCAACTTTTTCGCAGCGGCAGAAGCAGCCAACTGGGCCGCATCACCAACGGCCACGTTCTGCATCTCATTGGCTGGCGTTCGTTTGGGCTTGCCAAAGCATACCTCCGAGATGCGTTTGTGATCGAGCGTATAGCCGGAGATGTCGCGTATTTTTGGTTCGAGATTCTTGGAATAGACATCGGCGGTCAGCTCATCCAAGCCAATCTCAATATCCTTGAGCACCTTCTTCACAGCCCCCTCGATATCTTTGCGTATCTGAGCTTCGATTTTCTTCAGCTCCTCCGCTTCGACCAGACACAAATCGATAATCTGACGGCGAAAACTCGCGATGGGATCACGCTCCTCGCGCACATATTTGACCTCATCACGTGAACGATACGATGTGCCTGGATCTGACATCGAATGCCCCTCAAACCGATACGTATACATTTCCAGCACAATGGGACCATGCTCCAGCGCATAGTCGATGGCAAACTGTGTTGCACTACGCACAGCCAGCACCTGATTGCCATCCACCCAGAGACCAGGTACATATTGGCCGCGCATATAGAAATCGGTCAAAGCCGAATGACGCGACGCAATTGTGCCCATGCCATACTGATTGTTCTCGCAGACAAAGATGCACGGCAAACACCACAGCTTGGCCATGTTGTATGCCTCAAAGACCTGTCCCTGATTGGCGGCACCATCACCATACAATGACAGACAGACGCCGCCATCGCCACGATAGTGATGGGCCAAGGCAATGCCGGCTCCAATTGGCACCTGGGCACCAACAATGCCATTGCCGCCATAAAAGTTATCGGCATACGTATGCATGGAGCCACCTTTGCCACGACTGCAACCGCTACGCACGCCAACTAGTTCGGCAATCAATGCCTGCGCCGTGACGCCCATCAGATAGGTCCAGGCATGGGAACGATATGCCGTTATCACGCTATCCATTTTACGCAGCACGGCGCACATGCCAGTTGCGATGGCTTCCTGACCGTTGTACAAATGACAGAAGCCACGAATCTTCTTTGATCTGTACAAGCCGCCACAGACGTTCTCGAGGCGACGCACCTCAGCCATTTGACTGTACAATTTTAAGGCGTCCTCACGCGACAGCTCCACATCCATTGGCGGTCCCTTATCCAGTTCATAGCACTTGAAAGTCTTCAAAACGCAACCAATCAGAATGTGAAGTTTCGATTTGTATCTCAAAGATACTTACATTTTGTAGCGTCAACGTTGAGCAGTTCGTTGAGTTGTAGCGTCTTGGTGGATGCCACCTATTGAGACGCACCTCGCAATCAAAGCCGGCTAAATTATAGATTAACCGAAACTGCTGCAGGGTTTCTCGTCGACAGTTTACGGTTCGTTTGGCTGTTGATAGCATTTTTTAGCCGTGTTTTTTTTTGGTTTTTGTTTTTTAATTCAATTTTTTTTGGAATGGTTTCTGGTTTGCAAATTAGCAATTTAACGAGAATTTCTTAAAATCTGTGGAAAATCGAAAAAAATATGATGCCAAAAGAGAAACAAATTTGAATTTTCGAAAATTCAGACATATGGGCTTCAAGAATACAATTTCCTTGAGAACTTGATTTCGTATTCGAAACTATTTAAATTAAATTATGCAGTTATAATTAATAACCATTGTTAAAAATATTTGCAAAGTTCAAAAGTGTTTCAAGGGCTATACGAAAGATTAAAGAGATTTGGTTTCTATAATCCCTATATATATACATATACATAGATACATATATATATATGTCTGTATGAATGTATTTTTAATATTTGTTTTAAACAATTTACACTTTAGCTTTAATCATATTGAACACGTTCATATAATATCGATTGCTATTGCCACTTATTCACCAATATATATTAAAAGCGGTTGAGTGTCTGTCTGTGTGTGTGTGGGTGTGTGTGTGTGTGTGAAGGCAGGGTATATGCACAATTCGTGTTAAGCTAAACTAAACACACAATAAACGCAATACAAACTATATTAAAAGTGAGAAAACAAAATACAATCTATTGTGATCTTAATTAACATCTAGAGATTTCGCTTGCTTTTGTGTATATATGTATGTGTGTGTGTGTTTAGCATTTTTGGTTTTGTTTTTTGAATCGTTAGATAACACTTTTAATGATTGACACCCTTACGCTCCTGGATGTGATCAATGTCGAAGCCGTTGGTGCCGCGTATTTTTGGCTCCAAATTGTTCGAATAGACATCAGTCCACAAATGGCTAAGAGCCAGTTCGGAATCGCCTTTGGCAACAGCAGTTGCTTCATCCACTTCCTTGCGCACCTTCAGATCGATGGCCTGCGAATATCGAATATCAAATAAGTGATTGGAACAAAAAAGAGTGGCAAGATAAGTGGCAACCAACCTTAACTTCATCGGTGGTAATGAGACCCAAATCGATGCACATCTCCTTGAAGGAGGTGATGGGATCACGCTTCTGGCGTACCTCCTGAATCTCCTCGCGTGTGCGATACGATGTGCCCGGATCAGACATCGAATGACCCGAATATCTATACGTATTCGTTTCCATCACCAACGGACCATGTTCGTTCACATATTTGATAGCAAATTCGGTGGCACTGCGCACAGCCAAGACATCCATGCCATCGACCCAAATGCCGGGCAGAGCATCGCCACGTGTATAATAGTCCGTGTTGCACGAGGAACGCTCCGAGCTGGTGCCCATGCCTGCAAAATAACAATATGGTTTAATTTCGAATCAAAGATTTTGGTATTTGATACCATATACCATAGTTGTTGTTCTCGCATACAAAGATGACCGGCAGTTTCCACAGATAGGCCATGTTATAGGCCTCAAAGACCTGTCCCTGATTGGCAGCACCGTCGCCATACAGAGCCAAACACATGCCTCCGTTGCCCTTGTACTTGCAGGCGAGGCCAACGCCTGTGCCAAGTGGCACCTGAGCGCCCACAATGCCATTGCCGCCAAAGAAATTGGGGCAGTACATGTGCATGGAGCCGCCCTTGCCGCGCGCACAACCGCTCTGTGTGCCCGTTAGTTCGGCGAGAACGCCAATCGGTGGCACACCCATCAGATAGGTCCAGCCATGCACACGATAGGCAGATATAATGTTGTCAACATCACGCATCGCTGCCTTCATGCCGACGGCGCAGGCCTCCTGGCCCGAGTACAGATGACAGAAGCCGCGTATGATCTTCTCCTTGTAGAGATTACCAGCGGAGGTCTCTATACGTCGTATCGTTTGCATTTGTGTATAGTACTTGAGGGCCTCATCCTTGGTTAGCTGCACTGTTGTCTCCGGTCCCTCGTCCAGTTTATGCAGCTTAAAGGGCTGCAAATCCAATCACGACAGCGACAGAGAAAGGTAGCGAAAAACAAATGTTTAATGTTTGAGTACATGCGGAAGGGAGATAGATGTAGATGACATGCAGTGCTTAAAGTGCTTAAAAATAAAATATTATATTCAATACTTAAAACTCCGATGTGTTATTTAAATTTGTATAAATGCATATGTCTGCAATCTTATGCAATGCTTTTTAGTTTCTTTAGTTTGGGTATTTTGCAAAAAAAAAAGGAGTGTTAATAACTTTTGTATACATACAATGCATAACACCAACCAAACGTTTGCAACTGTGAGGTCATGAACGCAAGAAATTTATCATTGGGTCAGTGTGAAGGTCTATGGGGGTGGGGAAAGTTGTAAACTGTTCCGCAGCAGCCGTAAGGCTGATAAGAGAAGATGCGTGTAGCTGTAGCTGCCGCTGCCGACGTCGGTCACGCGCTACGAGAGGGAAAACACTGTGTCAGATTTTGACCTTGGCGCCGACAATTTAAACTAATCGACACTAATCGGCAAAAATGCAACACTGTGCAATCAGGTCATGCAAAAATGCGCACTCAAACCGACACAGACATACGGATACTCACACAGGCACATTATGTAATCGGCATTTTCATTCTCACTAGAATGTGGTTGGTTGGAAAGGGCTTGTGGAAGGGATGGATATTAGGGCTGTCTTCTTACCCGATTCACCTGCACGGTGGCTTCCGTGGCATAGTTGTTGGTCTTTGCGACACCGGACTGTGCTGCATTCTGGAATAAACCGAAAAATGACGATGAATAACTGCGTCTGCTGTCAATGCTTAGGTGATATTGTTGTTGTCGCGTTGTCCAGTGTTTGTTGTTATTGCTTCTGTTGTTTTTGTTCCTGATTTTGAGGTTGTTATCTTTGCTATTGCTTTGCTTTGTATTAGTGACAGTGACAAGAGTTTTGTTAGCTACAGCAACGGCTGCATTACGGTTACGTACTTTTTGCAATTGTTTTACAATAATTGGCAATTCACTAACGCGTGATAATGTACGCAACATTTTGACGGCTTTCGGTTGGGACTATTCTCTCTCGTTCGCGTAACAGCTGCTGGCCAATGGCCACAAAAAAAAAATACGTATTTCTCATATTCAGTGTTACTAAATATGCCACGTTATCGAAAATAAAAAATACCAAAACATATCGATGGCGAAGTGGTATATATATTAGGAAAACTATGGTCACCCTAAATGAATACATTGTAATGCTAATTAAAAAGTAGCTTAGCCCGCCCTCAAATAATTGTTTGGCATTGAAAGTTTCAAGAAGTAATTTTTATTTCACATTAAAGATCTCATTTTGTTTTTTGTTTGCTTTCTTTATCTCTTGACTTCTTACTCGTAAGTATTTAATTTAAGTTTTCCGTTTCTTCACCCGTCTCTTCATACAATTTACTAATTCTAACAAAAACTTATTTAATGTGTTTATTCCATGCACAATACAAATAAATCAATACATATGTTTTAGAACCAGCCGACGAATGTGGATGCGTTTAAATTAAATACAAAACAGGAAATGACATACATATACATACATATATGTTAAATTAAGATTACAAACTTAGTTTTAGGCTAGCTAAAATTTCTCGTTTTGTTTGTTTTTTGTGTGCTTTGGAATGGAAATGGCAGCGCGAAACTTTGAGTTTGCTGGTCGTTTGCGGGTTGGAAGGCAAAACGTAAGCTTTAACGAAAAAAATTGATTTGAAATTAAATGAAAATAATTAACAATAACAAATGCCAATTGGTCTTGTTTTAATATTATCTCTACACACATAGTTTTTCTTTGTTTCCATATCCTGTATCCTTCCATCGAAGTTTTACATCAAAAAATTGTATTTATCATTTGGTTTTTGTTTTTGTTTTCTTGCAAATATTTGCTTTATCATCTTCTAGTTTTTTGTTTTTGTTTTTTTCATTTTGTAATATGTATGTATTGTATCTATATATATAAACATTTATTAGAAGTTCTTATGTGTGTGTGTGTTTGGGATGGTTTTTTTATATGTAAAGTCGTTAAAAGAAACAAAAGACAAAAAAACAAAACATAAGACCAAAAACAAACATTTCGTTATCAATAGTTTCGGTTATCTTTTTCCTTATATAGGTGTGTGTGTGTGTGTGTGTGTGTGGAGGGTTCTTCTTACCGTTAAATAGTAGTTGTGTGTGTGTGAAAACGTGCAGCAAAAGTTCGAAAAAAATACATATAAAATGTATAGCAAAGAGTTAGTGCAAAAAAGTAACGGCAAATGTCTCATATGTGGTTGTAAGTGCGAAAATCCTGTTGCTATGTGTGTGATTAAGAAATTACGTATGTGTGTGTGTAAATTTATTTTTTTTTTGTTTTTTTTTTTTGTTGTTAAGTTTACTTATTGCTGGTTTATTTTTGTTGCGGTATTGCTCTAGTTTTTTTTGTTATTTTTTTTTTTTGCTTTGCATTGCTTGCATAATTTACACCAATTTAATTTTAATACACACATATTTGCAGTATATATATATATATATATATATTTTATGCGTTTTTTTTTCGTTTTGCTATGATGAGAAAAGAATTGTTTTTCTTTTTTTTCTTATGACACTCAGATTGCGCACATTTATTTATAACGACAAGATGATATTTATCAAGATACTTCATGATTGTTTTGTAAAACTTTTTCTTTTTGTTTTTTTTTTTTTTAAGTTATTTTCTTTCTTTCTTTATTTGTATTCTTTTCAATGTTAAATGTTTGCGTTGGATGGAAATTCTTTAAATTTTATATGTTTCATTTTTATTCTACATTGCTCATTTCGAGTCTCATACAAAAATTCAAAAGAAATACAATTAACAAAATTCAACTAGATTTCATATCCATAGCGCTGTACAAAAACTAGAAACAAATTTTCAACACTCAAATATGTATGCGTATCGAAAAAGTTGCAATCTATTCAATTCTTTTCCTATTGCTTTTCTGATTTTGTATTTTCAGCACAATACGTAATAACAATAGAAGTAAAACTAAAAATAATCAAAAAAAAAAATACAAAATAATAAAATTGTATTGCATTTAACTTTGTGTTGCTTTTCTTCGTTAAGTTGCTTGTTGTTCTTTGTTCGGTCGGTTGCAGTGGTGGTGGTTGTTGCCTGTGCTATATAAAACTGTGTTCATGTATGTGTCTGCGATAAGCTACTCGTCAATTTGGTTGCTGCACTTGCTAAGCTAAGGTGCCAACCAACGTGCAAAACGATAAGGCACGAAAAAATACAAAATAAAAACAAATAAAACAATAATTCATCAAATGCATTATAATAATGGTATTCTTTTTATACATATATATATATATATATATATATATATGTGTGTATGTGTGTGTGTGTGTATGTTACAGTTTTTTTCCACGCTATTAACAACTACAGGAAATATAGGAAGGCAAAACGAAAATGTTGTTTTTACTTAAACAGAATTTCGAAGTTGGGCTTAAGGAAAATGACCATTGATAAGGAAACTGAATAGCGTTGGACCAACTGTTGCTTAAGTCGAATCATAGTTATGCCTAGCAGTTGTATTAATGTGTTAATGTGTGTGTGTGTGTGTGTGTGTACTTTATGTGTGTGTTTTTTTGTTTATTTAGTTCCTACGACCTTGGGCGGCGTCAAAAACAAAAAGCTATACAGGACTCGGGTTTTGGTTGTTACTGCAACGGCAACGGCAACGCGGCAACTTGTTTTTGTCATCCTCATCCTCATCCTTATCCTCATGCTCCTCATCTTAATAATCTTCTGCTTCTTTTACTTCGTTTTAATATATATTTTTATATATAGAGATAAATCCGGTTTATATCTATATGTCAGTCGGCGGAAGTGGTGGCGGCGAAGGTGGCGCTTGCGACGGTGGTGCTGGTAATAGCTGCAACGGTTGTTGTTGTTGTTGCTGCTGCTGTTGTTGTGGATGTTGCTGCTGCTGCTGCTGTTGTTGGAGATATTCGGCATCTTCTAGATCGGCACGTAAACAGCTGCTGCAACTGGTTGCATCGCTATCCTCAACAATGGTCGCATCATCATCAAAATCATCATCGTCATCATCGTTGTCATCTCCATCATCTTCATCATCGTTCTCATCTTCATCATCTTCATTGGCGGCGGCGGCGGCATCATTGTTGACATCCACCACCCCCTCCTCCTCCTCATCATCATCCTCGTTCTCATTGTCATCCTCATTCTGATTGTGTTGTTGCACAACCATTGCATCGGAATCATTTGGATTTAGTCCCGGATGCGATACTACTCGCTGCTGTTGCTGCTGCTGCCGCTGTTGGCGTCGTTGTTGTTGATGCCGCTGTTGCCGTCGCTGCTGCAGCTGTTGCCGTCGCTGTTGCTGTATATGTTGCCATCGCTGTTGCTGCTGCCATCCTCCTCCTCGTCTAGCTGGATAGTAGGCAACAGCAGCTGCTGCTGCTGCTGCTGCTGCTGATGTTGATGTTGATGCTGTTGATATTGTTGTTGTTTGCTGCTCCTCGTCCCGCATTGCCTTCGTCTCCACGTTCCTCCTTCCGTACGCCGCCTGTAGGTGCTGCGTTGCAACAGCTGCAGCTGCAGCACCAGCTAAACCCAACTCTTGTCCTTGTTGTTGATGTTGATGTTGATGATATTGCTGATGATGATGATGTTGCTGATGATGTTGTTGTTGCTGATGATGCTGCTGTTGCTGCTCCAGACCCGCGACCACCACTCCATCCGACTCGGCAAGACTTTAACCGCTTTTAAACAATAAAATGGCCACCTGGCCCAAATAGAAGTAAATAAAATGGCGCGTCTCGTGTGTAACATACGATCCAAAATTGCGTCCCACAATGCAATGCCATGTTGGATTGTATTTCTTGTCGAATTCCTTCTTGATGTAAGCCGCAATGTCCTGCAAATCGAGACAAACAGAGACAGAGAGAAAGAGAGAGATATATTAGTTTTAAATGGTTGACAAATTGGCCAAATGACGATGTGTTAACAGTTTTTTGCATTTCAAATTAGTTAATTAAACGCTTAACAAAACCGAAACGGAAGCGGAAACGTCTCCTTGCAACTACCACTGAACTCAAAAATCGAACAAATTTGTACGCGGAAGAGGGAAAGATATATTTATATATATATATATATATATATATATATATATATGTGTGTGTTTTTGCTAATGAGTTAGTTATGTGCTCACACACACACACACACACACATACTCGCAGCATTTTTGTTATGCCTGTAAGCCAGGCTAATTTCGAATGCAACATGGCCAATTGGCAAATGCCAAAGGTCATTGCCAGCAGTCGTTTCGTGTTTGTGTTTTAAATCCAGGGTTACGCACACAGACGACAACCAAAATGGGCAAAAACAATGAAAAACGTTAGACAGACTTGGACACACACACACACACACACACACACACATACACGCATAGAAAGGCAACATGGTAATCCCTACTAGACTAGATACTCTGAACCCTATAGTGCTTGCAAGTATGTATGTGTGTGTGTGTGTGTGTACGCGCATACTGCATGCTTGACATAACTCCAATGTTCCACATCTCCGGTTTTTCTCAACCGATTTCAATAAGAATTGAACAGATTTGCTTTTTTTTTGGTTTATAGTTTCGAACGCCAAGCGTTGCAAGTTTTTGTTGCATGTTTATTGGAAAGTAAAAATGCTCAACTAAAATGTATAATATATATATATATATATATATGCTATAACTTGCTTAGGTTAAACATAATCAGCTGTATCTAAACGTTTTGCTATTAACCTATTTTGATGAAATTCTAACAGCTGATTAATATTTAATAATAGTTAACTGAAGGAAAAGTAAATTCTTTTCGATTTAAGATCTTATAACACTCGATAATAAGTTTAGTTCGGAACTCTTTAAGAGGTTCGCGAGGTTCGTCGAATCTGCAGTTAATTCTGATTTAAAGCAAGGAACTGCCAGACATTCCACAACCCACAATCCACAACCTCCCTATTTTCCCCACTTGGTTTAAGTCTTTAATAAAGAAAGAGTCAGAAGAGTTATAACTAGAACTTGACCATATTATATATATTATTATTACCTATGTGACATACTTGAACATGCTTTAAAAGGCACAAAAAATAAAGAAAGAAAAAAATCGAGAACAAAACTCAGTTCTTGAACGTGTTTTGTTCTTGTTTAACGTTTTTGTCAGCCAGCCAACAAATACAAATGCAATTGCTTCAATAAGCAATAATGTTGTAGAAAATCTTAAGACGTTAAACAAAATTAATCTCTTTTAGACAAGAAGCTATTAATGTAATAGAACTCAACTCAACTCAAGTAGAATGACAATTGCTGCAATAAGCAATTACTTAAACCGAGACACAATATCAATTAATTTTACACAAATTAATGAAACTTAAGATGCACACACACACACACACACACGCACAACACACACACACAACATACAGAATGAAGAAACTTTGAAGGAGATTACAAAAGCTTTTTACTTTTCTATGTTGCAATACAACATAAACATATATATAACTATATATATATATATAGTTGGTTGGTGGCAAGGGAGGCAGATAGAAAGAGGGGAAGGAGGGCTTCGACTGTTAACCAGCCAGACAAGACAAGAACTTGACAAAAAATATGCGTGCTAAAGCCATAAACTTAACCCACTGACCTCAAAAAATAAAACAAATAGGAAAACCTGAAAAACACACACAACCCCCCCCCCCCCCCACCCCACCCTCCTAAGCTCCGCTGCGACTGTTAGGGGAAACACTTTAACCTAAACCCGCCAACCTCAAACACAAACTCAACCCAATCCCAACCCAATTCCAACCCAATTCCAAGCCAACCCCAACAATCCCCCACCATTCTATTAAGTCATTGTTAAGTTTGTTGTTATTGTTATGTGTCGTGTTAGACGACAATATTGCGCTGATTGTTTTATATACATATATATATAGTATAGTATAGTATGGTATAGTATAGGTATAGTACGTATGTATATGCCGATTCCGACTGAAATCGCGCTAAACAGTTTTTAGTTAGTTGGAGTTAGTTGTGTGCCGGTTTGCAGGTGCGCAAACTTTGTTTGAGAGCAAAAACTTGGGTGTGGCAGGAGGGGCAGGAAGTAAGCAACGAAAGAAGCAAGGAAGTAAGCTAGGAAGTAAGCAAGAAAGGAAGGAAGTGAGTTTAAGTTTTGTCGCATTAATGGAAACGAAAAGATATCTGTTTTGAATACCCTGTAGGTAAGAAGGCTATAATGGTTTTGTGCAAAAGTATGTAACAGGCAGAAGGAAGCATCTCCGACCCCATAAGGTATATAGGCAGTACCAGTTTGTTTTCGATTTTCGATAACTTTTACCGTTTCCGATATACACATGGGATCGATAACAACAAAATCTTAAATTTGGAAAACTTTGAGATGGCATTTGAAATAATAATCAAAATAATGAAAATCTTTATTGAAATCAATTAAGAAACACCGGAGATATGAAACATTGAAGTTGAGTATGCGCATACACACACACACATACATACTTCTTAGTTGTTTTTTTGTTCATTTGATGAAATGCTTTAGGTTTTAATTGGGTTCGATCTATCTAACTAACCCCACCTGGATTGACCCACTCAATGGGCAACCGAAGTACGATTTCTACTTTAATAATACTGAAACTGTGAAAGTTGGTTGGTTTGTTTGTAACTCGTTCATGCAAAAACTATTAAAACTATTGCTTATATGTATAAGAATAACACATAATGGGGTATGAAAGATTTTATAGCTTTTCCTCCTCTTTTAATCTTTTCATTTATATTAAAGGTTCTTTTTTTTTGATTTGTGTTGATGATTTTGTAGTTCGGTTTCAAGTTTGTTTTTGTGTATTCGATCGATTTGTGAAGCTTTGCAATGTTAAATACATTTTCATATCTATATATATATATATATATATATCTTTGGTTGCATTCATTCAATGAGACAGAGAGAGAGAGAGAGAGAGGCGGAGTTTCGAGTCGCGAATTGCGGCCCAAATCATGTACTAACAAACCATATGTCAATATGTCAAACAGTTTGGCAATATTGAAATCGCTTTGACTGTTACCCCCCAAATAGTGGAGCAGAGGAAGCAGGGGGAGGGGGTGGGGGTATGGATGACTTGTCGGATATATTTGGCCATATATTGATTAAACATTTGGCCAACGCAAAATGAAAATATTTTAGGCGACAACCAAAACACACACATACACACACACACACATACACACACAGTGATGAAGCGAAGAAGAACAAGAAGAAATCAACGAGAAATGGCAATAATAAATAAACAGCAACAAAAAGCACAAGAAAAGACAGAAGACAAAAACAAACAAAAAAAAAGGGCAAACGAAAATAAAACTAATTAAATTTATTTTTAAAGTGAAAACGCAAAACAATGAAGATGGCACAGCCAAAAAGTGGCTGAGAGCAAGAAAGAGAGCGAGAGGGGTGAGGGGGGGGGGGGGGGGAAATTGATTTAATGTCGCTTGGTTTTCTTTTTTCGTTCGATGTGTTCGTGCTTGGGTTGGCCTCTTTTTGGCTTATTTTGAGGATTTTGCCTTTAAATCGCCGTCATACACACACACACACACATACAAACACACACACACAGACACACACACACAGACACACACACGGCGACACAAGCATTATGCCTTATGGTAGATACAATTTAAGCCTGTCTAAAGGTTAAAAGCGCGCGCGCTCCTTAAAATAGATATAAAAAGCACATAATTTCTACCGTGTGCCTTGGCAATATATACATCCCGGTGCGTATGTAGGTGTGTGTGTGTGTGTGTGCCCATTTAACCCTTGTGTGTGTGTGTGTGTGTGTATGGATGTTAGTGTGTGCTAGTTGCGTATCTATTGGATACCAAGTTGTTGGGTTTTTTAATGCTTTTTCTTTTAGTTTTTTCGTTTTTTGCCATCGAAAATCGTTTTTTCATTTATATATATTTATATAATAATAGAACTCCATCTAAGCCAATTAAATACATAAAAAACTTTGAATAAAACTTTAAAGCTATTCAAATATGAATGAAATTATTTTTTGTTAAGAACTTCAATTAAATACATTAAAAACTTTTAACACGTAACTTTAAAGCCAAAGTTATTCAAAAACGAATATTCTATTCCCAAAAAGTAATTGAATGTTCAATGCAGAAAATAATTGAGCACAATGCACAGTAATAAGAAAATAAGTTCATTATTTATTATTTGCATATATATATAACAATAAATTGCAATTATTGTTTCTCTCTTAATTAGATTTTGTGTCAATTACAATATATATGTGTGGAATTCATATGAATCCAATATCAAAATGTTCATAAACTATTTTACTTCTTCTGTGGTGAAATGCAATTATAAAAAACAAGCAAGACACACACACACACACACACATATATATATATATATATATATAGATGAACGTTCATGAGAGGGAACTATTATTATTATGTACAATAATTACTTTGCGAACAACAAAGCAGCAGCAAAAAAGAAAATCACATTTTAAAAAAATGGAGGAAAATCAAGCAGGAAAAACAACTAAGGAAAAAGGCAATCAATCGCGCATTTGTCCCCTCCGCACACACACACACAGACACACACACACACACATGTACTAACAGCCTGTGTGTACATACATATATTTTATTTATAGCAACGAGCGTAGGCCTCAGCGAATGGATGGATGGCTTGGTTGGCTGGTTGGTTGGTTAGATGGATGGATGGATGGATGGATGAGTTGGTTGGTTGGTTGGTTGGCTTGCGGCTGGCTGGGATGTTCTTGCGCATGATAGTAGCTATAAGTACGTTCGTAAATGCGTTAGTCCCAACCAACACACACACACACTGTGTAAGCTGCATTGCAAAATTTGTAGCATACTTTCCGGCAGCAAGCAAGCAAGCAAGCGCGCGCAAGCTTCGCTTCTCAATGCCTGCCCTCGACTACATTTTTCTTGTTGTCCCCCTTCCTCTCACATTAAACAACTCAATTAGCAGAAGCATTACCCACACTAACATGTTAAACCCCTTTAAATAACAACCAACCCACCCACCCCGCTGCCCTTCTCCCAACACTTTGCACAACTGTGATTTCTTGTTTTCTTTACCCTTTCTCTTCCGCCCTCCCTTTCTCGTTTTTGTGCTCGCGCGCGCGATAAAATTCAGGGCCCTTGCCTTGGCACCTGCCATTGGCATTGAGGCAAGGTCTCCCACACAGATCCTAATCCCAAAGAGAGAGAGAGAGAGAGAGAACCGCACGAACGGCACTGACCAGCAGGCAACTGTTGTTGTTGTTGTTTTTATTGGCATCATCTTACGTCAAATTAGAGAAGATGCCGCAAATGTTTGTGTGTGTGTTTGTGTATTGATTATTTCTATTGGTTCATTGGAATTTGTATTATTATAATGCTATTTCTTGCTGATATACCATATATATACATACATAGATATATATATATATATATATATATATGAATATGTTCAATCATCAAAATCATCAAAAGAGAAGTAGAAACATTGTCGAATGTTCGTTCATGTTCAATTCAACAAGTATACTATTCGCACATATTGTTGTTGGTTGTTTGTATTATGTATTATGTTGCTTGTTCCTTTAAGTGATATATTTTGATGAATTTTGATTGGTTGAAGCCTTGTTGTTATTAATTTTCAATTACAACGAATTTCTACTCTCTGTTTCAGAGTTATTATGCTGCTTCGCTTTTACGACACAAGCACCTTAACCTAACCTTGCTTTGATTAATTATAATGTCTTTGAATTAATCTGTGTAATGTCGTACATATATATAGACAATAGTATATTGATATTTAATTAAGCATACGAGAGCCCAAAATAGCTTTGCGTATTGTTGAAATATTAATGATGATTAATTAGACGGCCAATGCTCAAATCTAACAAAATTATGATTGCATTCGATACATTTATGAGTTGTTTAAAACTTGTTGAAACTAGCGAGATTTACAAATAAAGGTTAAGGAAACCCAAAAGAATGAAAAACTCATCCAAAAGCTTTTGAAAACCAATATATAAGCTTAATAAACCTTCAACTTTCGACTTCACGCATTATATGAAGAACAGAAAAACTAAGAAGCTTTAAAGAACAACAAAAGATGTCAAAAACTATGAATCAGATCTTGATCTCATATATATGCATAAAAATGTTCTTTGGCTATTTCCTTAACGCAACGTACCTTCTCAATGTTATACTTCTCGAGGGCTTGTGTCGCACAATCGACGGCATCCTGCTGCATCTCCTCGCCCATGTCAGCATTCTTAATAACAGCTTTGCGATCAGACATTTTGAACTTTTGTTAGTTTGTTGTTGTTGTTGTTGTGATATAAGGCCGTTCTGTATCTGTAAAGAAGAGAAAACCAAAATATTTGCACTCTGCGTTTAGCTAGCGATAGTGCAAATATTTATTGGAAATCGTATTAGTTCAGTGTTGCATGCATTTAGTGTACGGCGAACATATCGCATTACTGCTGCAGTTGGGTGGTATCTCTTCCTCCCCCTCACACACACACACACACACACACGACATGCACATCAAACAAACTTATGCATTGACGCAGGCGCGAAATTTTTGTTGCATACTTTAGTGGGCACACAACAAATGTTGGAACGCACGCAATATAATTATGACAACGACCGAATAGCGCGCGAAACTTGCAAATCAAATATCAAGAGCAAAGAGAACAACCAAATAACCACACATACCAACACACACAACCATGTACATGTGCAGGTACACATCAAATCCATCAACTAGCAATAGATGAGTGAGTGAAGGCATCAGCAGCATCATCCGCAAAACAATCAGTAGCAATATTAGCAGTGTGAGCAGCACAACAACACCTTGAGCCAGAGAGAGAGAGAGAGAGAGAGAGAGAGAGGTCGTAGAGCGTAGCCTTAGCCCACAACACAAAAGCTGCTCTAGTTGGTGCTGGCTGCAGCAGCCAAAAAAGGGGAAGATAGATTGAAAGGTAATCTCAGCAGCAGCAGCAGCAGCGATTGTGCTTGCTAATCTAAATTCAATGCAAGCCAAGTGTTTTGTTGTTTCTGCTATTGTGCTGTTGTGCTGTTGTTTTGTTTGTGGTTATGGTTGCCTTTCGTACAAAATGCGTGCGTTCGTTCGTTCGTACTATTTTGTATTGTGCTAGTGTGTCGCGCTATTTATATGGGTTATTATTGAATGTCAACAAAGCTGAATGCAATTTCGAAATACCTTTGCAAATGCCAATTCAATAGTCAGGGGCAAGGATGAGGTCAAGCTAATTAACCACAAACAATTGTTTCTACCTACCTACCTACCTCCCTCCCTCCCTCTTTGTGCATGATTGTGTGTGCATGGTTGTGTGTGTGTGTGAGGAATTTCTAGTCACTCATGTGTTATTGCCGAAAGAGTAATTTTTGTTGCTCTGGCATTAGGTGTCATTGTCATTTGTCATAATGCGATGGAAAGCTTTAAAGCAGATGGACTTTGTCCGTGCTTTTTAGAGTATGATTCGAGCTAACGGAACTCGATTGAAAACATTTGAAATGTCGATATTTATGTTCTCATTAAAGATAACATGCAAGTTCAAAAACTTTGCTGAGACAGCAATTCCATAATTACAAAAACAAAAACAAAAGACGATATCAATTTGATTTTATTTGCCTGTCTCTTAATCAAATGGAGTCAAATGGAGGAAATTGCAAATATTAAGATAAAAAAAAAACAAAAAAG
This sequence comes from Scaptomyza cyrtandrae, assembly GCA_035044605.1. Taxonomy (NCBI): domain Eukaryota; kingdom Metazoa; phylum Arthropoda; class Insecta; order Diptera; family Drosophilidae; genus Scaptomyza; species Scaptomyza cyrtandrae. The sequence goes on from JAWNNS010000639.1 coordinate 4,800,494, forward strand.
CCGGAAATATTGCTTACAGAATGTTTGCTGACAACAACAACGAAGTAACTGCCTGCGGGAGCGTGTGTGTGTTTGTGTGTGTGGGTGGGTGGGGGGGGGGGGTGGTAAGTCGAATATTTAATATGAAAAGTTTGCACACACACACTCACAAACACTGAAAACAAACGGTAACTTTTCTTTATTGCCATCTCTGTCTCTCTCTCTCTCTGCCTTTCCCTCACTCATCATTAGTCTAAGGGATTTCATTTAAGTGCAATAAGGATGCAGAATTATTACCATGTCACACACAACACAAATGACAAAGGCACATGAGGCGAAAGGAGAGATGGGTTATGAGGGTGAGGGAGGTGAGGCGGATATGCTGGTAAAGAAAAATATATGCATAAACTCATTGACAGTTGGACAAACGAAGACAGCTTTGTTCCTCGATTTAGATACCTGATGGATATAGATGTGTGTGTGTGTGTGTGTGTGTGTGTGTATTAACATTTATTTATAGCGTATATAAATATTGACAGCTAATCTAAACTGACAATCATTAAGCTTTTGTTAGCGCAAAGTTGTCATAATGTGCACAAAAAATAAGTTATAGTTTTATGTATGGAAACATAAATATCGAAACAAGCTGCATAGTTTTTCATGTTAATTAATTACCAGCTTCCATTCCTAATTAAATACGTAAAATATAATCTTAAAGAAAACAAAAAAAATATCAGACAGCAAAAAATGACTACAAATGACTATAATTTCAGTTCATCCGCAACAACGAAAATCAACACAAGCATTAAAACGAAGACAAAGAGAGAGGAGAAGAATTTAGTTCCGTTATCTGCGAAATGGACAAGAAATTTCCCATTATTGCGTTGCCTTTCCGCACATGCTGATCCGATGTTCGAAGATCGGTTTTTTGGTGTAAGGGGAAATTGCCAAAGTGTATGTATGTATATGTACGTGAAACCGAAACTACTAAAAGAAGGAATAAGAAAATGATGAAACGGAACTTTTTTTTTACGAATTCCACTTTGCCTGTATGCGTGTTTGTGTATGCATTGATCAAATACATATGTTCCTTTAAGTTGTTTTTGTTCGTAGTACAGTAGACATAAAAAGCTCAACAACGAAACAAATATGTATAATGAAGAAACAGACAGCTTACGTTTCTGAATAAATGAGAATGAAAAAAGACTAAAATTTGAGAGCTAAACGATTTTAACTCGTACCTTAAATTGCTTAAAGGTTGACAAAGACCGAATAGATACAAATACTGTCTTGCATTATGCAAGCAAGATAAAAGCTTTAATGAAAGAGCGCAACAGTTTTGGTTTGCATGCTTGTATGTTTGTGTGGGTGTGTGTGTGTGTGGCTTACACACTCCCACGACAATCAACTTATCAAATCTGTTTGTCACAAGGCATTCGGCTTAATAATTACCTCTCAATGCATATATGTACTCATTAACTGAGCGCCAGATAAGGTAAAACAGAGAAAGAAAGAAAAAAACCAACCAAGCAACCAAATACACATACATTCAACCAAAATAACAAATGACGTCAACTCGAAAACTTGGATATTAACTTCAGACAATAGAGTTTCGGACACACTAAGAAACCGCTTTACGGCTTAGCGTAGGCAGCGCGACGATGTCGGCAGAATGTTAAATGCAAAAATTCTAGTAGTAGAAGAAATTTCGGCCGAAATAAATTCTCTGCACCTTTCATACACACATACTCGCACGTGCTAACACGCACACACATAAATACAAACTTATGCATGTGCATTTTATTGCACAACTTTATTCAGAATTTTTCTCATAAGTTGACACAATTCACTTACCTTATTGTTATTGTTGTCAAGTTGGTTATTGTTTTTGTGTTGTTGTTCTTGTCTTTGGGAACTTGCGCGCGATCAATTGCCGCGTGCCAAGGCAAATAGTTAAATAGTGCCTACGTACTGTTTTGTATTCTATTTTGGCGGTCTCAATGCCAGTTAAACAGCTGTTAACTAATTAAACAAGATTTGAAGTAATCTCCACTAACAAATAAGCAAAAAAAAAAATAGTTTTGTCCTAGTCAATAAAATTGAAGTGTATTTGTGTGTTTGGTGTGGGTGTGTACAAACACATACAAACTCCTTTTCGGCAATATTGCTGCACGCTACACAAAAAAAAAAAATTGGCACGCCGCGTTTTGCACTTTAAAACAAATACAGCAACATTAACAAAAATTAACAAAATATTTTTAGGCACTTAAACTTATTTGTGGATAGTTGTTAGTAACTCAAAATAGTTGTGTTTACCGCTAAGCGCACAAGTCGTGACTATGATTTGAAAAGAAAATTCCGGTCGAAACGCACCACGTTGAGACCTGTTTGCTTGCCTGTGTTGAACTGATTCCGATCGAATTCGCAGTCGGCAGCCAAAATGCCTTCAGTGTAGTCGACATGCGAATAAGCTTGACGCTGATTGGTTAAACTGAGGCCGCGTCTGGCAGGCCGCTTCTGGCAGGTCGCGTCTGGCATCAGTGCAAACGGTATTCGTAACGATTATTAACCTTCTAACGAGTTCTTTTCGAGTAACTTTTTTTTTTTTAAGATTTAAGGTGGTCAAGTACAATACAAATAATTTTTTATTTTTTATTTGGTTATAAACGTATGTATCATATAAATTTTTGTGGATATAATGTTCAAAACAATCATGTTTGTTTCCAGTATTTGGTATTCAGTACCAAGGAACTAGTGCCTTAATTCACAGCGGCATCACTAAAAAAATAACAACTAACAGGGTTGCACTGAAGGCAAGCTCTGTTTGGCGCGTTGACTTCAAAAACTTAAAAATATTTTAAAAAAATAAAAAAAATATTTAAAAAAATTAAAAAAAAAACAAAAAATATAAAAACAATTTTTAAAAAATCTTAAAAATACAAAAAAAAAACTGCAAAAAAATTAGTTGCTTAATAATATAATAAATTCAATATTCAACTCAATTCAATCAACTTTGTGATTTTTTCATGCGTTGTTTTTTTAGAAGAGCACCTTGCGGCAATTGGTGGCACCGCAAAGGCACTCGGTGCGGGCAGCCGTCGATAGATTCTTGTATGGTAGATTCTTGTCATCGCCGCATATATAGTCATAGCACAGTTCCTCTCCAGCTTTGATCTTGCGCACCGTAAAGAAAACCATGTGCGGCAGCTGAACATTCGAATTCTCAATCCAGCATGGGAATACAGCCAAATTGGGACTGCACGAATGATTGATGAAGCGCGAAATATTACCATATTTGGCCGCATCTATGGTATACTCACTTTTGGCACTCACACTATAATCGATATCGAATAAATAAGTGCGTCCCTTCTCGTCATAGCCCTTGCCACGTTCATTTGCCTGCTTGGTGGTGATTATCTCGCCAACATATTCGCAGATAAACTCGCCCCTGCGCAGATCACATGGTGAACGTACGCCCCAGCCGCGACCGTTGCTCGTCTTGAACAGCTCCAGCTGATGCTTGCGTCCATGCTGCACCAACCGATTCGAACAGGTGGCATCGCAAACGCAACGACTGTTGCACTCAAATATGGCCTTGTCCTTGTTCAGACGCAAACGGCCCGTTGCACGCTCATAGGCAAAGAGTACACTGTTACGGCGTCCGCAGCAGCGAGTAACGGCGGTGCATTTGGGTCTGCATTGGCAGCAGCTGACGGCTGGCATTGGCTTTGGCACATACTTGCTTGAAATGTTCTCCTTGATATACATGAAACTGTCATCGATGGTATCCAGATCGAAATCGTTGATCACACGTATTGCCTGTGCCGGCTCCTCCACACAATTCATCTTCTTCTCAAACTCAGCAAGCTTGGCGAGTTGTCGGCGACGTACCAGCCGAGAGCGTTGCAGTTGGAGGCGTTGCCTAGCACGCTCGCGAGTACGCAGCAATTCACCTCTTTTGAGACATATTGATGAGGCACGATGCTGGGCCAGTATTATCAAATCCACTTGCAAGCGCGTTTGCTTAACGTTATCCAGTTCCTGTCTAAAGTTAATGCGACTTAAATCAATCGGCGGACTGTTGGGCATTCGTTTGTACAGCTCGCTGACGATCTCGTCAACTTGGACCTTATATTCTTGAGTTTGGTCATGCAGGAATTTATCAAGTTCGACGCAGTTGGCGATTTTGGCGTACGTCTTCCAGGTATTTCTGGCCACGCCTGCCCATTTCACATAGAAAACGGGCCCGCTATTTATAATTTTAACGCGGTCAATACGCTCGATGGTCTCAGTGCGCTTACTGCGCTTAAGGGCAGGTCCCCGCGAGATATTATGGAATTTTTTGGACTCCGGCTGAGGCATTTTTGTGTTTGCTTCGAGTGCAGCTTCAGCTAAAAAAATGCTAAGCGTCTGATATAGCGAATTCAAACGAATATAACCGAAAAGAAAACGGCATACAAATGTAACTGTTAAAAGCTGCCGTTGGGAATAGTGTTGGGTAACTGATCTTTTGCAAATATTGGGAAATTTGTTATAAAAATAAATTGTGGCTAAAAATAATAATTTGAATAAGTTAAAGCTCTTTTTCATTAATAAGAAATTATATATTTATTAACATCAAGTTTCACAGCGATTAAAAGGTTTTCTGATTAAATCTTGCCGTTAGGCGGCGAAATATTTTCAAGCACTGCCATTCACACTACAAGCAGACATTACACGTACGTACGCACATACACACAGACAGATGGATGAACATGTACAGACGAAAAAGCATGCATAAAAGAAAAACGGCGACAATAATTTTAGGGTTGCTTACGCTATCGGCTATCGCTTGCAAGTGTTGCCCTCTAACTTCGATTAAACCGCCCAACAGCTTAACAGCAAAAAAGCCGTACTTTTAAATTTTCAATATTTCAATGCTTTGCGCCCACCCGCAGCATTGACCTATGTTTTTTTAATGGTATTAATAATATATATTTATTTTTATAACCAGTACATCCATAGTCGTTAGTGTGTATATGTTTTTGTATATGTTTGTACATTTCTGCTTATTTCTACACATTTCATGTGTGCATGGTTTGACATTAAAATTGCAAATTTTCGTTTGTTCGCTTTACAATAGCTGAAAGCAACATGACGATGACGAGCTAGTAGTGAGCAACAGTCATTATCATGCATGCAGTGCACAAGTGCGAGCGGGACAACCATTCTTCGCTGGCAGCTATTAGTGTCAGCTATAAGTACATACATACATAAGCTATGTATACATACGTGTAAGTGTGGGATAAAACCAGCAAGGCAGCAACAACATGCAAGAGCATTGAAGCGCGCCCTGCCGATGACTAATAAATCAGGGCTGCCAGATAGTTGGTCAGATTGTGCTTCTGCAGGGTGTGGCAGCTGTTTAATTTTTGAAATGGATCCGCCTATGAAATATATTTTATTATCTTTCAAGCCGACTTTATTAAAAAATTTAGTATTTCTTTCATAAACTAAGCCCCTTCAAATACAATTTGACTTAAAATTTAATAAAATGCACAGTATAAAGAGTTTGACTTTATTGGTATGGAGGTGTACATTTTTTTCCCTTAAATTTGTTCAAGATCTATATCGAAACACGAAAAATTTTTATATATTGTAGAAATATTGTGTGAAAAATGTTCGTTTTCTAAAAACTTGTACGACTTTTACTTCGAACTTAGAAGCGACGCGCCAACCATAGTTACGCAAACCTGTCATAAACAGAGATCTCGCCTTACCACCGCAACCCTGTGTGTCTATTAAACAATTTCACAATTTTTTGTTCTCAGTATATCTGGCAACCCAGGCAGCAACAACATAACACAATTGCTCGACCGTTCGCATACAAATATACATACATACGAACGGATGTATGTACATGTTTATATACCGTATGGGCATGCGTGAGTGTATTTGTGTGCCAGAGTGGCCTGCCTGTTTAGCGCCCGCTTATTTTGTGAGTTGGCAGCACAAACAAGTCGCAGCGCGCTGTTCAGTTGTTTTTTCCCCGTCAAACTAACGCTACTGCTACAACTCTGCTGCTCTCTGTTCGTTCGTTCGCCTTGCTTTCTATTTGATTTCGTTTTTGTGTTATTAACAATTTACTGTAGTGTGTGTGTACGTGTTCGTGCTCATTTAAAAAATATTCTTACGAAAATGTTTGCGAACACTAAAAACAGCAGATTTAAAAAGAAAGAGCTGTGCTGCAACGGCTTTAAGAACAACAACAAAAACTAAACAATTTAAAAGAGGCTGCAAACGAGTTTTTGTTTGCGTTTGTAAAGCGCGCGCATAATCCAAGTTTCCATCAAGGTGAAACTGCACCTGGCATTGACTGCTTATTTTCCCATAATATTGCTCCAATACAAAATACAATACAATACAAAAAATCAAAATACCAACAAAAAAAAAAAAAAAAAAAAAAAGGAAAGAAGAAGGCAAGCTGCCACACACAGATGCGAAACGACGAACGTAAATACTATAAAACGCGCACACATGTGTAACATACATCCAGCGTAGGCAAACAAAGGGCGAGACAGCAGCGCGCTCGCTTGCACACATTGAATGAGCAACTGGCGTATAAGCGAGATAGAGTTATATTGGAGTGTGAGTGCCAAATGTCACATGAAATTACAACACTGCAGTGAAAGACGAACGCAACAACAACAAGCAAGTTAGCAAGAAGAAGCAGGAACATAAACAAAACCAAAACAAGTACAAAACGGGCGCCGGTTACGAACTGACCCTCGCGCCACTCCCCCTCCCCCCTTTACCCATCATATACACTAAATGCAAAAATGCTGCCAAGCATGCAAACAACAACAACAACAAACAACAACAGATGTCTTGTGGAAACGGAACGGGATGTCGGCCATGTGGAATACGATGTTATTAATTACTACACTGATGCGAATGTGAACCCAAATTTGAATCCCAATGCGGATGCGGTTACAGCAGGTGTTGTGGCCCAGCAGCACCGCTTTTCTCGAGTCAACAACAACAGCAACAATAACAACACATTGTTGGATGTTGTTGTTAACGCGAGATCAGTGCGCGAGGATTCCATGGCCACGCCTACAGTTTACCACCGCAGCAGCAGTAGTAGTAGTAGTAGTAACAGCAGCGGCAGCCCAACTCCCCCTATGCGTATTAAAAGTGTCGGCAACAGTGTCGGAAATAGGCGACGAAGCACTGCCAAAGAGAGCTGCTCAGCGAGCTCCACACCAACATTGGGTGTTAATATGCGTGTGACCGGACAATGCAGTCAGGGTGGTCGTAAATATATGGAGGATCAGTTTTCGGTTGCGTATCAGGAGTCACCTCTGACACACGAGCTCGAATACGCATTCTTTGGTATCTATGATGGACATGGTGGTACTGAAGCAGCGCTTTTTGCCAAGGAACATCTCATGCTGGAGATTGTCAAGCAGAAGCTGTTTTGGTCCGATAACGATGAGGATGTGCTGCGCGCCATACGCGAAGGCTTTATTGGCACACACTTTGCCATGTGGCGAGAGCAAGGTGAGTGAGCGAGTCGACTATATATGTATACAAGCACTGGCAATGACAATCGTTTATCGATTTGGGTGATGGCTGGCTGTGAGTGGAATATTCCAAAGATTTGCCATATGCATGCACTCTGACGTGTGTTGGCAACCCCGCTGAGAAAACAGCAAAACAAAAACAACAATGCACAGATAACATCAAAGCATGTCTCTACTGTGAAAAAGGTTACATTTTCTTTGTTAGTTTGACGTCACAAAATATATAATAAATAATAATAATAAATGTAAATGTGTGTACATATTTATATTGGGGGTGCAGGTTTATCAAAAATCGATTAGAGAAAGTGGGCTATCGATAAATAAATAAATTTAAATCATTTTACTTGTACTTGTAGTTCAAATATTAATATCAAAAACAAATACTTTTAGAAAAATGGCCACGCACTGCAAATGGACACCTGAGCACCGCTGGAACCACAGCAACCGTGGCATTTATGCGCCGCGAAAAGATTTATATCGGTCATGTGGGTGACTCAGGAATCGTACTTGGCTATCAGAATCCCAATGAACGACGCTGGCGAGCCAAACAGCTGACAACGGATCACAAGCCCGAATCGTTGGCGGAAAAGGCACGCATCCAGCGTTCCGGCGGACAAGTGGCCATTAAGTCGGGTGTGCCGCGTGTCGTTTGGAATCGTCCCCGTGATCCGATGCATCGTGGTCCCATTCGGCGACGCACCATTATCGATGACATACCCTTTTTGGCTGTGGCACGTTCCCTGGGCGATTTGTGGAGCTACAATTCGCGCTGCAAAGAGTTTGTTGTTAGTCCCGATCCTGATGTTAAAGTTGTTAAAATTGATCCCAAAACATTTAGGTGAGTAAAAAGCGCGATTAGTAATCAAATCAAACCTAATCAAATCTTTCGATCCAAATTTGCGCAGATGCCTTATTTTTGGCACAGATGGCCTCTGGAATGTTGTGACGCCACAGGATGCAGTTGATTCGGTTCGGGAGAAGCATTTCATTGGTGAATGTTTGCACGAGCAGGATGTGATGAATCCTAGCAAGGCGCTCGTCGAGAGAGCTCTAAAGACCTGGGCAACCAAAAAGATGCGGGCGGACAATACATCCGTTGTAACTGTGATACTAACGCCGGCTGCCTCAGCATCATCAGCAGCAGCAGCTGGAGCAGCAACAACAACAACAAATGGTATTGGTAACAATATGGATTTGCTATTGGATACGGAGAATAATTATCCCGAGGAGCTAGAGGAGCAGGATGATTTGGATCTAGAGCTATGCGCTCACATTGAGGAGCAGGAGTATCGGCATGACACACCCTACAGTGCCTTGGCTAGACGGCATTTGCCGCCGGAGCCATATCGTAATTTCGATTACTACATTGAGGAGGAGCAGCATCAGCAGCAGCAACAGCAACAGCAACAACAACAGCTGCTCGTCGACACTGACGACGGCGCAGAGGATGAGGAAGAGGAGGAGGAGGTGGAGGTGGGGGAAGCGGAGGATGATGAAATGGAGCAGGAGTTGGAACATGAGGAGCACATAATACTGCAGCAGAGCCACAATTGGCGCAAATCTCTGCAACAATCCATTGCCAGCTGGCAACAATCAACTACAATGCGAGAACGTCAATTGCATGAGCTAGACGCCATGTTGGTGGTGGCCGATGAGGAGGTGGATGAGGAGGTGGATGGAGAGGGGGAAATAACAGTTGAGGTCGATCCAGCAGATCTCTACTCCAACAGCAACAGCAACAGCAATAACTGCGAGCTGGAGCACAACTATGATGGCTGCTATGGTAGTACCGCTGCCGTGAGTGGCGGCAGCACGGAATACAGTTTTGCCGAATCCTACAATACGCTGCTCAACGAGCAACAACAGCAACACTCCCATCAACAGCATCAAGAGCAGCAGCAGCGGCAGCATCAGCAGCAGCAGCAACAGCAACAGCAACAACAGCAGCAGGAACAGCAGCAACAGGACCCCGAAAAGGAGGATCAGATATTGAATAGTGTGCACAGCATGCAGGAGATCTTGCAGGAGCAGCAGCGTTATCAGCAACAAGAGGGTTACTCCTTGACGCAGCTGGAGACGCGACGCGAACAGCAGCAGCAGCAACAACAAGAGGCCAACAGCAACAACAACAGATGGGTGACGCCAGTGGCAGCCACCACTTATGTGGAGCAGCCAGCAGAGCTGTTGGCGCTTAATGCTCTGCTGCAGCAGGAACGTGATGAGGAGCAGCAGGTGGCACTGGAGCGGGAGCAAAAGCAGCAACAGCAGCAGCAACAGCAGCAGCTGCAGCAATTGTTGTTGGTTGAGGCTAGCTCTAGTTCTAGTTCCAGTTCCAATTGCAGTTCCAATTCGAGCCAATCACAGTTTACCTACGCCTGGAATGTCAGCAATGTGGCAACGCTGCAGGATAATGAAGTTAGTTCCACGCTGCCAACAACACCAACGTCGACGCCTAGCAGCAGCAGCGCCGAAGATTCGCAACCCATTGAAATTCATCAAGCGCAGCAGCAGCAGCAGCAGCAACAGGATCAACTGTCGCAACAGCAACAACTGCAACAACTGCAACAACAACAATCGCATCCACCGCGTATCAGGCGACAAATGCGTCGATATCGCAATGTGCCCAACGAGAATCACCAACACATGCAAACGCGTCGCCGTCAAATATTTAAGCATAGCAAAAGTAAATCCTTTAGCGCTGCAGCATATGTCGCATACAGCAACAGCAACAGCAGTAGCAGCAGCAGCAACAGCAACAACAGCGATATATTGCCGACTAGCAGCAGCAACAGCAACAACAATCATAATAATAACAGCACCAACCACAATAACAACAACAATAGTGGCGGCAGCAGCAACAGGCGTCGACGCAGTGGCGTTAACGTCAATGTGGCAGCGAACAGCAGCAGCGGTGGCGGTGGCGTTATGATGACGCGTCGCAGTCACAGCCTAAGCGTGGCCAGCGGCAGCGGCGTTAGCAAACGTCAACTGCGCAGCAGCATCTGTCAATTGGGCAATTTGGATATGACAAAGCGAACGCTGCGCACGCGCAATGTAACGCCAGCAGCATCGAACAGCAGCAGCAACAGCAGCAGTAAAAATAACAACAACGCTAGCAATAGTAACAGTAACAGCAACAGCAACAAGAACAACAACAACACCTCCAGTCACACATTCAATAAGCCAGCAACACCAACAGCCGTAGCAGTAGCAGCCGCAGCAACAACAACAACAACAACAACACCATCATCATCAACTGTTCGACGCTTGCGTCGCAGCAATGAGGAACGCGAACAGAGACGCAGCTTACGACGCAGCACCTTAAGCGCCAGCCATCAACTGAACAGCGGCAACAACGCCAACATCAGCATCAGCAGCAGCAGCAGCAGCATTAGTCCATTTAGTAAGCCGACGCGACTGCAATCGTGCAGCGGCGGAATTGCAGCGCGTCCGCCGCCATCGCCAAAGAAATTGAATGCAGCTGTGCCGACGCTAGCAATTGGCACTAGGGCCTATACAGCGGCGCTGGCAGCGGCAGCGGCAGATATAACTAAACGCTGGTCACTCCGCAGCAGCAGCAGCAACAACAGCGGCAATGCCAATGCCAATGCGATGGCAACACTTGCAACAGCCATCAGCTGTTATAGCAGTAGTGCGCGTAGTCGAACAACAGCAGCAGCGACAACGACGCGGCGACGCTGAACGCGTGTGAAAAACAGTTGACTGCGAGGCGGGGCAGGGCAGGGCGTTGCTAACGCGTTTCAAAATTTCAAGTACAAAATGTTAACAAAAACAAAACAAAAAACATAAGAAAAAAGAAATCTTAACATAATTAAAAGTGACTAGTGTGCGAGCGAGATAGCTAATGTAAGAGAGAGCGAGAGAGAAAATGAGAGAGAGAGAAAGAGAAGGAGAGAGAGAAGAGGGTGATAAAGAGCAATTGGTTAAACTATTACAGACACAAAACTAGCGTTATGTATATAAGAAAGTAATAATTTAAGCTACTATTACACACAGATAAATGTTACACACAGATCTATATATAAACATATATATAGATACATATTTATATTTATAAGCCTAAAGAGTTAAATTGCACTTAATATGTCGCAAACATTCTACAAAAGTGCAATAACTTCAAAAAAGAAAAACAAAACAACTAAAAACACATTTACCAACACTTAATGTGCAATATTTTTGAGTAGCAGCATTTAGGTAGAATGTATGCGATATTTATGCAGATCAGATATATACATATACATATATATTTATATTTATATACATACACACATTTTATCGCTTAGCTTTAAACGTTGGAACTTTTTCTTTTGTTTCATCACCATTCTCCAGCATCATGTTTTTGGTTTAAGTTGTCGAAAAGTATTTATTTATTAAGTCGTAAGAGATGAGAGATGCTAATTAGTATAAAACATTTGTAATAATTTGTCACATTTTTTGCTTATATATATATATATTTAAATGATCTATAGTTTAAACGCATAGTTATAGCAATATGTATTTGTTCTCTATATATTATATATATATATATATATTTTTTTTTTGTCCCCTTAAGCTTAATTAAACAAAATAATTAATATAGCCGTATAAAGTTTTAGTTTTTAATTTTTACTTATTTATTGTAATTGTTACCAAGAAATGCAAATGCCTCCACAATAGTTAAGAACATTGATTTCTTATCAAATAAACATGCTATATTTTTACAAGATTATTAATTCAGCTGCATTTTGCATTTTCTTACAAATGGGAATTAATTTGAACAATCATTAACCGCGCTTAAGCAGCGCTGCCAGACAAATGGCTCAACTGGCAACGACTCAATGCAGTGGCAACTCTTAAACTATGCTCAAATTATCGATTTCGATAACGAGTGTTCTTTTGGTGCTGTGATTTTTGGCGCTTAAATGCACAAGGTGTACTTTTTTTAAGTATATAAGTATGTATGTACAAATTACACTTATATATATTTTTTTAGTTTTTTTTTTCAATAGTAAAAGCAAAACAAAAGTTTTCTCTTTTAATTTTCCTTTGGCGCCAAACACAATCATTATTGAAACTCCTGCAATGTACTGTCCAAATGTGCGCGCTTATTTGCGTTCGTATGGCAAAGCAAGGAATCGAAATCGTTTACAAGCCCGGCAAAGTAGAAGAAGCAGCAGCAGCAGCCGATAGCAACAACAACAGCAGCAGCAGCAGCAGCAGTTGACTGCGGCGCAACAACAAATATTCTGGCCATTTGCCGACAACAGTTAAACGCGTTCGTTTCATTCATCTGCGCGCTCGTCGCCCTTTCAGCGTATGTGTGCATATATACCGTACGTATTTCGTATTTCGTATGTTTTTTTTTTGTTTTTTGTTTTTTTTTTGTTGTTTTATTATTGTGTGACGACACACGTTTGTCTTTGTTGTTGCTGCTGTTAGTAAGTGGCAGCTGACAGAAGTTACCAAAAACTAAAAGTTTATGCTTGTGTGCTACTGTGCGTAGGTGTGTGGGTGTGTGTAATTGTAAACAAAAGAGCTAAGCGCCTGCAATGCGCTCGTGCCTCCCCCCCCCCCCCTTTTTGTGTTAAATGTCAAAGTCTAGCTCAAAATCTGTGCAATATGCTGTACATGTGTGTGAATAAAAATGCAGGAGCCAAAGCGATAGTTTCGATGATTCAAAGTTCGGAATTACAAATCCAATTGGAATGGACATATGTGTGTGTATGAGTGTTGTATCGCCGCCTAACTGTCTGTCCGTCTTTCTGTCTGATTGTCCTTGTATGCCTTCCTCTGTATATATTTGCGTGTGAGTGTGTGTGTGTGTGTTTGTAAGTATGCTTGCTTATATTTTCCACCCCAGAAACGCGGTTCGAAACGCGGCCACAGCTCAGCTCCCGGCTCGCAATTTTGTGCGCAGCTTCCCTTGAGCCGGATTCTGAGTTCTTATTGTTCTTCCTGCTGCTTGTTGTTGTTGTTCTTCTCCTTCTTATGGCTGACGATGCTGCTGCTGTTTGTTGTTGCTGTTGTTGTTGCTGCTTAGTTTCAACCCCCTGACAGCGTCTTAAAACGTGTTTCAAAATGGGTGGCTCACAGCTGTATGTTTTTAGGCTTTGCTGCTCTGGCTGCTACTGTTGTTGTTGTTGCTAATGCTGTTATTGTTGTTGTTGTCACCGTGGCGCATTATCCTTGCCTGCGCTTTGTTCGAGTTTTCGCCGTTAGTTATGACATCAACACACGCTTTGGCGCTGGGCCACGTACAATCACACAAACTCACATACACACACAAACTCACACACACACACACACACACACACACACACACAATGAAAGTTAAGCTGTGAGCTTTGTCCTTTGGCCAAAGCTTGTACCTGCCTTCGGTTTCGGCTTCGTCTTCGGTTCGGCTTCGTCGCTTGATTCGTGCTTACACATTCATCGAATTGTCCGAACATTCGACATTCGTTCGCATTACATTCGAATCTCATTTACAGTTGTTATTGTTGTTGTGTGCAGTTTGCCTGGCATTTGTGTGTCTGTATTTAATTTTGATGACATTAAATGTGGTTGCCTGCAATCATCAAATAAAATATGTATTGATTATTGAGTAGAACTGTTGACAAGGCGCACCAACGGCTTACAGCTAACATACATATGTATGTACATGCATACATACATAAAGAGTTTAGCTTCACCTAAAAAGCACAAAAGCTAGAAAGCTTCAACTAACTTTCCACAAGGAAACTGAAAAAATACTGTATTTTGTCATTTGATCGTGAATTAAATGTTAAAACATGGCGATTTTAATATTATGTCCGTGCGTATATATATATTTATATATATATATATTTATATATATATATATTTATATATATACGAATGCATTTATCAGCTTTTCTGTTGTTGTTGTTTTTTTTTCTCATTTGGAATTCTATTTAATTCTAATTTTGGACGCTGCACGCGGCCCATTTTTTGTACTTTGTGCTTTTAACTTTGGCTTTTGGGGAGCAAATCAAACAGCGATTCTCCCTATACTCTCCAATATCATTCTCGCTCTCACACACACACACACACACACACAGAGAGAGACACCATGCCACCTTATGGCGCAACTGAAGATTTGATCATTTCCCGACGAAAAACACAAAATGTAAAGGAAAACTTTATTTTTTTTTTGATTTTTACGATGCTTTGGCCTAAAAATATATATATTGAGTTGGACTCGCAGCTGTTTTTGGCTTTATACCAACAACAAAAAATATGAAAACTTATACGAGTGTTCAACTATTTGAAAAGTTCTTTCGATTTCAAAAGTGTTTTCATGTTTGGCGTGTTGGAATTATTTATGGTTTTGAACTAAGAACGAATTCTTATTGTTGTAAACATGTTTTTAAGTTTTCTTCACTATTTTATTTGAAAATACATTTTCTTTTGTAACATAAAAACATAAATTTTATTCTAGTTTATCATTTTTTCTTACCATCTTACCATCTATATGTGTATATTGGGGGCTTAATATGTAGATCTAGTTTAAGTTTACTGCCTTTTTATTTATTTCAAAACATATTTATTATATTTTTAAACGCATTAGGAGATAAATTGTCCTACGATCAAAAATTGCAACAAATTTGGATTACAAAATAAAGCTAAGTCTTCAAACTTGTGGCTTATTTAACTATTCAATAACCAGAAAGGTAAAAAAACAGTTTTAAAACATTTTTCTAAGTAAACCCATTTTGAATGATCCTTTGGCATATTTATTCAAATTTAATCATGATGTGATATATATTTTTTTAAGAAATGCCTTTAGAATTTTGATAATTGCCAAACGATTTTGAATTCAATTTGTATGCAACAGTTTTTGAAACTTTACCAAACCTTTAAAAAAGAGGAACTTTCATAAAATCCCACCTTATGTCCTTAAAGGAAGTATCCCTTAACTAAACTAAACTTTATATGGATGTCCTTAACGTTTGTAATCCTTAGTTGAATATCTGATATACATTTTTTAGGCTCTTTCTTATATTATATTATATTATGCTCCACTTAGTATTGAATTTGAATTTTTAACAACGAAGCTATGTCCTAATCCAATCAAACTACTTGATGCTATATTTAAAACGCTGCACAAGACTATCGTCATCTTTAAGTTTAGAATAGTTTTGCTCTCATTCTCTCTCTCTCTCTTTCATTTCTTTTGGCCCTATGTATGCAATATGTAAAATATCGGTTTTTTTTTTGTTGGGGCAACCCCATGCCGTGTACTCAAAGCTTCTTTCTACATTTTATTT
The DNA here is from genome assembly GCA_035044605.1 of Scaptomyza cyrtandrae. Classification (NCBI taxonomy): domain Eukaryota; kingdom Metazoa; phylum Arthropoda; class Insecta; order Diptera; family Drosophilidae; genus Scaptomyza; species Scaptomyza cyrtandrae. The sequence goes on from JAWNNS010000639.1 coordinate 4,816,323, forward strand.
TTGGCTTGAACATATTTATAGAGCACGCTCTCTCTCTCTCTCTCGCTCGTTTGCTCTCTCCTGCAGTCGGGCTCGGCTCTAATGCTTCTTCTAGGCGCACACAAACATCCGTATGCACATCTATGTATGTGTGTGTGTGTGTGAGTGTGTGTGTGTGTGCTTGTGTGTGTATATCAGAGTTGAAGTTCAATTACCTTTAAATGGATTATACAAACAGACAACGCCGCAAGATGGGCAACTGATATCAAACAACAACAATACGCACACATACAGACACGCAGGCGCGCAGACTGACTGGGTGAGAGTGGTGTGTTGTGTTGTGGTGTGGTGAGGTGTGTTTTGCGCCTGATCCCAGTTCTCAGCTCTCTCTCTCTCTCTCTAAGTTTTGCATCTAGTCAGTGGCCCCGTTTTGCGTGCGTGCCTGCGTGCATTTGTGTGTGTGTGTGTGTGTGTGTATGCTCTCGCTTCCTCTTAAGACCGTGGTGAGAAGGGACAACGATGCTGATGCCCGACAACAACAACAACAACAAACACAAGATGCTGCCAAAAATAAATGCTGAACTCAAATCGCGGCATAGGCATACAAAAAAAAAAAAAAAAAAAATCAAATGCAATTTGAGTGCCAAGAAAAACCAACGCAATGAAAATTTTCGGTTTTCCTCTTCAACAACTAAGAGCCAGGGCAAAAGAGCAAAACCGATTTAAACCGTTTCACACACATGTACACATACGTACGCGTGTATGTGTATGCTTGTATATTTGTATGTGTATGTGTAAGCATTTGAACATGCTGGCAACCTGTACCTTACCCTCCCGTCCGACCCAACCCAACCCAACCCAACCCCACGCATGCTTCTGTTGTTCCTGAAGGCGCGCTCAAGTGCGCAAGAGAATAGGAAATATATTAGGTATATATGAGAAATATCGCTATTGCGACTTAATTAATATTGCCAAGGAGCGAGAGGGAGATAGGGCGAGTGAAATTTTGTGTTTTGATTTTGGCCAAGCAAAAGCCAACTGCCAAATCCACCTTTTCCCCCTTGCCCAATCATGACGCAATTGTTACTGTAATACGTGACGACCTCATTAGTTTTAAGTTTATAACCAAACCCCAACCCCAACTACCCCACCCCCCCCCAACCAACATAGCAAAGAAAAAATTATATTTTCGTTCTTGATGAAAAGAACTGAAAAACTCGCATGGCTGCCATTAATTTTTGTTTTCAACGTGTGCTCAGAGACCAGAAAGCTTAAACTCTAGCTAATGTGGTCGCACACACACACACACACACACGCACGCACACACACACACGCACGCACACACACAAAGACATCGAACGATCCTCATCGTTTTGTGGCCCCAGTCGATTCGGTCGGCTCTCATCTGAACTCATCTCTCGTCTTCTGTGTGCCGCCCTGTCTTCGTCTTCGTCTTCGTCTTTGTCTCATCCGCGTCTATTTATAAAGTCGACCAAATACAAAAATCCGTTTCAGTTTTGTAAGTATTTTTCAGATGGCAAGAGTTGCCAAGTTGGCCCAACTATAAAGTACAGTCGTCTATCTTACGTCTTACGGATTTCGTTTCGGAATGTCACATCAATAATCAAACCACTGATTTCAATGCATCGAATCGAATCGAACCGTTAAAGCAATCAAATCTTAAAGGATTATTATTATTGTTCAATGTTTTGTAATCGAATGTATTGGAATATTCCAACAGCTAGAAGACTTAAGTCAAATATAATGATTAAAGTTGGCAAAACACTTTTCAATGTCCATCAAAATAAGTCAACTTTATTCTTTAGCCAGTTTTATATGGAACAGATAGCTTAGAGATTTGAAATGTTTGCTGCAAAATCGATTTTTAAACTTTTCCATCGTTTTTTTCTAATCGAAAATGCGATCTTAAGTGAAAAAACCAGCGACTTTCAATAAAAGAAAGCTTTTAATAAGAGCAAAAAGCTGTTATTTCAAGGACTTTTCGATCTAGTTTTGTAAGCGTTCCGTGAACCTTAAACCCAATGCTGATGATGCAAAAGTATTTTCAAAACTTTTTCAACTTCTTGCAAAGTTTTTATGCTTTGTATGGATTGGATTGGATTGAATCCTTTTGTTATAGTCTCCCATCGACTTAACTTGTTTTTAGTTGAATGGTTAAATGCGAGAAATGAATTTCGCTTAAGATTTTGTTTCTTCTGTGTAATGCGAATGGAATGTGCTCAAAATTTTGTGAAACTTGGCCAAAATGTTTAGGTTTAATTTTTCCGTCGAGCTGTTTTTACGTATTTTGTGAAAAAAAAAAAAAAAACGTTTCGCTGTCTGCTTTTCTTTCGTTTTATCTTTTCTTCTGGCTATGAAGCTGCGCTCTCTCTCTCTCTCTGTCTCTGTTTTCCCGCTCTCTCTCTCTCTCTCTCTCCGTGTCTCTCTCTCTCTCTCGCTGTCGTAGACACTTTGAACTTTTAGTTGGAATGATGCCAACTCCTCACGGCGCATTCGCGATCAGCTCGACCTCAATTGGACGAATGGACGAACGGATGGACGTGTGTGTAACGTGTGGGCGGTGTGGCGGGGTGTGGCGGGTGGCAGGTGTGAGAGAGCGAGAGAAAGAATAAGAATAAAAGTCGCCGTCGCCGTCGCCGTCGCCGTCATCATCTTTGACGCTACTGCTGCTGCTGCTGCTGCTGCTGCGCTGCCCTGCTGTCGAGTCTGCTGTCTGCTGCTGTTGCTCAGCTCCCGCGCGGGGCCAACAGGCTGCGATGGTTGCTCGGCCGCTCGTGGCGCTCGGGAATCGGCCAATTCGAGTTGTTTGCCTGAATTCAGTTTTCAGTATTCAATTGGACTGCGACTGTGACTATTTCGATCGCGCCGAGTTATCCGAAATCCCGACAAACGGATCGAAACAACGCAAAACCGAGACACGAAGAGCGCAACACACACACAGACAGAGAGAGAGAGAGAGAGAGAGAGCGAAGGCGAGAGCGAGAGAGAGAGAGAGAGAGAGGTAAAACGCTTGTGTTCGCGCTTTGCGCCTTCTTCCTGCTTTCTTATTTGTTGTGCTTATGTATTTGTATTTGTTGGCTAATTGGAAAATACCGCAAGAGATTCATTTATTCAGTTTTCGGGATGGGCCAAGTCGCTTTAAGGTGGATTTCATAAGCTTTTTAGCTTATTTGTGGCACGGATAAAAACTTTACAGCATTTTAGCACACTTATAGTCAGTTTTGTATTTACACCTACTGATTCTTGTTTCAAGTTAAGACGATAGATAGGATAAGAGTTACGATATATATATAAAGTTATTATACACCCCGCTTATCTAGATTCGTTCTTCTGGTAGGGTTTTCTTGGTTGGTTTATAAATAGTATATAATGATAATGTTTAAAGCTTTTTTAAATATCAGAGTTTACGCGATTTGACTAGTTCAACTTAATAAAATCAGCAAATTCGTTAACAGATATAATATAATACTTAAAAAAAGAAAAAATGGTATAAGAAACTCAAACAAATTAAGAGAAATGAACAAAAGTTAACTTCAATTACGTCACACGGATTAAAACGTGTTGAGCAAAGTTGAGAAATTCGTATTGAAAATTTTGAAATCGATTCGCATCGACAACAAAGTCGAGAAGGATGAGATCTGGATTTGTATGTTAACACGATTGCATTAATATTAATTTTAAGTAGATTTCGACTTGAATCAAGCACAGATTTTGATTCGCGGTCATAGTGCTTAGAATACTTTCTTTTCTTTTAAGAGTTTAAGTCAAACAAATTGAACTTGTGACGCAAAAGTTTTTACCTTGATTTCTTATAGCTCTCTTTTGTTTTTTTTGCTTAATAGTATCTATCTACAATTGAAACAAAAGTTTCTGCCGATTGTGCTTCTTTTTTTTCTTTCTTTCTGTACTTGTGTTTTCAATTGTCTTTCGCAAGCGTTCTACTATGCTATTTGCAATGTACAGACAAAAACAGGACTGGCAATGCCGTCATGCCATCGCCTTGATTTGAAAGCTCGGCTTGAGTTGCGAGAGAGAGAGAGAGAGAGAGTGCAGGCGAGAGAAAGCTTCAATAGAGCCCTTTAAGATAATTCGTATTGGATACAGGTGACAACAACAACAACAACAACGACAAGAACTGTTTTCACCACACACACACACACTCATACATACATACAAACACATTGCCATGTGACTCACAATTTGATGGGGGGGGGGGGGGGGGGGGGGGGGAAAGAGGTGTGTTGGGTATGCTTCGATTCGAATCGCAGCGTTCGTTCGTTTATTCGTTCGTTGCTGTTGCTGTTTTTGTTTTTGTTGTTGTGATTGTTGAGTTACGCGCGTATTATAATGCGACAGTAACCATGGAGCCGCAAGCTCACCTTTAAGGCGAGATAAGATAAAGCTGGCAGTGTGCACCAGATTAGATACTATTAGTCGCCTATGAGGCGGAGGCGGCAGACAAAGCATGAGTTGGTCGCCAAACGCTGAGCCAGTGGTGTGACATTAACTCTAAAACGACACAAAAAAGCGGCAGAAAAATTAAAACATTTCTTTCACCACAAACTTAAACAACTAAGCAACTAAACGTTAATAGTTTGAGACATCGTTATTGCCAAGTAAGACAGTCAGTCATAAAAAATGTTATAATAAAAAAAAAAAGAAACAAGCTAAAAAGCGACGTCACGTTTTTATCCATTGGTTTTTCACAATTTTTCATCTGCAGCTGGTTTACTTTGTGCTTAAATGTGTATGTGTGTGTGTGTGTTTGTGTATATCTGTTGGCGCGATTTTATACTAACAAATTTCGATTCTATGTATTTTTAATTTTAGTCCAAGGTTTGAAACAACAACAACAACAAGAACGGCCGCAACTATAAACGTAATTTAAGCAACAAAGAAGGCGCACAACGCAAAAAACAAAGTCTTCAACGACTAGAGAGAGAGAGAGAGAGAGAGAGAGAGAGCGGGAGAGAGCGGGAGAGAGCGGGAGAGAGCGGGAGAGCAGACAGCAAGTGTAAGAAGACAGTGACAGCGAGTGACACAGAGAGAAAGAGAGAGAGAGAGAGAGAGAGAGAGAGAGCGAGTGTTAAGATCGAAAAAGACAGGAGAGGTGAACGTTGCACCCACCACCCACCCAAACCCCCCACACCTGCCGTTTACAGCCAGCTGAAGCTTTGGCAATAAGAAAATTACGCATACGCCGTGTGAAGCGCAATCGCAATCAAAAACAACAAAAAAGTACACCAAAGAACACCAAAAACAAAGAAAAGAAAAAAAAAACAACTAACCCAAAAGCCAAACAACAATAACAGATTAATAATTGAATAAAACGTTCGTAGCGTTCCCTTCATCATCAATGTTTGTTTGGCCAACAATATTGTAAACATTTAAAACTAACAACAACAACAACAGCAACAACAAGGCAGCAGGAAGCAGTTGACAGGCTTAGTTTTGGATAGCCTGAGAACCACCGTGGTGGTGCAATTATCAAACTGTAGCCGGCTAATAACTCAGGTAAGCAATCGAAAATTGTTCAACTATTTTTTAAGTTACACAAAGTTTGTTCATTTACTGTTTGATTAAGAAATTCGAACTTTTGAAAGATTTTTCAAAAAAATTATTGTTGAAAATTTGTAAAAGCTTCGATATTTGAAAGCTTGAGCTTTAACTACTTAAGCTTTACTCTATGAGCAAACAGCTTTAGGGATTGTGAAAAAATCCTACAAAAATATTGAAAAGAAGTTTGACATCAGAAATATTATATATATATATATATATATAAAAGTGTTAATAATAATAGTGTTTAAACTAGCTTTAAAGCTTTGAAGAACGGAGCTTTAAGGAGTTTGAAAAGAGCTTTTGAAAGCTTTTTATTAAAGCTTTACTGAGAACATACTGTTGGATAGTAAAGAGGATTTGAAAAATGATTTCGAACAGTTATGACCATATTTTTTATTTGATAGGATCTTTAAATTTAATTTGTTTGAATCCTTCAGTCTTCAATCACAATTTAGACACCTTTTTTTTCAGACATTTGAAAACTTTCACAAGCTTCACAGGACATCCAAATGTTCTACTACTTACAAAAGTTTTCGCTTTGGTAATCAAAAACGATCATCATCATTGTTATCAACTGCTTAATGGCTTGCTTACTTTAACAGTTCTTCAAAAGAACACACACACACACACACACAGAAACACTTGTATGCGATGTAGAACTCGTGACCAAAAAGCCCAGCCAGTTGCTAGTTTCGGCCAGTCTTATCAAAGAGCCAACAAACAGTTCAAAACTTAAAGCTTGCTCAACCCACAAACCGGGAATCATTTCAACGTTTGTGTACCATCAACACACTCATACACAGATGTGTATCTATGTATGTGCGTGTGTGTGTGTTAGTTAGAGATGGACAAATCGTAACACAATATATATCTTCTATACAATTGTTTGTTCTATAAAAGATATTTGTTCTCTCGAAATTTGTATAAAAAAAATGATAAGAAGGTTGATTTATTCAACATATATAGTTCTACTATATATATATATATATATCGATTAGTTGATTCTGATTCATTTGTGCCTTACTTATTCGACGATATGGAAGCTAGTTTACGCACAGATATATTAGATAAAATAACTAAATAAATAAATAATATGCAAAGTTTTGAAATATGTTCTTAATTTAAGCACGAATTACTTAAAATGAGTTTAAGGTACTTAAAGAAAGTACAAATAGACTTGAGCCAAGTAAATTTTTACTCAAATTAGGTAAGACTTTCCCGACTTTTTTCTTAAAATAAAATAAATTAATATTTAGTTTTTCATTTTTTTTTTAATATTAAAATATTTGATATAATAATTTATTTTTCCAAGCCATTTGAATTCTATTATGCAAAAGATAAAAAATCTTGAAAAAGTTTAGAACTTGTGTGTTATTCATGATGATACATCATGCTCGTTAATACATACATACATACACATTTAATGTAACTTCAAAAGAGAAAATTTTAAAAAATTTCCTTTTTGAAAAACGATTTAGTTATAATAATAATAATCTTAACTATTTTCGCAAAGAATTTGGAAATCAACTTTCATTATTCGTGTTCCCAAGTGATGTATGTGATATTTGATGATACATCATTCTCGTATGTACGTACATACCTGCATACTTTATGGAACTCAAACATTTAATTCTATATTGAATCAACCGACTGTTTTGCACTTATATATATATATATATGTATGTATGTATGTATGTATGTATGTATGTATGTATGTATGTATGTATGTATGTATGTATGTGCCCCCAAAACACGCCCCAGAGAGCACTTGGGCTCACTTATATTTTACTTTATTATTATTATTTTTTTTTTTATCAGCGGCTTATCAGTAAATAATTCCACCTGTTGCAGCAGACAGCGGAAGGGGGGGTGGGGGGCGGGGGGGGGACGAATGGGTCGACGTCTGCCTCGTGGAGTAGCGCTTAAGTGTTTGTGTGTGTGTGTGTGTGTAGATAACTTCAGTCAGGTGTCGTTTAGAGGCGCGTACAAAGCAACGCTTATTTTATACTATATATCTATATATATATATATCTATCTGTACACACACACACACACACACACACTTAAAGATACATTTGTATCTTTTGTGAGCCGCTTCTCTCAGCACTTACCATACATACATACATATGTAGATATATATATATATATATGTGTGTGTACATGGACTTAAGTATCTCGTAGTGCTTGTTGAGTAAAAAATTGTACGCTTCTGTTTGTCGTTGCTCAGCAGAAAGCCTCGGAAGCCAGTGGCTGGCTCATTGTCAGTGGATTTCATAGATAACAACAAGCACTTACACACACACATAACCACACACAAGCACACACACACACATACACAGTGGTTTATAGTCTGCGATTCAGTTGGGTTTCAGTTGGTATTCTTTTTTTTTTTAATCTTATCTTATAACTTGAGTCGACATCGTTTACCATTCGAATGCTGACGCTTTGCGACAAACACATATACATACAAACAAACACACACACACACACACACAGACACGGACATGACCCAATAATGTGCACGATAATTTGAACATTTTCTTTATTATTTTAAGGTTAATTACAAGGAAATCAAATCTGGAGCAAAGCATTCAATTGTGCTGCCTTTTTTTATCCTCTGAAGGAGCTTAAAAGTTTTGGTCTAAAGCTCAAGCAAGTACAAGCTTTTTGATTAAGTGGACAAGAGAAAAAGTTGCTTTAAAGCTTATCTCTCAATGTCACTTTGATCTCGCGATTATCCCAAGTTAGTGAAAGAGACGCAAAGAGAGGAAGAAATAGAAAAGAGAGAGAGAGAGAGGGAGAAATAGAAAAAGACAGAAAGAGAGAGAGAGAAAGAGAGCTTTTATTATTTATATTTTATGTCTCGTTCTGTCTGTTTTTGTTTACCTGCTCCATTGCCAATTATCTTAAAAGTTAAGTTTAGATTGTATTAATCAGTTCGAAACAAATATTAAAACAATAAAATTTCATTGCACTAAATCTTCTTGGATTTCAATCAAGATTTAATCCTTCAAAAGCTAAGCGATATTTATTATCATTGTTTAATATTGTTAAGCAATTAAAAGTACACAAAGCTTTAAGTAATTATCTACTTAAACCCAACAAGGTCGATTGCTAAAGATACAGTTTAACATAGCTTACATACTATATTATATGTAAACATGAGAAGCGCATCCAAAAAGCTTGACTTACACATACCCTGTCATAAGTGAGAGAACACATAACATTTGTAAAGCTCAAACTAAACCTTTAAGCTAATGGTGGTCACTGGAAGGCTGGAAATTCTAGGGTTACCAATCTTCATTTAGAGAATGTAAAATTCTCGAACAGCTGGGATTAATAAAATTGTTGGCGGTCAAAGATAAAGCTTGAAGAGTGAATGATGGCATTCTTCAATTTAATGGCAATTCCTTGACGGACTATTCAAAAGCTTTTGTTTAAGCTTTGGAATGGATGAACTTGTGTTTCTTTGAGTAGACATAAAAGCTTTAGAGCTGAAACGCCATACAAAGTCGTATATGACATGTAAAATTAAGCTCTAAGAGTTGAAGGTGTCTTTAAAGAAGCTTTTGTCAACGGAAACAGCATAGAGAGTGACTAACGGTATACTACTTTGAGAGAGTGACTAACGGTATACTAAATTGAGATTTTGCAGCTGAAGCAAAAATCAATAGCAAGCTTTGGCGATCATCAGACTGACCTTTAAATATATAAATTAAATAGTTACTATTTTCAATAAGAACCAAAAATTATAAAAAACAAAGATTTAAATACACACACATACACACACATACACACACATACACACACACACACACACACAGAGAGAGAAATAAACACGAGTACTTTGCTAACAGGCAAAGAGCACAAACCGCGTGTGGGGCAAACACAATGAGCTCAGTTTATAAATAAAATGCATGCACAGACTTAAACATACACACACACACACACACACACACACATATATATATGAACATACAATATATATATATATACATACATACATATGTACATAGAAACAAAAATGCATTAAACCGAGAGTGCAACTCCAGCGTTCAAGTTGGTGTTATGACATCCTCGTTAACCGCGTTCGCCTCACCTCCCGCCCAGCCCCGCTTCGACAGCAGAAACGAAAACGTTGTTTTTGTTGTTTTTGTTTTGTAAGCGCAGCAGCAACAAAGTAAGGGTTGAGAGCTGATGGGAGGCTGCAGCCGAAGAGCCGAAGAACCAAAGAACGAAGCTCAAAGCAAACTGAAGACTGAGGCAAGCAAAACAAAACACCAACAACACTAACAACAACACTAACAGAAGCGAAAATGTTTTGCAGATACGAAACTTAATCCGAAATAAACTGACATATAGTATACCCTAAGTAAAGCATAAAGTTATATGATTAATTGATTTTGATTGATGATATGATTTTCTAATAACTTAAACAGATTCTTTTCTGATAAAGAGAGAATGAGAAAAGCTAATTTATTTATGTGTATAAATTACCCTTAACATCAGCTTTATAGTATGTAGGGATGCCATTTATAAGCCTGCTTTTGGGATACAGGGTATTCAGATATTCAACTGTAAATATGTATAAAATACATATGCATATGTATGTGTAACAAAAGTTCAAACTTAAACGCATATGAAACAAGAAACAGCCAAAGATCACATAAACTTGCAGATCAAAATCCTTATTATCATCACATATTTAATTGCGATATCGATTATTAGACAAGCTAACCAAACAAAATTTGCCTTTGATCGATTGTTACCAAATAGTTGGTCGATCCTTGATGCTCAACAAGGAAAATATCTTCGGAGAATTAACATGATGGCGTTGTGTTAAAAGTGTCATACGTGTATGTATGGGTGGCTGTGTGTTAGTGTTTGTGTGAGAGAGAGTTTTATTCTGAGTCGCCTCCTGCTGGCAAGCGTGGCCTCTTCAACCGTTGTATTTCGCTTCGTTTAATTTCGCCCTGTTTGCATTTTGCTCCATTGTAATTCGCCGCCTTTTGCGCCTCTCTCACTCACACACAGCCTACAGTGCTTTGCTCTCCCGCTCACACATGCGCGCTCGTCATCGTCTTCGATGCGGGGTTGTTGTTGTAAACTCGGTTTTAAGCTTTAATTACGTTTCATGTACACTAGCACACACACACACACACACACTCACACAACCGTAGACACGAACACACGCTGACTTCTGGCAGCGCAAACAGACGGACCCATTCAGTCTCAGTCCCAGCATTGTATGTGTGTGTGTGTGTGTTCTATATGAGGGCAGCTGGTGGAGGTCGGGGCGGCGCAGTTGTTGAGTTGTTGTTGCTTGTTGGCCTGCGCGGTATTCCTATTTTTGTTTGCCCGTCGCTGACGTTGCCGTCGCTCTTGCTGCTGTTGTTGTTGTTGTTGCAGTTGTTGTCCAACGGTACTTCTGAGCGCCAGCTATTATTTGCTCGAATTCAGTCAAGCTTTGTGCTTCGTCGCGAAGTTGTCGTCGTCGTCGTTGTCGTTGTCGTCCCGTTGTTGCACCCAAAAAAAAAAAACAAACAAACCAAAAACCACCCAATCTACTATCTAGTCGAGCTAACCACCCAACCGCAGTCGGTTGCCGACGGTTTTTGTTCTCGTTTCGCTCGCTTCTTCCTCGCTCGGTTGTGTGAGTGTTATTTTAGTTTAGTATTTTTCTTTTTTTCGCCGGCTTTGGCGCGGCCTCAAAACGTGAGTACATTAAATGCGCGCGCGAGAGAAAGAGAGTGCGGGAGAGATGTAGAGTGTATCTGTGTGTGTGTGTGTGTGTGTGCGTGTGTGGAACGACACGCTAATCTCCAATGCGAGATTAGATATAAAGTTCCCTTTTTATTTTTTATTATTGTTTTATTCTGGGCCTGCATTCTGTTTTATATATATACATATGTATATAAAATATACGCATATGGATATTTATACACATACGTATTCAGATGCCTTCGTTTTTGAGTTTGACAGCTGAGCTTTGAAAGCTGCGCTCAAGCCCTCCCCACACAACACAGCACAACACATAAATACTAACCAAAAAAACGTTTCACTTAGCTTTTGAGCAGCTGAAAGCTTCAATTGAAGCTCAAAGTCTGTGACTTTAACCCCCGCCTCAACCGTTTCGAGCGCTCACAAATCGTACTGCAGTGCAAAATGTTACCAAATCGATAAAAAGCTTTAGCGCTTATCAATAAAAGAAACAACAACAATATAAACAAAACACCAACAACTTAGCCAACGTCCCGCTGCCCACTTAATTGGCCCTCAAAACAAAAACCATCATCGAGGATTTCGTGGAAGTGCACAACTGTTGGTTGGCTGCTATCTGAGTGGTTGGGTGCAGATGGGTGGTGTACTTGGAAGGAGGGTGAGGGTGAGGGTGTGTGTGTGTGTGTGTGTGTTGACTTTTAGAAACGTAGCTCGAAGCGAGCCAGGTCGTTAGCTGCGTCGCCAGCTTATCACACACACACACACACATACGCACACATGCATACATGCATACATACATATAAGCACGCATATGTCTCCTAAAAGCGTTTGTATGTATTTGTATATCGCCTTATCAATAATTGGCGTTTTTAATGTCTTCCCTAATAAAAAAAAAAAGTTGTTGGAAAATCTGCTCGCCGGGAAAGCTTTATTATATCATATTATGACTAAGACTAGGAACAAGAGATCAAAAACTTAGCAATTGGGATAGAAAAGATTCTTTTAAGATTCTTTTAACATCTAAATTTAAGATATTTAAAAGACAAACTCAAATTCCACCTTCCTCAAAAAGTATTTCTGGGAAAAAAGAGATGGTTAGCTAAAAACGATGATATATTTGAAACGTTATTGATAACTTTAAGGTCGTTAAATATTTTTGAGCTCAGCTACAAATTAGTAAAATATATATGTATGTGTGTATATATATATGTGTATTTTTTGCAGCTTCAAGACGTCTAGCAAACGGCTGAAAATGGAAAAGACTCCCCGGTATACGCAGCGGGAGCGTAATATGGTGCTCGGCTATGCGGCCCAGTACAAGGATGTGATCGAGAACAAGCGCACCGATGCCGAGTCGAATCGCAAAAAGGACGAAGTGTGGCTACAGATAGCCAAGGAGTTCAACTCGAAGGTCTATCATCAGCGCAGTGCCAAGCAGCTGCGTCAGCTCTACAAGAACATGAAGCTGCTGCTCAAGAAGGATCTGTGCGGCGAGGACAAGGGCAATCGTTCCTTTATGGATCTACTCAACACCCTCTCGCAAAAGGATTCGGTCGCCCAATATATTGCCGAACAAATGTCACCGGATGGCGCCGGCAGTCAAGCGAATGGCAATGGTCGCCATTTGGCCGATGATTATGAGGATTCAAAGGTACGCCGATATGTATGTATGACTGATGTTCGGTTTTTAAATATTTTTTCAACTAAGTACCCAATACTACACGAATAACGAGAGCTTTTGTGCTTTTGTAGCTTTAAAGCTTGTCGCAGCGAAGCCATACTATTCGGATAAAAGCTTGCTAAAGTTTGCAATACCTTCGCTACTTTATCAGTTAGAAACATACTTTTCGATACTTTTCAAAAAGCATTTAAAATTAAAAGCTTTTTGAAAACTGCTTAAGCTTTGATCGCAAACGAAATGAGAGCATATTAAAAAGCTTTAAGTAATTTGCTTAATCTTTGACTCAAAGCTTTAAGTGAGCTTCAACGAGTTTAGAGAATATTTTAGAGCTTTGAAAAGCTTCAAGTTATTTGCTTATGCTTTGACTTAAAGCTCAAAGCAAACCTTAATTGATCAAACATTTTTGAAAAGCTCAAGAAAGCAACAAGGCTTTGTATAAGATTTGACTTAAAGCTTTACAGGAATTTATTCCCTTAGCAACAATCAATCAAAAGTTTGACTTGGTTTGACTTCACTTTTTCTTGGTTTCCATCAAACAGCTAGAAACTTTTTTTTAAAGCAAGATTAGATTCAAGATTTTATATCGTGAGTCTTTGAAACAATATATGCTATATAACATATAAATAACTCCCGTTGAAATTAATAATATACTATTAACTTAAGAGCTAAAGATATTGAGAACGTATATTAAATGTAAAGCTTTTGAAAGCTTCTTTAAGTTTGTGTCTTTCTAATAAACAAATGTTTTCCTCGTTTTTGGACAGCTGCCCATGTATGAGAGAATGGATACGGAAGTCATAATGATTAAATCGGAGACAATAAGCGATAATGAGCAGACGGAGAATGGTATGGATTGTATGGATGATGATGACGACGACGATTGCCCCATACCGAAGGCGCCCGAGGTATGCCTCGAGGAGGAGGATGACGAGGTGTTATTTGCCACAGATCTGCGTCAGTTGCAGCAACAAAATGCTGCCAATTCATTGCTTAGCTGCAATATGGCCAATGGCATATGCACCACAATCACCACCAACAACAACAACAACAACAACAGTGATCCACTGCCACGTGCAGCAAGTTCACCGGTTTGCTCCACCAAAACCTCAATCTCATCCACGGAAAGCTATATATCAGGTGGTGCTCCAAAGGCAACTTATCCACTGGTTGGCAATATTCGTGTTGGCGCCTTTGCCAGCATCAACAAAACCCTGCTTAATGGCTCCATTAACAGCAACAACAACAACAGTGGCAACAACAGTGGCAACAACAGTGGCAACAACAGTGGCAACAACAACAACGGCAACAGTTGCAACAGCAATGGACAGCTGACAGCGGAGCAGATGCAACAACATGTGCTGTTGAACGGTTTGGGTTTGTCGGCCGTGCAACATCCGACGCCGCATTCGTTGCAGGCTGCCATAAATGCGGCAACGAGCGGTGTGGGCAGTTCGAGGCATGCAACGCAAACGTTGCAATTGCCACGTTTGGCACGTAGTCACAATACATCGGCAACAGCAACAACGACGACAACGGCGGCGGCGGCAGCAGCAGCAGCAACAACAGCAGCAGCAGCAGCAGCAGCCGCCGCAACAGCAGTAACAACAAATGGTGGCAACAACAGCAATAGCAACAACAACAACAACAACGGTGTTCAATTGCTGCTCAATGGACGCGACAAAATACAACAACAGCAACATCAACATCAACACAGCAACAACGGCTTAAGCGATAGCTTCAATGGCTTCAATTTACTTAATCTTGCCAGCATTCACAACAACAACTGCAACACCACTGTTAACAATAACAACAACAACAACAATAACAATAACAACAGCCACAACGTCAGCAACAGCAGCAGCAGCATCAACAATCTGAGCAACAGTTCCCGCGGACAACACAATGAATACATGAAGTCGTTGGCCTTGGAGGAGCAACAACGAAAGATTGAGCTGCTGAATGCCCAGATTGAGTATTGGAAAACGTTGACCAAGAAGCTTAATTCGAATGCCGGACACAATCCAAATCCGGCTTGCGTTTGCCACTTTCCGGGCAATATCGATATGGCTGGTAGTGGCGCTGGCAGTGCAGCGACATCTACCGTCAATGCATTGCAAACGCAATCGAACAGCAGCTAGTCCGAAGCAAACGTTGGCGATCCAGATCCCGAACCTGAACTCGAGCCAGATCCTGATCCTGATTTAGATACCGATGGCAGCAGCGTTCTTGATCTTGATAGTGTCGATAGCAATAACAATAACAACAATAACAGAAACAACAATCGCAACAACAATAACAATGATAGCAGCGACATCATATCCATTGTGAACATTGAAGATGATGACGACGAAGATGAGTTAACGCTGTCCGATGATGATAATGGTGATGGTGACGATGATGATGATAATGATGATGATGATGATGATGGGTTGGACTTAAGGTTGCCCGATGTTGATGATGATGATGAAGATGATGACTCACAGGATGCCTTGGTCAAAGATGTCGGCGTTGTTGGCGGCTTATCGCCGCCATCGTCACAAGCATCGCCAACAACGACGCCGATGCCAGCGAAGCGCGCCAAGCGCCACATAACGGTGCTGCCAGTAGCAGCTGCTTCAGCGTTGCTACTGCAACTAGCACAACAACAAGAACAACAGCCAAATGCATAGTGAGTTAGAGCTAAGAGCTAGGGTTGCTAGGGTTGCCAGGGTTGCCAGGGTTGAGCCCGGGACTTTTCTTTTGTGTCTAGTTGAGGCATGGTTTGAAAACGATCGTGTCGCCATTTTGTTTTTTTTTTGTACTTCATTTTGCCATCAACATAAATATTTACTTTCATTATTAGCTTTTATGATATACAAACATACATATATTTATTTATGCCTAGTTTTGTGTGCCAAAAAAACAAACAGTTAGAGAAAAGAAGAAGCAGAAAGTTTTTTTCTCACTTTTCTAACTTTTTTTTAAGAATTTTATTTGCCATTTAATGAAATGCTTGCCAAAATTATAATTTTAAGCATTAACTTATTGCTTAACAAGAACCCAGCTTGCTATTATTATTATTATTATTATTATTATTTATTATTTATGTGTTTTATGTTTTAACTAATTTTTTTTTATTATTATAATGTTTATTTACCTTAATAGATATAATTATAAATTTAGCTGTTTAAGTTTTTAAGTGCTGTTAACCAAAAGAAAAATGCAACGAAAGGCCCAAAAAAAAAACAAATATTATTTTTCACTGTAAATTTTACCTTAAATTACACAACACAATCAATTGTCGTGTAAAAAACAAAAAACCAAAACCAAAAACAAAAAACTAACAAACAAATAACGAAAACTGTACAAATGTGGTTCCTAATCTAGTCCTTAAAAAAGCAAAAAATAAGAAAAACTGTTTTAAAAAAAAAATATGGAAAATTTTCAATTGTTATGCATAAAGCGCAACTTGTTTAATTTTTTTTTTTTTTTTAAATCTATACATACATTTATATATATGTACATAGAATTTGTGTATTTCTTTTTACATACATACAATATATATATATGTATATATATATATATATTTAAATGTTCCCCCTTTCCCAAAACCCTCCAAAGAATTGTAGCTAATTATAGTATATTGTACTTAAAAAACCATAAAAACAAATCCCCGTTTTATTACCGTGTACAGAATGTAAGAAGTGTGTCTGTGTGTGTGAGAGAGAGAGAGAGAGAGAAGAGAGCAATTTGCTAGTCGCCGCTGCATAACTATTCTTTAGTCTAGCATAAACAAACACAAACAAACAAACAAACATACAAAGTTGCTATTAAGTTATGCATTTGCATATGCTGCTGGTAATTATTTATTTAACAACATATGTGTAAAAAATATTGCCTAAATGTAACCACAATTTACCAAAAAAAAAAACAACAAAACAAAACAAAATATTTATACAATTTTTGTAAACAAAACAAATTAATAAAAATCCAATGAATTTATTTGGTGGCCTTGTTTAAAAATTTGGTTTTTCTTAAAGCGTAAACTGAAGTTATGTTTTTTTCACATATTTGAATTTGGCGCGTCTACAGCACAAAGCGTTGCCAGATAGTTGGTCTTCGCAGCTCACGCAGCAGAGTGCTGCCTAATTGCGTTTCTGTTATCGACGATAGCAGTGACCATTATATTCTTATTTAAATGCAAATAATTATTGTTTAATATTCTCGCTACATAAATAAAATAATATCCAAGAATAAATGTATATTGTGCCGACCAATCGGGTGAAATATTATGAATGGAAGGGACTGTGACTGTTGTGCATACTCGTGACAAGTAACGAGTACTCAACCGTTGCGCATCTCCAGCTGCGCTTATGTACATAAATATAAGCAATTTGCTTGTGTTTGCAATAAAATGGCAACAACTTATTTGATTTCGATCAATTGAATTGAAGTAATCGCGTTATCTGTTAGATGCACACCTCTCATCGCTATGGCGGCCAACAACAAGCAACGCTGCGCGCATGTGTAGAGCGAGAGCGAAACTCGCTCATTTTGCATACACAACACAGCTCTCTGGAGGCTTACAGCTGGGAGCAAATCACAAGTTGGCGGGGGTGATTTGCAAATTTTTTTTTTTGTGTTTTATTTATTACTCATCCGCCAGCAGCGAGTATGCAATCATCGAAAGGTTTGTAAAAACCAGGTCCAGTTACAGATCCAAGTTCGTGCTCGTTGCATATGCGCAAAAATTTGTTGCTGCGCTTACAACAGACTCGCATACCATCAAACAAACACACATATGTGCAATTTGTTGTGGGCGACGCAACAGAATAAAAAATAATAATAATAAGTGAATGCGCGAATTTAATACACAAAATCAAAAGTGTATGTGTGTGAGTGTTTATTTAGCGACAAGCAAAGCAGTTTTGAGTTGAGCCCGCAAGGAGCAAAACGTTTGTTGTTATACATAATTACAACGTCAGCTGTTAAGCGAAGTTGATGCCCGGCTTTCATCTCAATGAAATGGGCGAAATGGTCTTGGACGCCATCGATGACATCGGCGTGGTCGATGTCTACGATTTGGCATCGGATATTGGCAAGGAATATGAACGGATAATGGATCGCTATGGCACCGATGCCGTTAGCGGCCTCATGCCCAAGATTATCAATACGCTGGAGCTGCTGGAGGCGCTGGCCACAAAAAATGAGCGTGAGAATACAACCATACAGGGCTTGCGTGAGAAAATCGCGCAGCTGGAGAGCGAAAAGCTGGAGAAGGCCGAGTTTCGGCGTCGCTTCGAAAAGGAACTCGAACTGATTGAGGAGCAATGGCGCAGCGAGACCAATGAGCTGGTTGATCTAGTCTCGTCGCTGCAGGATGAGAACAAGCGGCTGGTTAAGCAAACACAGGATCTGCAATCTTCATCCGCACATAGTTCCGGACTGGGCGCGAGCCTAACCGAGAGCATCATCAGCATGACCAACAATGAGCTGCACAGTGCTTTGTCCGATACCCAGGTGCTGCAACGTCTCAAGGAGCAGATATACAAGCAGCGCGACGAGTTGAAGCAGCGTGAACGCGAACTCCAGGACAAGTACAGCGAGCTGGAGCATGTAAGTGCTGGACTAAAGGGTTGAAGAAACTTATACTTATAATTCGATGCTTTAATTGTCTTTCTTTCAGGTCAACATTCAAGCGGAACGCCTGAAGGCCTCGGAGCGGGATACGCGTCGTCGGCATAAGCTGATGCAGGCTCAGGTAAAGACGCTGTGCGAGGAGCGTGCCGATTTTCTGGCACAGCTGCAGGATCAGTGCCGTGAGATCAATCAGTTGCGCAAACGTTTGGGCCTAGCCGAAAAGGAGAACGAAGATCTGGTCCAGTCCTACGATGATGATCAAAATGATCCGAATCGGCCACGCTATACGACGCGTGAGCTTAAGGAGCTAATCAGTGAGCGGGACGAGCTGCTCACAACCATTGATAACCTCAACGAACAGCTTGCGGAGCTAAAGCCGGCGCCCAGCACCAAACGCTCGCGTCAAATCTCCAGCTCCGATGACAGTGACGATGATGATGATGATGATGACAACGAGCCGGATGACGGCGTTGAAGCCGATGTCGATGATGATGATGACGATGTGTCGGGCGAGACGTGCGTATATAAAAAGAAAAAGAAAATCAATACACAAGCAAATTTTAAGGGGCTAATTAATTCGAATCGTTACTTGTAATGGTTAGAAACTAAAATTGTTTATAGCCTTGCCAAGGGTGTTATGTGTTATTATGCTGTTAGATAGAGTCAACTTTGACCCCATTTGTTGTACGTATAGCCGATCAGCATTAATGACAGTCCCATTAACATTACCACCTGTCTGTTTCAAATTACAATTAGTTCCTTAATGATTTTCACCATTACCATTAAGCTGTTTTGATAAGAGTTTTATTGCAGATAGTACAAATGTTTAAAATCATTAAGATCCGACCACTTTATCATTAAGTTACGTATAGTTAGATCCGAGCATTATATCATTAAGTTGCTTATCGTATTAGATTGTTACATTTTTTATTTTTCGTTTTCAGAAAATTATTTTCAGTTGAAATTTACATTCTAATATCAATTAAAAATGGTCAGAAAGCGGTATTAGTTGTATGAAGTTGATATTTAGTATTAAGTATAATATATATATAGCATTAAGTATATATATATATAGCACCAACAGCCAAGTTGATAAGGCCATATATGTCTGTGTGTCCGTATAAACGCATCGATCTAACGAGACTTAAAGCGCTAAAAACTTAGGGTTTGATATGAAAGCTAGGTCAGATGAAGTTTTTTCTGCTTTAAATGTGTCAAAGATATCTACAAAAATCTTAGATTTTAAATTTACATTGAAAAGTTTGATTGAAAATTGATTAGCTGGGAAAACTTGATGAAAATCGACTAAGAAATGTTTAAAATATTAAGTAATAATGAATATTACTTAAGCTGGCAGAAGCAAGCTTAGAATTGTCGTTAAGGGAATATCCTATTTACGCTTCCATCAACGAAACTCTCCTTACCTATATATATATATATATATATATGCTACTTTAATGATTGACAGAAATCGAGATTCGATTATGTTGAAATTTTAACTATTTTGCTATTAGGCCAATAACATAAATGTGTGTGTTTTGTTCTTAGGCCACCTGGACACGATGCGCCCGTACAGGGACCATTGCCCTATGAGCCAGATGATGCACCCTGGAAAAAGAGCTCAGAGTCGGGCATACGCAAGTTGTAAGCCTTTGAAATGAAATTTGATATTTGAATGTGCAATTAATAAGTACATTGTTGTGTTTGTTGACTAATTTTGTTGTTGTTGTTGTTGTAGTTTCCGTAAGCTGTTCTCGGATCCAACGGATGGCAGCAACACATTCCCGAAACGTTCCTTGGCCACGCTCTCGAAGATGGCGCTGTCGGCAACGCCCGGCAGCAGCACCAGCACCAGCGGCATCGAGCCGAAGTAAATGCCTTTATAAGCTTAAGAGCCATATGACGAGCAATTCAATCATTGTTCTCATTTCATTCATTTGATTATTGATTGATTGCGGTTTGATTATTGATTGTGGTTGTTTTTTTTTTGTTGTTGTTTGTTGTGTATATGACTTTATTTCATTTTTTTATTTTTTGTTTATTTATTTTTAGTCCCTGTCTGTCCTTTGCTATTGTTTATATGCTCGTTAAGTATTTACCAATTTCTTATTATTTAATGTACATAATTAACATATTTGATTGCTGTGCTATCATAATCATAAGTTGTTATCTCTATTTTACATAATTGTTTTTACAATGTTTTTCTTTTGTTTGTTATTATTTGTATTTGTTAAATTCAACTACTGACTTCATGCCACTTGCTTTGAATTGTTTTATGTTTTACTAACTATACTAATGTGTGACCAAAAACAAAAACAAAAAACAGAGATCAACAAAATATATGGTATACGGATTCCTTTTCGAAACCGAACCACATACAAACAAACAAACATACATTCTGCATAATAACTAGTTACTTATCTTTCCATTTACATACATATGCATACACACATATACATTTATATATCGTAAGACATACATATGCAATGTTCCAAAGAACACAAAATTGTATGCGGGTTTTTGCAGGCAAGTCTGAGAGTGAGTTTTGAAATAGTAGTAAAAAAAAAAATAATATCAAAAAATTTAACCAATTAGCAAACAACAAAAAAGAAAAACATACTATATAGTGTTTACTAAATAAATAATACCCAGGAATTGTAGAAACGCAATATATGTCAAATATTCAAATAGATATTCAAATTGTGTGTATTTTGGATATATTTCTCTACTCAAAGCAAACTAACTTAAAGAAAAAAAAAAAAAATAGAATTGATGACAAATCTTAGCCAAGGTACATTTACAATATCCCCATTTTAGGACAAGTTAACAAAACATTTCTAGTTAATATTACCATAAACTATACACCACTAGTTGTATTTTCTCTCGCTCTCTCTCTCTCTCTGTCTCTCTCTGTTTTACTTACTGTGTGGTGTATGTGTAACTGCATCTCGCTCTAACCTTTTAGCAATCTCGCTTTTTATAGCAGTTGCCCCAATCGGCCTTATACCATAGACAAAGATGCAAAATTAATTATTTATAAATATATTACGAACAATATAAATTAACAAATTAATTAATAATTAGCCAACGTTGAATTGTAGCTGATTGTTGAAACAAGAAACAAATTTGATTAATTATTAATATTTATGAATAATCAGAGATGAAACTTAAAAACCAATCAAAAGCGTTAAGTAAAAAGTTGTTTTAGCCGCAAATTTTAATCAAATATTGAGACATTAATTATGACAAGTTGTTACCAATATTATTGACACTATGTACCAAATACATATATAGTATACTAGCTTAACAAACGATTATAGTGCACAAATGTTTGTTGCATTTTCTACAGTTTAACATCCTAACTTAACATCCTTAAAAAACCTTAGAAGTACGATTTTATTTTGTTGCGTTTGCTTAACATATTTTCATGCTTATTGGCTGCTAATCTTTCGCTCTCTTCATACCATAATAATATAATATGCGGTACAGCTCGGAGACAAGTCAAAACATTACATATCAGTTTTCCTTTTGGGTGTTTTGGGAATTTTGGGATTTCCTGCCAAGCAACGCGAGTAATGTACCAAAGAGACGGAATTCAGAACAGTAAGAAAAATCGCACACAACTCATCATCAGCATATCTGGGCCATGAAATCCGCATTACTTACGTTTTTTACTATATAATTTGGCATGATGATAATTTTAGCAAGCAGAAAAAAAGACAAAAATGTTTAATGAACAAAATAAAAGTGGTGGAACTGGCAATGAGCAGCAGCTGGAAGATGGATTTGGAGGAGATTGTTCGATTATTTGTATGAAGTATTTGGAAGACATTCGAGTATTTGTATGAAGTATTAAAGCTATTTACTATATTATACTACTATGATACAATACATATATATATTTATATACTAAACTAATCCATTTGTCACGCACGAAATCTGCAAATTACTTCTTATATGTACATATGTATGTAAATCGATGAAATAGTACGTGAATTTTCAAATGATGACTGAATAATAATTCCATGTTTTTCGATTTGAAATGTTTGTTTATTCATTTGGTATTGAAATTACAAATTTGGTGTGATTTGAAGATTTCAATTTCTGTGACAAAAGAAAAAGCATGATGATAATGTTAATTAAATTTATATACACATATACATATACATATACATATATATATACTAGACTTTATGAAAATACAAATCGATTAACCAAATAACGCAAAATGTTTAAATAATATACATTATACAAATAAATATACATTAAATAAAAGTTGTGGCAAAAAACAAACCTTCCAATAATAAACAAATGTTTTATCATATTCTAATGGGCTGAGAAGAATCAATAAAAAGTTTCATCAATCGAATAACTTCGTACATTTGGTACATTTTCAGTGTCAGTGTGTATTGGGTATTGAAAGAATCGCTCTCGTCAATCCTAAGAGTTTCATCACTAGAATAACTTCGTACATTTGGTACATTTGGTACATTTTGTCAGTGTGTATTGGGTATTGAAAGAATCGCTCTCGTCAATCCTAAAAGTTTCATCACTAGAATAACTTCGTACATTTGGTACATTTTGTACATTTTGTCAGTGTGTATTGGGTATTGAGAGAATCGCTCTCGTCAATCCTAATTTAATTTGTACCAATTAAAAGTCGTTTGCTCGTTGAAGTTTTTAAAACAACAACAAAATACAGTCAGGGCCGGGGGCCCAAAAAGGACCACCCCCTCGACCTGTCATTGTTTTGAGTAAAGATATAACTGTCCTTCCTAGAAATACCTATTGCTGAAATTTTGTTATTTTTTACACAGACAGATTCGAAATGAAGCAAATAAGCCGCTAAAAAAAGTTCCGAGTTCCAGATTTTGTTGTTATCGATAACATGTGTGCATCGAATACGAGATGAATTATCGATAATCTCAAATATGGCTTGGGAGCATTTTTTTTAAAGTATGGAATAAAAAAATAAATATTTTTTTTGAAAATCAGATTTGAATGCACAATATTATCAACGTACATTTTTGAAAGGCATTTTCTGTGTGCTTTTTGTGCTTTTGGCATGGCTAAGTTGAGTACTGTTCATTTGTTGAAAAAATGAGCTTTTATGCTACCGTAAACTCTCGTTAAATTGCTGACCAAGGATGAACGTCACAAGGAACCACACAAAGAATGAGAGATTGAGAGAGAGAGAGAGAGAGAGAGAGAAAGAGAGCAGCATCCTCAGCTCAGCAAGCAAGTTCGTAATATCCTGGGACATTTTATCCTGGTTGGATTCGAACACATTCGGCTGCTGGCAGTTGCTGTGCGCCTGATCCACGTGCTGAGTTTGAGGCGTTTCTAGGCGTGGTGTCTGCTCACAAAGCTCCTTCTCGCAGGAGTACCACACACCACTGGATGCTGTTGCTGCTGAATCGAGAGTCAACGAGAGCGTGAGAGCGCGAGCGACAAATGAAAGCAAGAGAGCGAGAAGCAACAAGCGCGCAGAAATGAGGGCGTCGTCTGCCCCAAAACAAGGATGCTCATCCAGGACACACACACACACACAAGCACAAGCACACACACACACACACACAAAAAGAGCTAGCTTCGTCGTTGTCGTTGTTTTTGACTCGTTGCTCACTAAAATTGCTACGCAATTCCAATTAAGCAATTAAAAATTGTTAGCTGAACGGTGTTTGGGGGAACGTAGTCAACTTTTTAATTAAGACGATGCCAGCGTAATAGGATGGAAGAAGATGCTCTGCGAAAAGTGTAGGTCGAAATGGGTGCAGCTAATGAAGAGAGGGTGGGTGGTGGCCAATGCGATAAATAGGGTGAGCTTGACGACTTTACTAATTGGCTTGCCTCACTGAGGCTAATGGAAGTTGGCGGTGGTGGGGGGAGGGGGGCTTGGGGTTGGAGAGAGGTAGTGGCGCAAAGGGATTGCAAGATAGATGAATGGCCAAGTTTCGCTGTTGCCTGGGCTATTAATTAAAAATACAGCATTTAATGACTTTGCAACGCAAGCAAAGAAAATTGCATGCAATGCCAATTCACGCGACACAACAACAACCACAACAACAACAACAACAACAACGAAAACGAAAAGAATAAAAAGTGTTAATATAAGAATAAACCCATCCATATGTTGCCCAGCATATAGGCAACGAAGTCGTTATGTTCGGCTAAATCTCCGATTGTGTGCATACAAACAATTTCACGATTTCATAATTTCCCGTTTACACGATTTCAGGGGCCTTAAGTTAGTCGATTTTTGAACAGGCGCACAGCAAGCAACAGCAGCGTTCAGCATATACAGCCAAATAAAAGCTTACAACTCCACCACCACCAACCGGCAAAGCACAATGGCAACAAAGATATACTTACACATATGTATGCATACAAACATATACACGGTTTGGTGCTGACTGAGCGAGCGCAATCAGCGGGTTTTGTAGCTGAAAAACCGAAGCTAAAAAGCTAATGCGAACACACACGAAGCACAGGAGAGAGATAGATAGAGAGCGTAATCAAAACGTAACCAGAAACAACAAAAAAGTTTTTGCTGCTGCTGCTGCTGATGCTGCTGCTGCTGCCGCTGTTATCGCTTGCTGAGCTCCTGTGCACACAAACTGTTTTTTATACAAGGATATTGCAATCATGGCATTTAACATGGAATGCATACATGTAAATATGTTCATTTATGTTATATATATGTATGTAATCTGACAGACAGGAAACTAGAGTGCCAACTGTTATGGACTTGTACATGGGATTTTGTTTAGGCTCGGGCAAAGTAACGAGAGCGGGCAGTACTCCTTAACGCCGACCAGCTGTTTTTGCTTTAAATATGGCTTCTTTGTTTATGCTTCTGGGCCTGCCGTCATATTTGAATTGGTCTCTTTGTTCATTTATTTATATTTATTTATATATATATATATATTTATTAGCTAAAAACTTGTGTTTATGAGCTTAAATTCATTCCTATGTATTTTCCTTGCTCTTGTTACTTGAATGTGTCTTAAAAAGAAAAAAAGGAATAATTTTCTTAAATTTATTAACTGAATTTTTGATATAGATTTGCCGACGGCAAAATGCAATTTATGTATGAACTCATTCTATTGCTGCCTGGTGCAATGAATATAAAATATACTTACATATTGAAGATCGAGGCGCAGTGTTTGCCTAGTATATCTTTTCCTAAGTTTTATTTTATTGCACAGAGTTTTGTCACAAGATACCCTGAACCCTATTATTAACGCGTATCGTCTATATTTCCGATGTTTCTTAAACGATTTAAACACACACTTCACAGATCTTCATTATTTCGTCTATATGATTTTATTCGACCACGAAAAGAGTTATCAATAATTTTAAAACAAACTTGTACTGTCAAGGGCTTAGACGAGTCATACATACAGACGGACATGGCTATATCGACTCGTCTGCTGTTGTTGATCCAGAATATATATACTCGACGATGCTTCCTTCTGCTTGTTACATTCTTTTGCACATTACCATTATATCCCTTTAGGACGTTAAGGACTACTGCCCGCTCTCGCTACTTTGCCCGACCCTAAGTGTACGCATAAACATTAACAGTTCATAACAGTTGGTGGCTCGGTTTCCTCTCTGTTCGATTACATACTTATATATAACATAAATGTTCATATGTATGCATTCAATGTTAAATGCCCATGAATGCAATATCCTTGTATAAAAAACAGTTTGTGTGCACAGGAGCGCAGGAAGCGATAAGAGCGGCAGCATCAGAAGTAGCCAACGCTTTATTGTTGCTTCTGGTTACTTTCTCTCTCTCCCTCTCTTTTGTTCTATGTGTTTATACTGTATTTTTAACATTATATATTCATTAAATATAAGGATAATGTTAATTATTTGAATACAAAATACTTGTATTTTATTGTTAGATTTAATTTGGTATTTAGACATTTAAGCTTATTTATTTAATCGTCAGTGCCCTACCTAATTTTCAAAATATAAGTAAATATATGTGTTGATAATAATATTTCAATATTTTGCGGTTAGCTATTCAATTGCACGAAGTTCCTTTAAAGTCTATACTACCCTTCCAGGAGCAAGCAAATTGAACCGTGAGTCTTAATGTGACTATCTATGATATATGTATCTGGATATGTGACAACAACAAGAGGAATGAAGTTCGGCAAATCGCACACTTTGCAATCAAAGCAAAATCGACTAATTTTTTAAGCCACTTTCCCATGCCCCAGCTGATTTTCATTTTTTTTTTCTCA
This sequence comes from Scaptomyza cyrtandrae, assembly GCA_035044605.1. Classification (NCBI taxonomy): domain Eukaryota; kingdom Metazoa; phylum Arthropoda; class Insecta; order Diptera; family Drosophilidae; genus Scaptomyza; species Scaptomyza cyrtandrae. The sequence continues at coordinate 4,843,161 of JAWNNS010000639.1, forward strand.
TGTTCAGCGTTAATATTTTTCTCTACAAATTGCTGGCTCTGGTTTCCTCTCTGTTAGATTACATACAATGCTAAAGCCCCAGCTAACATGATGAACGACAAAATGTAAACTTCTTCATGCAAGACAGAGCCAACTATACATACATATATGTGTATGTAGCTGAGGCACATGCAAAAAGTTCAGAGTGAGACAACACTACTCATGCTGACAAACTCAGCTCGTTCGCTATCCTTGTCTGCATTATGTATGTAGTCCATTGAACAAAAGTGAATGATATATTTGTCTCATTTCTCTTTTGGGGCTGTTGCTTAGCAACGCGCTGCTGTTGGCTGCTGAGCGCCTGTTTAGCGGCCAGCGTTTGGTTGGAACAAGAAAACGAAAGTGTCAAAAGCGTGCAAGCGAGCGTTGGTTGCGTGTGGAGCTTGTGGAGCCCGTCGCATTGGCATTGGCCGTGTACATACAACACATATGTGGAGTCCGTTCCGGCGCACGCGGTCATATGTGATTGGGCATCCTGGCCCGTGTGCCCGGCCACGTCGATGATTTTTCGTTGCACCGTTATATATATATATAAATATATATATAGATATATATATATATATATATATATATGTACATATATATGTATGTGTATATGTATATGTATGTATATATGTGTATCGCTATTTGTCTCTGGCCGCCTGATGAATTTGCGACGCGCATGACGCGATGTTTAAATGCGCCACAAACATGTTGGGGCCAGCAAGTTCGTCGGCCGTTTGAGCACTGCGCTAAACAACCTGGGCGCCTATTGAGTTCGGGGAATTCTATGAATTTCGCCTGCCATCAGCTTTATCATTTTTGCGATGTTGCAATGGCCGTGGTGGCTTAATGGAATGAACATTCTAGGAACTTGCCCTAGATGCGTCAGCAGGCGAACAGCAAACTACAGCAAGGCGACGACCTAAATAGTTTTTTTTTTTTCGTTCACTTTACTTGCGCCACTATCTCCCTCTCTATCTTTCATATTCTGTCTCTCTCTCTCTGTGCATGCTGTTGCTTTCGTTTGCACTCAAAGCATATATAAGCTAAGATAATGTCCCAACACATACACCTATATGTGTAAGTAATAATTGTGAATGCTTTTATATACAAACATTGCACAGCAAGTGCAAAGAGTTAAACCGGGATGGCAATAGTATCGCAAGCGGTTAAGCTTTTTGCCATAACATTGGTTGCTGTACTCGCTAAGCTTTTAACAGTACCTTTCTGTGCATGCGCTACTCGGCTTATTGATAGCACGAAGGCTTTTTCGTTCTTTGGCATACCCTGTGGGTCTTGCAAAGTAGGTATATTTGTGGGAGCACAAAAATTAAGCGAAAACGTCAATAAACGCATAATTGCTTAGTGATTCAATACAAATTAAAACTTTATGTGATAAAGTTGACTTGACAAATAGTTGCTGAAAGTTCTTTTATAGCTTAAGCAGAGAGTTAAAGCAGTAAAGGGTAGCTTTTAAGCTGCATATGTTCACGTTCACGTGCACATTGCTGTCTTTGTTGGTTTGTTGTGTATCTGACACGCAGTGAGAGTAAGAAAGAAAGAAAAAAGAAAAGAAAAAACTCTGCAAGCTTGTCTCGCTTGTTGGTCCGTCTCGCATATTATGCGTTTTTTGTTGGTACAATAAATGCTCCAATTTTGCCAGGCGAACATAATGGAGCACAAAGCGACAGAGCTGCCAGCTAGATTTGGATTCAATCCAAACACACTCTCTCACACACACACACACACACACACACACACACGTACACAATCACAAATGTTGGATAGGTACACAATTGCACTTGCACTTGCGGCAAGCGAGAAAAAAATTCTGGTTTATTGTTCTTGCTGCTGCTGCTGTTGTTGTTGTTGTCATTTGTCTTATTATTATTTATTATTATGCATTATATTGGCATTTTTTTTTCGTTGCTGCTGCCTAGAACAGTAAGAGCATAACCGACCCATGCTGAAAAAAAAACTTAGCAACAACAACAAAGTGAAAAGTTTCGCAAAAGAACCTCAAATCGAAAGTTAGGCGCTTAAGTAAGCAAAAAAGAGATGCTTATTATCATACATCACTTACCACACAAACACATACACAACTAAATACGAGGAGAGAGAGAGGGAGAAGGAGAGAGTTAGATGGAGAGGTCAAAACTTATTGGTTACTTTAAAATCCATATATATATATATGTAAATAAAATGAAGTAGGCGATCAATTAACGAAAGTACACTCAGACAAAAAAAAAGGTACACGTTCTTGAAACAAGTAATGAAATGTTCATGATTTGGTACAAACCGAAAGGCATTGGTCCAATTGTACCAAATTAAGAACAATGTTCGTAAAACAAGAACGCCTTTACCCCCTGAAACTGAACCGAAGTTTGTTCGTTTAACATTTGACATTTGAGACGCATTGCCGCGGAACTTTAACTCCAAGAACTTGAATTGTGTAGCAACCAATTAACATGTCTAAGAAATAAACATTAAAAATGTTAACTTTCAAAGCGACCAAAGCGAAAAAGCGACCAAAGCGCCAAAGGACATAACATCAAGTGTCAAGTGTTGATATTTAAGCTTCAATGCACCACCTACACACTGGTTATGGTGGTGGGGGGTGTGGGGAGTTGGTTGGGTAACAGTGTTGTTTGGACAGCGCCTCGGCAAATGAAAATATTGCAACTGCATTGCAGCTGTGCCCCGAAGGCGGCAGCAGATGTTAGCCCAACAAAAGATATGTGCGACATAAGTTTAAGCGGCTCTCAACTACGTTATCATCATGTGTGTGTGTGTGTGTGTGTGTGTGTGTGTGTGCGATGGTCTCCCATTGAAATGTCGTTGCCTGGCGTTGCCTTGTCGCCACTTCTAAAATAGAGAGCGCCCCCCGTTGGTCGTTTTGGGCACTTTGCCGCTAAGCACTCTAATAGAATATCGAGTTGAAAGGTTTGTGTGAAACGTTTGACAAATCGATTAAATGTTAACAGATTGGCATCAACGACTGCTAAATAACAATTTTAGATAATAATAATATTCTTAAATAAATACTATGTAGAACTGAAAATTTGCTTAGCTTATTTAAACACAAAGAACAAGTATTCAAGCATAGTTGTAGAGCATTATGAAGTCGGCTTAGTTTGGTTGGCTTTGTAATTGCAAACGTTCTCACTTCTGCTTCTTCCTCTTCTTCCTCTTCTTTTTCAGCTGGCATTCAGCAAAGCGGAAGTGGCATTTAAGCGGATTTCGTCGACTGCTTAGCGACTCGTATAAAAGTGTCAACTGTTTGGGTTGCTCAAAAGGCTCCTAAACGAAAGCACAGCTAACTCACACACACACACACACGTTGTGTGTTCTGCCTGGGTCTTTGTGATAACTGAATATCAAACCGGCAGTGACAGCAGGGCATCAGCATAGTAGTAATCAAAATAAAGGCATCGGTCACTTAAGCTTAGTTGCACGAATAAAAAGATTCCAGATGCCAGTTAGCTTGAATCTTAAATTTTGTTTTGTAATTATTTATTGCATTGTTATTTGCTGCACTTAAAAGTCTCCTGTAACGATTTAAATCAAACATGTTTGGGAATTGGTTACCAAACTGATTACCAAATAAGCTAAGAATATGAAACTTGAACTGTAAATCTCACTCTCTCTCTCTCTCTCTCTCTCTTTGAGGATGTTTGAAGGTAAGGAAATGTGATTTTACCTTTGTACAAGTATTTAATAAGGATTTCTATATAAATTTTGCATTGGTATTAAAAAACAAACAAGTAAGAAGGCTTAAGTCGAGAAATCCCGACTAGACGATACCCTGATCTCTATACTTTACGCGTACAGTCAGTGTGTGCAAGTATGTGTGTTTGTATGTACGCACATACTGCATACTGCATACACAACTTCAATGTCCCATATCTCCGGTGTTTCTTAACCGACTTTAATAAAATTTTCACAGATTGTCATTATTTTGTTAAATGTTTAAAATGCTATCGCAAAGTTTTTTAAATTCAATATTTTGTTGTTATCGATCCCATGTGTATATCGAAAACGGGAAGAGTTATCGAAAATCGAAAACAAACTTGTATTGCCTAGGGATTAGGTGAGCTTAAGTTCCAAATCTGGAGTCTCTAACTTTTATAGTCTTTGAGATCGACGCGTTCATGAATACGGACAGACGTACAGACAGACGGACATGGCTATATTGTCTCGGGTGTTGATACTGATCAAAAATATATACTTTGTGGGGTCGGAGATGCTTCCTTCAGCTTGTTACATACTTTTGCACAAACACTTTATACCCTTTTTCCCATTTTTAATGGGATTTATTTTTTATTTTTTTAAAGCGGTAAGCTTTGAATTCTTCAATTGCAAAGAAAATCAATAAGAAATAATGTTTATAAGTCAAGGTACACTGAAAAAAATAAATCACTTCTCTTCAGTGCAAATTCAAGAACATTCCTTCACAATACTCTCCCAATACCCAATTTTCTTAATTTAGTAACGTTATTCATAAATTAAGAACGGAATTGTTTTGAAATCGTTTCATAACATTTTGCTTTTGCCTTTTTATCCTTTTTCAGCAATCGAACCTGAATCGAATTTTACAAAACCGAATCTTCGTAGTTCTTAGTGTTAGCAACAAAGAAGTTAACTCTAAAGGCTTTAGCTTTGTAGCTTTTATGGTTTGACTTGTGCTTTGTTGGCAGATCAGTCGGTTAGTGAGGAAAAACTATATTTTATATATATGAAACAATAAATTTCGGTGAGGTTTTTAATGTTTTCAATGTAAGTTGCATGAGTACAGAATTTTGTTTAATTTAACTTTAATTAAAAAAAATTTTTAAAATCGACAAAACTCGACTAGAAGATGAAGCCTGATACCTATAGCAAAACCGTACAGTCATGTGTGTGTGTGTGTGTGTGTGTGCATAGCTAAACTTCAATCTCCGATATATAGAATAGTTTACAAAAAATTCTATTTGATATTATTAATCGTCTCCGAGTCTCTGAGTTGAATGCGTTCCTTCATACAGACGGACTCCCTCCGTCCGGAGACGGACATGGCTATGTCGACTCGGCTGTTGCTACTGATCAAGAATATATATATATATATAAGATGCTATCTACTGTCTGTTACATACTTTTGCACAAATCCTTAATACTTATTTTTCAGTTATTCAAATTCAAGAAGTTACAGTTGAAATTCTTATATGCTGTATTATTAAGTTATCTAAAGGATCTATCTAAAAGTTATAGTTAAAATTCTTATATGCTGTCACGTTGATAATTTAACATTTGATAACAATAGATGAACATAATAATCAATGGACAAGGTTTGAAACTTATTTGTTTAGCTTGATATTTTTGTTAAACGGAATGCCTGCTTGACATTCTGTCAGTCTATCTATATATCTGAGTTAACTTAGCGGCGCTTTAAATGTGCCACACCGTGGCAGCAACAACAACAATAAGGAAAACAATGATTCAGTTATGACATTATGTCACATTGTTGCAAGTTTTTTTGTTGCTTTTGTTGTGGCTTGGAAGCGCTAACAAGCAAGTTGTGTAGAGAGATAAATAGAGAGAGAGAGAGAAAGTTGCGTTGAGCAAAAGTTTAACTTGGTTCTTTAAGCTTGCTCTCATTTTCTCTCTCTCTCTCATTTGCCGTCTTCCGCTTTTGCTAGCGTTTTGTTTGTTATTTCTTTTTTTTGCTTCTTTGTTACACATGCAAAGCCGGCATTTTGTTTTAACGGTTTCTCATGCACACCTCCCCATACCCAAACCAACTTTTCTTGGAGCTTGGAGCTTGGGCTGGGCCGTGCAGCCAGTGTAAGCTTTGCTGCAACATTGTGCCGTTAGTTTTCGTATAGCTTTTGGTTTGGCATTCCAGTTCCAAAATGTATATAAGCCACGTTGGACACGTGCCAATATCCTGGCGCTGGATGCACTGGAAGTGCTTTTGCGCCATAAAGCAAAAACAAAACATATGGCTTGTCGAAGCTTTTGCAAACAGCTGTGGAATGGCTGGCCTGTGGTGGCAACGACGACGATGACGATGACGACATGCCCATCAATGAGCCATAAGCTCTCAGAGATCATGACGGCTGACGGCTCCAACGCTGCGTGCTCTTGATAAAGGATGTTGTTGTGCCGGTGGGGGTTGAGGGGCTTAGGATGATGTTAACCCATCTGCCTGGTTGTCTGGTGCAGCTTGAATGTGATTTAGTTGCCCGGCATTATGTTTTTTCTTTCTTTCTTTCTTTCTTTTAGTTGCCTCCGAAATCTTACGCAATTTGCTGCTTGACTGTTTGCGATGATTGATTGACAAGTGATGAGTGTTGTAGTTGTAGTTGTAGTTGTAGCTAAAGCCTAAGTTGTGGCATGCAATCGATTGATTCGATGGTTTTTGACACAACATAAATGGGCTATGATTTTCTGTCTGTGTGTGTGTGTGAAATGCACATATTACTCATGCTTAGAAAGATCGATTTTGACGAATGACATTGCCTTCAAAGTGTTAAGAGAAAAGAAAACCTTCAACTGATGAAGGGTATTATCAAAAATTTCAAGACCTTTTTGGAGTTGGATGCTTGTATTTAGGTTTAACCAAGTTTTATCTTATATTTTTCTTTGAGTTTTTAGTTTTTTGTTCTTTTATTCAAGCGACAAGAGCTTTAAGTCAAGTTGTAGAAGATTTCCTACTTATACCAGAAATTGAAGCATTTAACCTAGCCGCAAAACCTCTTTTTAATGCATGCCTTGAGGGTCAGTTAGTACACAGACTTTCGCATATATATATATATATATTTATATTTATATATATATATCAAGAGAGATGAAGCTGAAGTTTCTTATTAAAGTTTTGGTTAAGGAACTTTTAGATTGAATCTATTCTTAAAACAAGCACTTGATTATCTGTTACTTAAAGGTAGGTATCCCAAAGATTAAGAAAAAATATTCTAAGCTTATAACAAACACACACACACACACACATTATAATGCTTTAATGTGAAAAAGGTTATCATCAAATCGACTTAAATTTATATTTGCAAATCTTAGTTTTTTAAGGTATGGCGATAAGAAAACAGACAGCTAACAGAATCTAAAGGTTTTGATGAGTGTTCGTATGTTAAGAAAGGTTTAAATCTAATAAGCGCTTTAAGTAGCTCAATCTTAATCTATTTTAATACGATTATGATTTCTTGTATACATTGTTCTATGTAAAAATGTTGGTTGCATTGATTGATGATTGTTAAATCGATCGTCAAACAGGAAGTTAACTTGGCCAACAATAATTGGCTGCTCAATTAAATTTGAATATGCAGGCTAAGCATCTACACATACACAACAAGCACACACATACACTACAAAACTTAGCTACATATAAATCGCTCATACGCCACCGGCAAGCAAAAATTGCAGCAGCGCATTTGGCAAATGTTGGTGGCGCATTGCAATCATACCTATATATATATAAATATATATATATATATTATTTAATGGCACGCCTTGCATGGCATTTAAATTAGCAACAACAACAACAACAACGAGTTAAAAATGGTTGTAGTTGTTGTTGGTAAATAAAACGAATAAGGCGCATTTTTACATTAATGTGCTTTGATTTTTCGTTGCCATGCCGCAAAAATGTACCGCTCTCTCTCTCTCTCTCTCTCTCTCTCTCTCTGTGTGTGTTTTACTCTTTTTTAATATGTTTTTCAAGTGCCTGCCAAGCACACACACACACACACACACACACACTTATACACACACACATATATATATATATAAAGAAGCTTATATTGTTGTTGTTGCTGCTGCTGCATGCTTTTTGTCCTTTTTTATATTTTTTAAGCGTCGTCGTGAGTATAACGGCGTAAAGTGGCCAACAAGCCGTTAAGCGTGCTCTCCTGCCATGCATGCGCCCCTTCTAACACACACACACACACACACACACACACACACATACATACATACATATTTTGTATAGCTTTAATACAAAGATGGAAGAAGAAAACCAGAAAAACAAAACCAGCTATAAAAACCATAAAAGTTGACAAAAGCGTTGCAAATGCCATTGCTGCTCATTACCAAATGTTTCTGCATTCATCTGTTTTTCGCGTATTTATGAGTTCCTTTTGAAGCTGCACCACACTCAAACATACACACTCTATATGCGAAATGTTGTAAGGTTGCAAGTACAACACAGCGAACGCAATCATAAATGCCGCTCGAACTTCTGCTTCTTCTTCTCTTCTTTGGCAATTGCAAAAATTGCATTGCGGCGCCTATGCGTATGCCAGATTTGTGACGCCACCCCCCAACCCCAACCCCCCTCTCCACTTCTTCCCCTATACATAAACAATTTTTTACTTTGCAGCAATGGGTTTTAGTCCTTCTTGGCAGAGCCCCGAGTTGAGTCGAGTCGAGTCGAGTCGAATCGAGTTGCAGACCTAGTTACAGCCGGCCTGGCATAAAACTTGCTAGACAATTGCAATTGCTTCTGCCTCGCCACACACTTCCCCACTTCCCCACGTCGCCACATTCCTACATCCACACGTTTCTATCTACCATTCGCACTCAATCTTTTGTTGTGAAAATTAGCTGCGTTTTATGAGTTTGTTTCGTTAAATGTTATATATATATATATGTATATATATGTTCGATTTGTTCACGCATTGATAGCCGATGCCTTTTGTATATATAGAGCTATATTTATGCTATTCAAAAGGGGTTAAAATGAGTACACAAGAAAACTTTGCATTCAATTGAAATTTTCCATTTAAACTTATTCCAATAACAAACAAGTAAGAAGGCTCTAGTCGAGAAATCCCGACTGGACGATACCCTGATCCCTATACTTTACGCGTACAGTCAGTGTTTGCAAGTATGTGTGTTTGTATGTACGCACATACTGCATACTGCATACACAACTTCAATGTCCCATATCTCCGGTGTTTCTTAACCGATTTTAATAAAAATTTCACAGATTGTCATTATTTTGTTCATTACTTCAAATGCCATCTCAAAGTTTTCAAAATTCAAGATTTTGTTGTTATCGATCCCATGTGTATATCGAAAACGGGATGAGTTATCGAAAATCGAAAACAAACTTGTATTGCCTAGAGACTAGGCGAGCTTAAGTTCGAAATCTGGAGTCTCTAGCTCTTATAGTCTCTGAGATCGGTTGGCTCATACATACGGACAGACGGACAGACGGACATGGCTATATCGACTCGGCTGCTGATGCTGATCAATAATTTATATACTTTATGGGGTCGGAGATGCTTACTTCTGCCCGTTACATATTTTTGCACAAAACCATTATACCCTTTTTCCCATTTTTAATAGGATCAGGGTATAAAAAAGCTAAATTTTATTAAATTTTCTTGTTCATTTCTTGATTATTTCATAATTTTAAAGTAATTTATTTATTCTGATATCTTTCGGCGTTTTAATAATATGTTTTTGATTTAATTTAAGGTAAACGATGCTTCCTAAGCATCGCTAACACACTTTGCTTGCTTTGTGTTGTTGTTGTTGTTCAACGAATGAATATTTAAATGCTTTTGCGACAGTGCTTTTGTCGTCGTATTCAGATTACAAATTATTAAGATATGCAGCATCTTGCTACAGACACCGCCTTATTGGCAGCAAGCATAGAATGAAAATTAGCATCAAAGTTTCAGGTGGCAAGCAGCAAACCGCAAGATTGATGCGACATGACCTGACCTACAACATGCAGATTGTGCGACTGATGGATCGACCGATCGATGGATCAATCATTTAATTATTAAATCAAATGGCAAACGGCAAAAGTTCAGACAGAGACAGACACGTCCTGTTATTGAATGCCGAAACGATTTTGCCAGTTTGTCATTTTGCCAGTTTGTGTTCAAGATGGTCCGCAATGATGAAATTCACATTTAAGGTCATTCAATTAGAGAGCAGCGAGCAAGCAAGCGATTTGTGGCAGCTACAAATGACAATGCCAGCATGTCTTCAAATTACATGTGATTTAATGTTGTTGCACAAGTTGTTCCGAATCAACTCAACTGAAAACAAGTAAGAAGGCTCTAGTCGAGTCGAGTAATACCGACTAGACGATACCCTGAACCCTATACCCAACGCGTACAGTCAGTGCTTGCTGGTATGTGTGTGTGCATACTTGGCTTAACTTCAATGTCCCATATCTCCGGTGTTTCCTAACCGGTTTCAATAAAAATTTCACATATTGTCATTATTTCATTTGATGTTTCAAACGACACCTCAAAGTTAACAAAAATCAAGATTTTGTTGTTATCGATCACATGTGTATATCGAAAAAGGGAAGCGTTTTCGAAAATTTGAAATAAACTTGTACTGCCTAGGGATTAGGCGAGCTTAAGTTCGAAATATGGAGTCTCTAGCTCTTATGGTCAGACGGATATGGCTATATCGACTCGACTGTTGATGCTGATCAAGAATATATATACTTTATGGGGTCGGAGATGCTTACTTCTGCCTGTTACATACCTTTGTACAAAGCCATTATACCCTTTTTACCCATTTTTAATGGGTGCAGGGTATAATGAACAAAATCGTTAATTGAAGCTAAAACTAAGTAAAATGTTTTAAAACAAATCAAATTTTATGGTGCAATGCGATTTGATTTGCATTTTATTACTAATCGTCCTATGCTACTTTTTCTTCTTTCATATTTTGTTGGCCTGGCTTTAATGTGCGCTCTCTGGTTTTTTTTTTGGCATTGTCAGGCGACCTTTTGGGTGCTATATATCTAATTGGCCAAACTGGCTGAGATGGCTGACTGACAAACGGACTGAATGACTAACTGACTAACTGACTTGGCAACGGCAACGGCAACGGCAACGTCTCGATGCAAGCAATTTTGCGGCATTGCGTCTTGGCCATCTCCCTCTCCCTCTCTCTCTCCCTCTCTCTCTCTCAGTTTTGTATGATTGGTGTTTGATGCTGCTGCCAGTTATTTGGTTATTCGGCAATATGCTTGGCATTATATGACAACGCCCACGCAACACGCCCACTTTGCATATGCCATGAAAAACGAAAGCATTACAAATCAATAAACAGTCTTACATACGACACACACACACACACACATACAACTTTGTTATGCAAAGGCTAAAAATGGCTGGTGATGGCCTTAACCAACACAAAAATCTTATACTCCATTGCGATTTTGTGTTTTAGCCAGGTGTAATCAACATTTAGGCAAAATATATGATTCTGATCGGTTGGCGCTGCCATATTTTTTTGTTGTTGGCCCCCAAAATGCATACAAATCCTGTCTGTCGACTGCAGTTTTTGTACACAATGTGTGCAATGTATTCGATGTTCGCAGGTGACATTTCTCAGTGCCGCTAAGTGTCGCCTGAGGTGAAGCAGCACACCCCACACCCCACACTCTGTTTCTCTGTTTCTCACTCTCTCTTCGGCAGAGCCTAATAGATATGTACAGCAATGCCAGCGGCATTTCAATTTAAGCTGCCACGTGTCACTGCCGTACACAATCCAAAGTGACACTTGACAAAAAAAAAAAACAAAAAAAAGGGACAAAACTTGCTTATGGCCGCCGCCGCCGCCGCTGCTGCTGCTGCCGCTGCCGCTGTCGTCGCATCCCTCGATCCGCTCCATCCGCTTCAACGGGACGGTCGCAGCACGGCTTAAGCTGGCCCTTTTGTTGGCTCTTAGTTTATGGCTGCTTAGGCTAGCTGCCGCATCGATTTACGGCACAAGCTTGCCACACACACACACACACACACACACTTTACTTTTAGGCACCCCAGTCGCATATATACTACTATATACTAAAGCAATTCAAATAAAACGCAAGAGCAAGAGCCCAGCGTGGCGCCACCACAGCCACCCATTGCCACCCATTGCCACGAAACACCAGCAATGTTGCCCCAAAGGAAACATGCCATGCCTTACGGTACCTCACCTTACCATTTGGCCTTAATGCCAGCCGACGTGAAGCCTGATATAAAACTTAATTAAAGAAAAAATATACCTTGAAGCTAAATGTTAGGAAACAGTTCTTAACTTGCAATTTAAAGCCTCTAAAATATGGGAGTCGTCTGATTCATTTCCAAACATATAAATTCTATTAATATATATATATATATATCAACTCGTAAATGTAAAAGTTTTGTTTTTTATCTATGTTTGTTACTCCTTCACGCAAATACTACTCTTGAATAGATTCTATTTAAACCTTCCATTTATATAGCTTAGACATCAGCATAACACCATAGGCTATAGTTCTTTTAAGAGATAATAGAGTAAAGAGGAGTATGGTTGTTGTTGTTGTTGTTGTTATGTGTTGTTCTTGGTCTAAGACGATAGACAACACAGACAAACAGCAGGCGGTCGGTCATACGAGGCACACATTGAAGTAAGAAGTTAAAAATAATTTTATTATAGAGAAATACATTGTTGGGAATTTATAGTATAATATAAAAATCTAAGATCCTCGAAATCATAGTAAAAAAATATGAATAAGGGAAAGAAAAACATTTGCAATGCCTCAAAGTTTTTAGTATATATAAAATTAAAAGAAACACAAAGGCAAAATTCTCGAAACAAGATTTTTTAACAATAAAAATCTTTTTTGATTAAAAAAAGTTCAAAATTTAAAGGCAAGAACTTTTTTTTATTGTTTTTCCTCATAAAAGAGCAGTAGGAAATTTTCTTTATTTTTTATTATTAATACATAAAATTTAAGATCCTCGAAAGCATAGTGAAAAGTTTGATCAGTGAAAGAAAACCTTTTGCAATACCTGAAAATTTTTACCATATAAAGAGTTAAAAAAAGGGCAAAAGTAAGATACACAAAACAATGTTTTTATTTTGGAGAATAAAAAATGTTTTTTTCGACTAAGAAAGTACATGGACTTTAAGATTAATTTTTAAGATTCTTCCTAACGAAAGAGCTGTGTTTTTTTTTTTTAAATTTTTGGTACACAAAATCATAAATAAAAGTAACAAATATTTTTATAAGTAAAAAAATAAATCCTTATGCATTATGTAATATGTATTTTTGATTAAAAACTTAAATATAATTTTTTTCAATTTGCTTTAGATAAATATGAAACATATTAAATTACCTAACTTAAGCCATTTGATATGCTCAAACTTGGTTCTCTAAATGATTAAGTAAAATGGTTTTTGTCCGCATTTTAACAATTGATAACACACACAAACACACACACACCCACACACTTACAGCTGGCACATCTGTGGCGAGGCAAATGACATTTAACAAGGCAATTAAGAAGTTGGATGGCTGGCTTTGGAGTCGTGACAAACAGGAATCTGAAAAGGTTGCCCCGAAACGAGCCAGCTGGGAGATGTCCTTTTTGGCCTTGCGTGCTGCCAACAAAGCCACAATATGACTAACTACGCAAGTAGCAAGTGGTAAGCACCAAGTGGCAAGTTGCAAGTAGGTAAGTTAGCAATGCCACCTGAAACCGGCAAGTGGCAGCTGGCATGTGATGTTGCCTGACCTTGAAATTTATGACTTAATATAATAAAATGCTCCAAAAACACACACACAAAAAAAAAAAAAAAACCCCAACGCAACTATGCAATATTACTCTTCTTTACGCATGCCAAGGACTATAGTCAATGGGGTGGGGAAGGTGGGAGGGGGTGTGTGGGGGTGTTGAAGAAAAAGTGAAACGCAATTTTGGAGTGCCCCTCAATGGAATGCCTATCCCGCATGATGGGAAATGAAATATTAATAACAATAAAAGCAACAAAACCATTCAAACAAAATCTAAACACAATGAATATAAAAGCAAAAAGCAAAAATGAAATTCTTACGCTTAGGAATGTGGGCAAAAGTATTTGCGTAGTAGTAAACAGGCAAGAAGGCTCTAGTCAAGAAATCCCGACTTTACGATACCCTGAACCCTATACTTTACGCGTACAGTCAGTGCTTGCAAGTATGTGTGTGTGTGTGCATAGCGCATACTGCATACTGCACACTCAACTTTAATGTTCCATAACTTCGGTGTTTCTCAACCGATTTTAATGAAAATTTCACAGATTGTCATTATTTCGTTTAATTATTCAAACGCTGTCTCAAGTTTTCCAAATTCAATATTTTGTTGTTATCGATCCCATGTGTATATCGAAAACGGGAAGAGTTATCGAAAATCAAAAACAAACTGCCTAGGCATCAGGCGAGCTTATGTTCCAAAATCCAAATCTGGAGTCTCTAACTCTTATAGTCTCTGAGATCGACGCGTTCATACAGACGGACAGACGGACATGGCGATATCGACTCGGCTGTTGATGCTGATCAAGAATGTATATACTTTATGGGGTCGGAGATGCTTCCTACTGCCTGTTACATACTTTGGCACATAATCATTATACCCTTTTTACCCATTTTAAATGGGTTCAGGGTATAAAAACGTAACCTGAAAATGTTTCACTTATTGGATTAAGTTTCACTTTAATCGGCAGTTAAGGCCATAGTTATTACCAGCTTAATAACTTCTGTTTAAGCTGTTTACTTTAAAAATGAGCTTAAGCTGCTTTTCGTTCGGTGAAACCTTCTATGTTTGTTTGTGTTTTTCTCTCTATTGCCAAACTAATGAATTTCGATGCTTTTAACCTTGCTTAAAGCATTTGAATACTGTATGAATATTGTGCTAAAAGCTATATGTTAATATTTAATGTCAGTTCAAATGTATGCGTTTTAGTGACCTTTTGTTGTTGTTGTTGGTGCATTAGAAACATTTGGCACAGATGTGACGTCACACACACACACATACTGTTGCATGTGTAGTGGCTTTTTAGATATACAAAACGAATATTAGCGGCGCCAGTAAAACAGTTTGACAAAATGGCTGAGGCGCAGTTAGCAAATTCACACACACACACACACACACGCACATAGATACATTAGCTTTTAGCTGTTAGTTGTGTATTGGCACAGTTTGTATCAAACACACACTTTCAAGACTTAGCAGCGAAGGAGACAGAGCAATTCGAATATTCGATATTTTGCGTATTAGCTTAACTTATATTTCGTTTGCTTTGAAGGCCACGCTGCGTATGCGCAATATTTATTTATATGCACACTTTTTTACGGCTGTTTCACATTTTTTTTCTGTTCATTGTTCGTTCAAGTTGTTTAGCTCGCGCAATGCGACCAACATGTTAAATGACATGCACTTAATTAATGTGCCAAAACAGTACAAGCCGCAAAGCGGTTTGAACTTAACGTCCGTTTTAGCTTTACTTTACCTTTGATATTTACACACAAAAATAGAACATGTAGAACAACACAATCGTAACGAAAGGCTACAGACATTCTGTACTGTGGGTAATCGAAGCATATTTCTTAAAAGGTTCGTATTTAAGCAAAGTAATAGTAATATTTCAATACAAGTTAAGGACAATAAAATTGCATAATGTTACTCAAATGTTAGCTAATCTTATCTAACAGATACTCAATGTGTGTGTTTGCATATTCCTTAAAGTTACCTTAAAGCTAATTTATCTCGAACGTGTTTTGCATATTTCTTGATGTTGATTATTTGACGTTTAATACATACTAAATTGAAAATTGTCCATAGTGCCGCGGCTAGACAGCAGCGACGCATGACACGTGCAACTTCCGTTTCCGGCCAACGGTGTGGCATGAAATATACAAGTTAAAAGAGAGTTTAACAGCCCACAAGATGCCCTGTAAAATCAACTGAGATTTTTATCAACCGTCAAAAATCGAAGAAGTTTTTTCTCATTTTCCCCAATCGTACACAATGCTATATAGTTATATTTGATTTGTTTAGCGTTTGAGTGTGCTCAAAACTAGTATACACTTTTCAACTTTGAGCTCAGTTTCTGTAAGAAATAAAAATCAATACGAAAATGATCAAAAAATGCCGCAAATGAATGCAGTTGTTTGTTGGCTCTAACAGAGCTGTTGAAATTTATTTGGATTGCGGCACAGCAAACAAGGGCAAACACACACATGCACACACACACATGCACACAAAAATGTCATACTCAGATAGACAGAGAATGCCGTAAATTAATGAAATAAATCGAGCTTGTTCTCAATTCTCATACCATATATATATATCTGTATACTGGCTGACATTTATTGTGCCTTTTGTTTTATTTGTGTTCGCCTTATATTAAGTAACTTTTGTTGTTGTTGTTGTTGTTGTAGATCATTAGCATTTGGCTGACTACTTAATTAATGCCACGTAATTAGTTTTGTTGCCTACTTTTGGCGGCAAAATTGCAAAACACTTCAAAGAAAGCACAAAGAGACCGAAAGAGAGAGAGAGAGAGAGAGAGAGAGAGAGAGCAAGAGCACGAGCAAGAGTTAAGCTGGTGGAAATTATAATTAAAATGCGACACAAAAAATGTTCACAGATTTAATATAATTATAATGAGCGTAATTATGCACAGGAAAATGGGCAACGCAAGCGGAAAAAAAAAGCGTCAGGTACAAAAAATCAATAGCATAAGTCAAGGCGTCGTACACACACCCACACAAACACACACATATATATACATATACATACAAATGTTTGGTGTCTTGTGGCGCAGCTGTCTTCCTTATTACTTTTTTTTTTGTATTTTGGTTCGGCTTCGTTAATAAATTTTCCATAGCATTTTAGTTGGCTGTTTTCTACAATTTTTTATGGCCGTAATAAAATGCAAGTTACCGGCTGAACGCCGACTCGGCGACAAGCAACTTCCACCCCGCACCCTCCACTCCCCATCCTCTCTACCCCTCTTTCGCTTGGTCTGAAGGCGTTTGCGGGGTGGAGGTATAAGTGTATTGCGCACGCGATGCAGGTACAAGATATGGCGGCGTCAGCAGATGTCTGCTTTTAATACCCTGAATGGAAAAATGGGAAAAAGGGTATAATGGTTTTGTGCAAAAGTATGTAACAGGCAGAAGGAAGCATCTCCGACCCCACAAAGTATATATATTCTTGATCAGCATCAACAGCCGAGTCGATATAGCCATGACAGTCTGTCCGTCTGTATGAACGCGTCAATCTCAGAGACTATAAGAGCTAGAAACTCCAGATTTAGAGCATAAGCTCGCCTAATACCTAGGTAGTACAAGTTTGTTTTAAATTTTCGAAAACGCTTCCCTTTTTCGATATACACATGGGATTAATACTAGCATTATCTTGAATTCTGAAAACTTTGAGATGCCATTTGAATTGTTGAACAAAATAATGACAATCTGTGAAATTTTTATTGAAATCGGTTGAGAAACACCGGAGTTATGAAACATTCAAGTTGAGTGTGCAGTATGCAGTATGCGCTATGCACACACACACACACATACTTGCAAGCACTGACTGTACGCGTAAAGTATATGTTTCAGGGTATCGTCTAGTCGAGATTTCTTGACTAGAGCCTTCTTACTTGTTTTTTGTACAAGCCGTATCATGCCATGTACAGAAGGGATGCGTAGTATAATATGTATATCCGACTTAAAGTTATATATATAGCGTGAATACACTTTGCATAAATGAGTTTTAATACATTCATTCTGCTTAAATATATCATATATTTAAAGCATTTTTGAACCACGATTTTGAATTATGTAAAGTAGATTGAATATGTTTCGATTTTCGCAAAATGTTTATTAAGAACAATTTGCATGCTTTATGATATACAAGTGAGATTGGCCATCTTCGATATACCGAATATTAAATACACTTGCCAAGCCAACGAATTTATCGTAGCAAAATCTCTTTAAAGATCGTGGATTCGTATGGCAGCTATGTGTTATTGTGGTCCGATCTGGCAAACAATCTAACTGCAACATAAAGATTCAGCTCGATAGCTTAAAATCTGAGGGACTAGTTTGTTTTGAAACATAAAGACAGACAGCCAGACAGTCGGAGCTGATCATAGAATCAACTTGAAGATAGATCAGAACTTTCAGACTTTTAGAAGTCATAACTCTCTATAAAACTCAACCGATTATCAAATGCAATACCTTATAAGTCATGACTAAGCATTATGGTTGAAGTAAATATTATTCAATCGCAAATTAAAGTATATTAGAAAGTTATAGTTTACAATTTGTTAGAAACATCCTTGATAAATATTTATTAGTTATCTGTTTTTCATTTCTCATTCATATATTATTTTCTTTAAATGTTATAAGTAAAAGTTTAAGCAATTCCATTTATCCAACTTTAAAAATAATAATTGAATGTCTAAAACTGCTGACACAGTTGGAAAATAATCAAAATATTTGTCCTTATTACAAATTGTAACTAATTATACTTGTATAATATACTTTCTAATTAAAATGTTCAAACTGTGAAAACTACATTTAATTGTAGCTATAAAAACTATATAATTTATGGACCGGCATTCTAGACAACTTACAGTAAGCAGTTGTGCAATTTGGACTGCAGCAGTTTTTTGTTTTTTTTGTTTTCTTTTTGATTTTTGGGGTCGAGCTTTGTATTTATTACATTTCAATATTTGGCATGATGTTGGTTGTTCGTGTCGCAAAACTTTTGAAATTAGGCAGCAGGGCACTGGAAAGCAGAGAAAGAGAGAGACAGAGAGAGAGAGAGAGTGAGAGTTGAAAAGAAAGGATTTTTATTTTTCGGCGCTAAGTATGCAACGCCATTTCGTGTTAAGTCATAATTAAATGAAACTCAACTGTTTAGCTTTGCATGAGAATGTGTGTTATTGCATGTGTATGTGTGTGCGTGCGTGCGTGTGTGTGTGTGTGTTCGGGAGGTTGATAGAATGTTGGGTCTTTTGCGTGCTGTCATTGCATTTGTAATCATTTTGGACTGCCTGCCCTTCATCAAAGTTATTGACTTCAAACTAAGCTCGGGGTGTGCCACACATTGGAAAAATACAAACATACAAAAATTCCAAAAAAGAAACAAAAAAAAAAAAAAATAACGAACAAATATTGTAACTATGCATGACCCGGCATCAAATAGCTGTCGAAACTCAAATTGTTTTGGCTTTGATTGGATTAACTTGGGCGTTGCCCTGACATTTGCCTTAAACCCAATTCATGTCATGACAGCTACTATTTGTGAAAACTATCAGTATCTTACTATCATGCTCAACTTATGTTCAATGTACATATATGTTTTTAAAGAAAATATATTTATAACTATTTGAAACGAAGAACTTACTATAATCATCATATCTTTACAAATGGGATTAAATATATATATTTTTGTTGAGCTTTCACAGCTATCAAAAGTCATGAAATAAAATGATTTGCTCTAGTTTATTGTGTTAAATGGTATATATTTTGTATTTATTATGAGAAAACATGCATTAATAGCAATTATTAAAGCTTATGATTTCTTATTGTTTTCAAGAATAAACTAAAAATGATACTGATATGTTGCAAGCCTCATCATTTAACTGGTAACAGCATACACAGACATCCTTGATGGCAACTTGGCTTTGGCTTTGGCTTGGCCATTCCCGGAACCGGCAACCAACGTTGCGAGTCGTCATCGTCATCGTCATCGTCATCGTCATCGTCATCGTTATCGTTATGAGGCTTGTCGTCATTATGGGGGTGAGTTGATTGTTGAACAGCTGTTCGTTGCTGTTCGTTTTGCTGCCATTGTCGGCTCATCGGCCATCGGCCAGCTGTCGGCTCTCTGTTAGCAGCTGTTGTTGTTGCTGGTTGTTGCTGGCTGTTTGGTGTTTGATTTTTCAGCGCCTGCGCCATTGGAAGCGGCTAAATTGGTTTTGTCACATGTTTGTTGCTCGTGGACTTGAGCTAACGAAAAAAAAAAAACATCGCATGTTGCTTCCAATGTGCCACAAAAAGGCAACACCAGAACCAGCATTAGCATCAGCGGCAACAACAGCAACAACAGCCGTGAATTGGAAATGTTGCGCACGATAATAACGACAACGCCGTCGTGCAACCGAGCAGCAAGCAGAGCAGAACTCCAACTGAGGCAGGCTAGTCAGTCAGTCAGTCAGTCAGTCAGTCAGACAGAGAGAACAGTTGAGAGCAACAAATTTTGTGCAACTATCAAAGTTTAAATGTTAAATTGTTATAAACATTTGCCAAGTGCGTCGCGTGTTCGCCTCAGAAAGCGTTGTGGCAAACAATCAATTAACCGCTGCCGAAGGTGGCAGCAAAACCGAATAAGTTACTGACTGTCCAAACAACAACAGCAACAACAACAACAACGAAACCAATTACAGCACCAGCACCAACACCAGTAGCAGCAGCAGCAGCAGCAGCAGCAGTTGTAACACCAACAAAAACACCACAATATATATAATAAAACAAAAAATTTAAGATATAAAAATCAATATCCGTCTAAAGTTTATCTCCGCTCAACTTCAAGTTGCACAAGAACACCAATTGCAACAACAACAACAACAACAATTACAGTTTGAAGTGAATTGGACAGCGCCAATTAGTCCATTAAAGCATAAAAGTTACTAAATAAAATTTATTAAGCAAAAAAAAAATAAAATAAATAAACCAAAATAAAAAAAAAAAAAAATCTAAATACTTTATAAACATTTCAAATTAATATTTTTGAACTATTAAATATTAATCAACTTTAAATAACTATGAAACAATTTTGTCAGCGCTTAATGCAAGACTGCAGCCTCTTTTGCCATAATTAAGTATATTAAACGTTATTCAAAAAAAAATCAATCAATAATTAATATTTAACAAATAGTATATCACGCCAAGTTACATCTATTAAGTTTGCCAATCATTCCGTCTGATAAATTATTACATAAAAAAAAAATATTAATATTACCAACTAAAAGTCCATTTTGTGCTAATTTTTCAAGCTGATATTAACCAAAAACCAAATTTACAAATAAAAAAAAAAACGCCAAAAACAAAATATTGTTCAGAAAAGCTTTGACAATAAATAAAACAAAATTTAAAAAAAAAAATAAATAAAAACATATGCTGAATAAATAAAACAAAATAAGTTGCTCCATCCATATTGCAAAGTAAAGTTAACGAAAAAACAAACACAAAGAACACAAGAATATGTTTAAAAATATCTCAAAGGTAAGTATTGAAAGACTTTTAGTTTTGTTTTTACTAATTATTTAAAATGCCAAAAATTGATTTATTTATCGTATACTTAATGTGTGCACAACAAATCTTTACTGCATTTGGAACTTAAAACTCAATTGATAAGAATTTGTTTGTGGCCAAAGTATTTGCATGTTGCATACCAAGACAAGTTGCATATGTCAAGCGAGCGGCAAGCTGTTGGACATTTTGACTTTAAATTCCAACGGTTGATTAGACGCCCAGCTGAGCGAGGCACACGCACACACACACACACACACGCATGCTGAGCGCTTAGCCAGCTGTTTGTGGCGCCTCATCGGATAACGTGTGTCTCTCTCTTAATGCTCATGCAGAGAACCAGCCGGCAAGGCAAAAAGCGACGGCAAAATCAATATTTACTTTTCTGGCAGCTGTTTGCCACTGCTTCTTCTTCTTCTTCTTTGCTTCTACTGCTGTTTGTGTATGTATGTGTGTGTGTGTGTGTGTATTTGATTGTGGTTTGTTGTCTGTTATTGCAAAATCAGATGGTTGCCGTCTGCCTTCCAGGCAAGTTGACTGCAATGCAACATGACAGTGTTAATCGCATTTTTCTTACTTTTGAATTTAAACTGAACTCAATTGAGAACCATATATATGAACGATCCTCGAATGGTATTTCGAGTTTTGGGCATTTGATGAATGTAAGCGACTGGAAATTGCGTAATTTCATTAGCGTTGACCAATCGCATATCGTGCACATCGAGTGCCTTCCAGTCGGTCGGCATTAACCGGCTTTTTTTTGTTGAGCCGACGAAGCGACGTTAACAACATCGTCTCCGGCTGCCTTTCCGCCGTACTGTCTGGCAATTGGCGTCCAGTCACTCAGCTGTTAAACGAATGTCCCTACGTTACAAAATCTAAACGTTGTTCTAAATTCAAAGGGAACGTTGATCCATATCGAAATCATCTTGATAATAAACAAATATTTGTTTGTTATAACTCTTAATGCATGTTATGTTACGTATATCATTTGACTTCTTTACTTACGTCTGATTTGATCAATGTTTGGACTTATTTGATAATTCACTAGTTTTCATAGCTTGGTTTCAAAACATTTTACTTTACGGTTTTGGAATTTACAAACAAAATTGAGCATTTAATTGTAACCAAATAATAACAAAATAATATAGCTAAAATATATTTCGATAGTTAAATATTATTTCTCTTGAAAAGCTTTACAAAAATAGATATATTGTTGGTTTTTTTTTGTGTTGTAATAATAAGTAGTATATCTTTTTTTGGGAACCCTAAATGTAGGCTATACAGTTGTCAGCTTATCTTTAGCTACTGTCTTAGTGTGGCGGCGGGTCATCCCTACCAGAAACTGTGTGTGTTGTGGAGTCGAGTACTTAATGCGTCAACTCCGCAAAACTCGACGAAGAAGAAGTCGCCGACGAGAATGACTGGCAGAATGTTAGCCGGTGCGGAACGGTTGTCGGGCGGCGGACCATGGCGCCAGCAGCATAAGCAGCGACGAGACAGCAACGAAACGAAACGAAACAAAACGAGATGAAACGAACTGAAACGAACTGAAACGAATTGAAACGAATTGAAACGAATCGAAACGAACTGGAAGCGGCGAGTTGAAGCGTTCGGCGTTACGTTCAGCCGGCCGCACAAGTCGCAAGGACGAGGGCGAAAGCGAGGACACAGACGAAGACGAGTCTTTTGTCGGCCCAGCTGAGCAGCAACAGCAAAAACAGCGACAACAACAACAACAACAATATAACGAACAGCAGCAGCAGTTTTGTAAAAAGCTTTGGCAATGCCGCACGCAGACGCAGGCTGGAAATAATTCCAATAACGGCAAATAAGTTGCCACAAACAACAACAACAACAACAAAAACAAAAACTGCTGATGGTGGTGAAGTTGCCGTGCAGCCATAACGGCGACTATTCGTCGCCGCTGCTTCTGCTTCTGCTATGCGCTGCTTTGCTGTTCGCAGTCGCCGCGTTGTGAAAACTAAAACACACCGACGTGTGCCGCTTCGTGTTGCTAGTTGTTCCGGCCAAAGATTCAGTCGTCGTCGAGCTTTCAAAACGTTTGCAGCAAACGAAAAAATCACACACGAATTGAGGCAGCAACACAAGCAGCAGCAGCAGCAGCAGTAGAAGAAGACGAAGAAGAAGAAGTCGCAATATCATCATCAGCAGCAGCAGCAGCAGCAGCCGCAGCAGCAGCCGCTCTTAAGTAAACTAAAGTCAACAAAAAACTTACAAAAAAAAAAAATAAAATAAGAAAGGAACTTAAATTTTTTTTTATACATTTTTTCTTGTAACTTGCAATTGATGATTGCAATTAAAGTGACAAATTTTGTTTTGTGTTTTTGTGTGTGGTTTAAGTGCTTGTTCTATTCAATTACTCCTGCCACCTTGCTTCACTAAGTGCAACTTCTTTAAGGGGCTTTTTTTTTTGTTGCTTGTTGGTTGGTTGTTTGGTTGGAGGTTTTTGTGGCTTCCTTGCGGTGATATCATATATAAAATTGCCATGTGTATGTGTGTGTGTGTGTGTGTGTTAGTGTGACCTATTGATTCTACAACTTCCTTTGCAGTTCCTATTGCGGGTCTAAAGTTTCAATATCCAGTTGCTCAGCGCCTCTTGTATACGTTGCAAGTCTTGTTTTGACAATTGTTATTGGTTGTGTTGAACTTTGTTGTTGTTCGTTACTACTTGAAGAAAACGAGATCTGTTCAAGTAATTTCTGCAATTGTTTGTTTAATTGTCTAACCAATCAATTTTCTTATTGCATGCAATGCCAAACTCTTGCGTGCCAAACTTTATTCGCATCAAATAGTAATGAGAATGGAAAAGATACTCAAAAAAAAAAATATATATATATAAAAATCAAGATCATTTTATTGTTTAGCTATGATTGATGCGAAGAGAAAAGTGTTTTTTTATATATATATATTTTTTTTTTCAGTATTACTCTAAAAATCGATTGTAGCCTGTTTAAGTGTTGAGCAAGATACAAGAATTCAAAAATACTTTGTAGAAAACCAAAAAAGCTGAGAAATCGAGTTCAGTTTATTGAAAATTTTAATTTCCTTATAAAAAATGGTTAACAGTTACCAAATTGAACAAAAATTTTAAACTCGGCTGGTTGCCATGGCTAACACATAACACAAAAGAGGGGCTAGAAAGAAACCCTTAGCTTGTCTTGGTTTAATTGCATTTTTCTAACTATTTTTGTTGAGCTATTTAATTGAGTTCAATAAATTTTTGAAAAGAAGAACATCGCACAATTGCTTTATCGTTTCGGTCGTCCGCTCTTGACTTTAGCAGCTGCGATTTTTATAGTTATTTTTGTTCATATGCATACGATAGATATGTGCCCAAAAATAGCGAAAAACTCATCAATCAAAACTCGCAGAGAACACAGCCCAAAGGCGTGGCAAAGACCAAGAACAAGACCACGACCAAGACCAAGACCAAGACCAAGACCGAGACCCACACCAGATACTAAATGGATGGCATAAGGCCCATGGCAAATAGCGAATGCAAAATTCATTGCGTTTGGCATCCATCCGTCTCAGCACTCCGAATCGAGTGCACTTAATGCTCATTCCCCACCCTTCTTGCGCTCACTCATGACTTTATTTATGTGGAGATACAAGTGTAGGGTCTGCATTTGCCGGCGACTGTTTGGATGAATCATCCATCTATGCAACGATAGACGGACAACTCCGCCAATGGAGACGGCAGACCAACTGAAAGGCAAACCTCAACGAAGCGCAACGCTGTGGCAAAGGCGGCAAGAGGTGGCATGTAGACCGGGCACGCGACCAACTCCAACTCGCAAGGAAGCCACAACAGCTGCAATAACAACAACAACAACAACCACGTCAACAACAACATATTGCAGGATTACAACAACGGCGCGACATAAATATCAAAAGGAGTTTTTCTGCTTGTTGTTGCTATATGGTATTTTTGTTGTTGTTGTTGTTGTTTTTGTTTGTTATATTGCTGTTGCTTTTTATAGTTTTCACATTCAGTCAGGCAACGCCAGCAACGCCTGATGACGTCGACGCTGTCGCCGCAGTTGTTGTTGTCGTTGATGTTGTTGTTGCCGTTGCCGTTGCCGTTGCCAGGGAGCGATGACGACATCTTTTTGGGGAGTGTGTGTTTGTTGCTACATATGTGCCAATTGTTGTTGCTGTTGTCAGCAACACGAACAAAGTTCAATGCATTATATGCAAAGCCTGTCTATGGCTTTTTATAGCTCCTCGCCTGGTTAGCTTTCTGGTCTTGTCTGGTTGGATGGCAAAACAACTGGCAGCCAGTTTGGACCAAGCCCAAGCCAAGCAACGGTAAAAGGGCCGCCTTTTTCGATTGCCAGCGACAGTCGACTATTTTTAAAAGTAGATATCTAATCTTTTTTACAACCAGAAATTGCCAAAGTATCTGAAAAGAGTTTCCAATACACTAGCATATTAGTTAAGATCAAATCATCAAAAAGAAAATATTAAGATCTAAAATCATCAACTTTAAATGAGTTCAATAAAATTTTACAATTATAGTGTATACGTTTATAAGTTTTAACAAACTAAAAGCCTTTAAAATATAATATATTTAAACGTTATCTTTTTTTGAATGGGACTTATTTGAATTTTTGCGTTTTATAATGTAAGACTAATAAAAATCGTGTATTTCGTTAGTTTCAGATCAAGTTAATGAAAAATCAGACATAAATACTTTAAAGTTTAGTTTTAAATATCATCGTTTAGTTTTGATTACAATTTGTAACCAAATTTGTGCTTAAATTCTAAAACAAATTGACTCTTGGTATTTATCCAAAGATTTTTGTATTTCAAATCGTTTTGAATCGTATCGCAAAGTTAATTATAATCTGGTTGTAGCTCTTACTAATTTAGTCAACTTTGTTCTTCCTATATTCCAGATCTAATGAAATTCAACTAGCAAACGAAAAAAAAGTGAAGCTAAAAGAACAAAAAATAAATAAAAGTCGCATCCACAAAAGTCGCTAAGAACATTAAGAAAGAACGAGAAATAAAATCGAAAACATATAGACGCAACTCACAAGCATAATAATACATAATAATACAACACACACATACACACACATACACACACATACACACACAGACACACACACACACACATAGAGAGAGATAAAAACATACACTTAAAAATACAAAAAGACAATTATTAAATTATTTATTAAAAAACGAAAGTAAATCAAAAAAAACTTTGCTACAAGTAAAAGCTAGTCCAAATCTACATAAAAAACAAAACTAACCAAATATTAATATTAAAAAATAAATTCCAAAATAACAACACGCCAATTGCCGCAAAATTTACTCAAACAAAACAAAAAAAAACTTAAAACGTTAAAATTTCCAAACAAAAAAAAAAAGTAAAAGCATAATTTCATTAAAAAATAAGAAAAAAAACAACTAAAAGTGAAATAACTAACACAGCTTCAAAGTGTGCACAATAAATAAGAAAACGAAAAGCAAATTGCAAAATAACACAAAAAAAAAAAATAAAAACAAAAAAAAATTAACCATCATTTCAAATATATATAGAAAAACCAATTAAATAAAAAACTCAGAGACAAGACAAAAAAAAATAAAAAATAAAAAAAAACAATAATAAATAAGCAAAAAACAATAAGTGAAGAGCTCATACAAAAAGCGCCAAAGTCACGGCCAGCAAACAAAAAGTACAACAACAAATAACTCCAACAACAACAAGCAGCAGAAGCAGCAGCAGCAGCATCGCCGCGTGTGAAGTGAAGCAGAAAAAGCTGCCACGCCCCGCATAGCCAACCGCCCATTTGCCACTTGGCCGTTAAGACTGAGCTTCGGACGTTTTACCGCAAAATTTCCAAGAAATTTTACGTGCATAAAACGCCGCGAAAGTCAGAGACAGAGACAAGATAACAAAAGGGAAAGAGATAAGGAGAGAGAGAGAGAGATAGTGTGTGTGTGTAAGAGAGAGAGAACGATAGTGTCTGTGTCGAGTTTCAAAAACTCTGCAAGTAAGCAAAGCTAAGCAAAGCAAAGCGCTACGTTTTTTTTTTTCAAGTGTGAGGCTAGGAATATATAAATTTTTTTGTTTTTGTTTATCCGTGCCTCAGTGACAAGAACTTCGAAACAGGAAGAACAACAGCAACCAAAACTGTGATGGGAGATCGGCCAAAACTAACAACTACAACTACAACAACTAAAACTACAACAACAACAACAACAAATACTACACCAACAACAATCCAAGCTAGTGAGGCAGCCAACGCAATGGCAGCCACCGCAGCTCCAACTCCAGCTCCAGGCCCGGAAGAAGGTGCCCAAGCCAATGGCAATGGCAATGGCAATGGCATCGGGAATGGGAATGGCAACGATGATGCTGCCGCAGTGCCAACTGGACCGGGCGGAGAAGTTGAGACGCTGCCAGCTATGGCAAGCAATGTGGCAACGGATGCAGGCGGCGATGTTGGCGATGATGGTGGACCATCAGCCACCGCTGGTCACGATGATGCGGCCACGGATGCGGGTGCCAGCTCATTGCCGCCATCGGAAAATGGCGGTCGTCCGCCACTGGATGCGGCCGGTTCGGATGCTGGCGGCGGTGGTGTTGGTGGCGGCGGTGGTGTCTCCAGTTTGGCCGGCGGCATTGCGGGACCACCGAGTCCCTTGACTGGCTGCTATCTGCTGATTGTGATGGGCGAGCCGCATTCCGAGGAGCACAAGGACAACATCTTGCAACATTTGCTTAAGGGTAAGTTAAGCTACGTGCCACCAACGACCAACCAGCATACATGCAACCAGCATATATATCCATTAATCCATTCATCCGTATGAGACAAACATCAAAGTTGCACGTACTTTTCTCCCCTTCTCTTCCCTGTGCGCAGCCTAACTAAACAAAGTTGTCTTGCTCATCAGCATAAATTATTCGCATTGCTCCTCGCATAGAAAGTTTGCATATGCAAATGAGCACAGTTGGAGCAGCGGCGGCGGCGGCGGCGATGGCGACGGCGACAGCGGGTTTGTGGCATGGGAGTTACACTTGAGTAAATGACGTCGCGTGCCAATCCAAGCTAATCCAATTCCAATTGCAATCCGATTCCAATTCACTTGTAGCCCATTCGCCATTCCATCTTCACCCACTCTTCTCTGACCATTTTCACACTTTGCTGGCTGCCGACACGCCGTCTAATTAGCTCCCCACTGTAAGGTGCTCCCACCTCACTCCGCTCTCTCCACCTAAACTCATCTGCCAGGCATGTCAGTGGTCAGTTTTCATAGTCAATGACCAGCAGGGGAAGGTTTTTTTTTTGTGTGTTTTTTGTTGTTGTTATTTTGTCTGTTGTTGGTTTCTGTGGCTTGAGGTTTTATTTTATTTTGTAGCATTATTTATTATTCATTTTTCATTTGCCGCTGCCTCTGTCTCTGCCTCTGCCTTTGGTATTGTCTTTGGCGTTCTTGCTTCTAACTAGCCGTTTTCTTGCTCATTTTCACCAAACTGACACAGTATCTATTTTTGGGCGTGATACTGATTACAAAAAAGTCAGAAAATACGTTCAATAAATGAGTTAGAAAAATCAGCTCAATTAACTTCTTCGAATTACGATTAATTGTAAGTTATTGCATGTTGAAATTTGATTTAGTCAAAGGAATGTTAGACTTAACATTAAAAATGTGGCTCCAAGATTAAAAGTTCACTTTTTTGGCACTCAGTTTCTCCTAACCAATTGATTTTTAACCAAAAAAAGTTAGCTTAAACAAAGTTTACCCGGATGTGATTTAACGTAAGAAACCTGATTTCTGATTCGAAGATCTTGCTGGCTGTTATTTAAAGAATCTTATGGAAATTTTAAATAATAAAACAAATTTAAAAAAATAATATTATTTAAAAAAGTATTTCAACTTATCCGAAACCAAAGTATTAGCAAAATGATTGGAGCGAAAACTTTTAAGCTTTTTATTCTAATCTATTGTATCTCGGATTTATTAATGAAACTCGCATAATAAATGCATAATCTGAGCTGATTAACAACTAAATACAACTATAAAGTATACTAATTAAGCTTTTGCCTAATAGATATTGAATTGATTGAACAGACAAAAAACATGCAAACAATATTTAGCCTTTCAAGCCGACAGGATAAGTGAAGATTATAATAGTTGAAATGCCATAAGCTCAATTGGGAATTTGCAGATGAGTTCATTGGGTTCAAAATCAGAGAGTATAGAGGAGACAATATAAAACAGTTAACTGCTCATTAGTCCTAACAGCAGCTAATAGTTCATTATGATGTAGTAGTTTTAGTACTAGATTGATTCAACTTAATTGCGTTGCCATGTGCCACAGACACAGACACAGACACATTAACAACGGCGATGGCAAATGTTAGCTGTGTGAATGTAATTGCAGCGCCGCTGGGTGCAACTTAATCGCATTGTCCCATTGCCCGGGACAATTACACTGTGCCTTTAAAAAGGAGGTGAAGGTGGAGGAGAAGGAGCAGGATAATGGAGGCAAACTACAGATGAAAGAGGGACAATGCTGAGATGTTGGCGGGTGGTGGGAGGGAGGATTGCGATGCCCAGTTGCATGCGGCAAATTGAATTTGTAATGTCGTTTGTAATTCGATTTAAGAAAATTGCGCCTGAAAGTATGCAGCAGTCGTTGTGATTTAATTTAAATTGATAGAAATAAAAATGGCAAACAAGCACGCTAAGCAAATACACAGAGCAAACACAAACACAAACGCACACACACACACACACATACGCAATTGCATTAATTGTTTTTATGTTGATTGCATTACATTGAAATTAAAACACGAGCAAGGATCAACAGTTGCACAATGAAAACAATTTACATATCCAACCATGTGTGTTTGTGTGTGTGTGTTTACATATGTGTGTCTGTTAGTTTATAAGCTAGTATTTGATTTATGCAGAATAGAAAACGCAACGCATCAACATTGACAATGTGTGTGGGGCGTGACTGGGGCTGCTGCTGCCGCCGGCAAATTCATGGTGCAAGTAGCAACTGGCATAATTGCTGAACAAGCGACTTTATCGTTGACACGCCCCAAAAACAAAAACAAAAACAAAAAAAAGAAGAAAAATAGCAACGGAAATTACAAAAGTTGATCGTACTCGACCAAAAAATTAGTCGCACGCCTTCACTGCTAGTAGACGCTGTGTACCTGTGATGTTTGTCTAGTGCAAACAGCGAAAGGCGAGGCACATGTACAGAATAAAGTGGATGGCTTTGGGTGGCGGGTGGGTTAGGGGGTTTGGTTGGTTGCAGAGGCAGTTTTTAATTGATTTTGTGACGCGGTCGAACAGCGTTGCGTTGGGCACAGGTTGGGTAAACAAAAATGCAAATGTAATTGGAGGAAAAAAAAAACGGCTAATGAAAAAAGGGCTTACGGGAACGGGAAGTGTAACAGAGCTAACGAGATACCACATACATACATACATGTGTATAAGATAAAGGATAATGTTAATCTGTTAAAATGGTATACATAAACGGCCTAACTTAGTATTGCAGCTTGTAGAGGAAAAGTAATAAGTAAAAAAGTGAACAGTAAAGTAAAAGCTGATATTGAAATAAGTATTGAAAAACTAAGGAACAAGACATATTTCACGGTTTCTTGGAACCCAGTTGAAGTGTTCTGATAAGAAGTACATCATTTTAATATTATTATTATAAAGTTCAGGAGAGAGCCACATCCTATTAATATAACATATGTGAGTGTTACAAACTGCTCAATCGATTCTAATGAAACTCTACATTACTACTGTCATACGAATCAAAGATATAGGAAAGAGGATACAATATAATATCATTATCATGTAATCATCAAATGTATATCTTTTCGGGGCAAGCAAACTTAAAATTTCTTTCACCAATAAAAATCGACAAGATCAGCAGACAAGTAGCAGAGGCTATAATGTTGCGATCATAATTAATATTATAATTTGGTATGCGATCTCATTATCCGATACTTATTACTTTTCTCATTCAGTCAGAAAGTCATCGCAAATAAACAACATTGACTGATTGTTATGTAAAGTTTTATATAATCCAAATCTTTCCTTCAATTCGTAACACAGTTTATTTCTAATGTATTTTGAATACATTGTGTAACTAAAACTGTTCCTGTATGCTATAACAGTTTAATTTGTTGGAGCCTGCGACACTTCTTAACACTGAACGTTGCTTAATTCAAGTGTCAATTTGTTTTGAAAAGGGTATGTTATACTCGGTATGGCCGGTATGATAGCAGTTGCCTTTTCTATCTCTTAGCACAATTTGTTGGGGTTCTTAACGAATGATGCTGGATGTTACGTAGAGGCGCCATTTTGCTTGGGTCATTTGTTTTAATGGCTGACTTTTATTTCGCAACCTGCGCTTTTTAATTAACTTAAAACAAACCAAAAAAAAGAAAAAATAAAAAAGGAAATCAATATAAAGAGCAGCGTTCAGGGTCAGCAGCCAATGGAACGACAGAAGAAATTGTAATCTAAGGGCGGGGCCGAGTAGTAGAAAGCAAATTAAGGGGCAAACAAAATGGAGGGGACACAGAGTCATATAACAGTTCAAGATGAGGAAGGGAGGGCAAAAGGTCTTTTGCTATAGTACGTTATGCTCTTGAATAATAGACATTGTAGACTGATTCTCGGGACGTGTCGCCTGTTTAAGTATAACAGAAAAGTGTTTAAGCAAAAATCGATCAAATGCGACATGAGACAAGACCAGAAGCAGTCAGTCAAAGGAACAAAATGACACACACACACACAGAGAGAGAGAGAGAGAGAAAGAGAGAGAGGGAAAAGTGCGTAGTGCTTGCTTCGATTTTGTGGTTATTTATAGACACGCAGCAAAAGGGCTGCCAAAGGGTGTTGTTGGTCGGTTTGTTGTTCCGTTTTG
Organism: Scaptomyza cyrtandrae; assembly: GCA_035044605.1. Lineage (NCBI taxonomy): Eukaryota > Metazoa > Arthropoda > Insecta > Diptera > Drosophilidae > Scaptomyza > Scaptomyza cyrtandrae. The sequence continues at coordinate 4,875,200 of JAWNNS010000639.1, forward strand.
TCAGTTGCGTGACAATATGTGTGTGTACAAGAAATGCCAGCTGCCTGCACTTGATGACAGGCACACACACACACACACACACACGCACACACATACGCATAGTTTTTGTGTGCTCTTTTGTTAATGGGTCCAGCTACTAGCAGCTACATACGTGACTCTTAAACTGAATAAAAGTTATAAAAAAAACGCAAGAAAAGAAGACGAAAAGAACTTAAACAAAAAGCCTAACAATACAAACATACAAACAAACACTAAAAACTAAAAGAAATCATAAGAAAAATAAAAATACAAATAAAATTGCTAACGCCGACGGCTTTTGGGCCACTTATGGCCAGCCGAGGTTGATTTTTTTTCTTGAGTCAACAACGGGCAGCTCCGATCCAAGCTTATAAATAATCATGCTTTAAGCTGATATAGAAAGACAATTTGTATCATTTTGTCTAACTGAGAGTTTTAAAGTTTCAGTTTTCAGTTTTGTTACACAAACTTCGTTATAAAACAAGTAAGAAGGCTCTAGTCGAGAAATCCCGACTAGACGATACCCTGATCCCTATACCTTACGCGTACAGCCAGTGTTTGCAAATATGTGTGTTTGTATGTACGCACATACTGCATACTGCATACACAACTTCAATGTCCCATATCTCCGGTGTTTCTTAACCGATTTTTATAAAAATTTCACAGATTGTCATTATTTTGTTCATTACTTCAAATGCCATCTCAAAGTTTTCAAAGTTCAAGATTTTGTTGTTATCGATCACATGTGTATATCGACTATCGGCTATATCGACTCGACTGTTGATGCTGATAAAGAATATATATACTTTATGGGTTCGGAGATGCTTCCTTCTGCCTGTTACATACAAAACCATTTATTTTTATCCATTTTTAATGGGATCAGGGTATAAAAAATGAAAGTAGCTCTTAAGTTGATTTTACTATCGTATTGGTAATAATTAAAGAACTTAAAGTTAAATAGATCGACAGCTATAGTTTTCATGCAAGTTATATTCGAGTTAAGCATCTTCAAGTCTCGCAATTGACTCGAGTGCCGCAACTTACGCTAATAGAGGCTTGAGCCACACTGACTGTGGTTAAAACCGCGGCTTTTGCGCCACTGCAGATGTCTTGGTGTGTGTGTGTGTGGGTGTGTGTGGGTGTGTGTATGTGTATGCTGATTGATGACGCAAGTGACAGTTAGAAAGCGAGAAAGAGACAAACCTATTGTCTTTGTGGTGTATTAATAGCGCTTTTGTTGCAAATTAATTGCTGTGAAGTGCATTTGGTGGCACACACACACACACACACACACACAGACAAACACACCCACGCAAACACACATACACATTGAGTGTGCCACGCCCACAGTGTATGTAATAATGTGACGTCTCCATGGTTACAAATTTTACTATTGACACTTATCATATTACTTGCTTATTAAAACCATCAACACACCTAACACCCTGCCCCGCTCCGCTCCGCCACGCCACGCCACGCCACAGTGCGTCGTCCCATGCATGAAAAGCACTTTAATTAGTTTAGTTTTTAATTTTAGCTGCTTTTAATATCGGTTACTGTCCGCGTTTGCTATTTGCGTGTCATTGAGCGACGGGCAACGGAATTTGAAATAACTACAAATTATGCTGGCTAACGGGACAACGCCCCGTATCCAATTAATATTTCAATATTTCTGCGAAACGAAATGCAAAATGCAAACTGCCAAATGCGATTATAATTGCATTTGACGGGAAGTTGAACCGAGGACACACGGTCATACTAACAGCTTTGATGTTGTAAAGTTTTTAAATAGCTTTGGGACCAAACAACAACAACAACAACAACAGCAGGGCAGAGTCATGGTGCGAAAGGTTAAAGGTGCCTTTTGCTGTTGAAACATAAAACTGTAAAAGCACGCACCTGTAACCTAAAAATGGCCAAAGAACACTTTGTTGCAACTGCACAACTTCACATTCTTTCTACCCTAACCAGATGCCATTATTTTTAGCTTGTTCTTGTTGGTGTGCTTCTTTAATTAGTTGCTAAGTCCTTGCTTGGCCAGGACTTGAAGTGTCTAACAAAAGTTGGTCAAACAAAAGAAGGCAACCACAAATTGATATGTTAGCGAATAAGCTTAAGTTGTGTTTGCAACAATTTGCGGCCACTTGTACACCAAAGTCAACCAATCAAGCCAATCTAACCAATAGGCTTACATCACTTTAATCGAGCAACTTTTTTCTTTGCCACCAAATTGCTCAATTGGTCAATGAAACTTGGACAGAAAACAGAGAAGGAAGAAAATAAATATATATATGTATTTTAATCGAAGAGTACAAAAATATTTATTGCTTAAAGCAGTACAAGTATAGATATTTGAAAGTCGATATTGACACTTAAGTTTATTTTTATGATAACTACTTCAGTTCAAGTTTCGAAAAGCCGTAAAAATAGTTAAAAGCCCAATTCGAATCTATAACAAATTCTTAGCTCGCATTCCATGCAGTTTATCGTGTTTACATACTTAAGTTGCATGTTATACACAGCAAACGAAAGAGAGTGAGAGAGCGACAGAGGAAGAGAGAGAGAGAGGGTAGAAGAAATGAAGTTACAGCACGTTTGGCAGCCATTTTAGTTGCAAATACTACGTGTAAAACGGTACAAGTTGTAAAGGCCGAAAGTTCTAACGCCCACCACACCATGCCACGCCGCCCTCTATCAGAGAGAGAGAGAGAGAGAGAGGGAGGGGGGACAGCGAGAAAACTTTATAATTCGCTGGCCATAAAAAGTGCCTTATCTGACTCGTAGCATTTAAAGTGAAATACAATTCGACTAATGCAATTGGCACACGTGCCTGCCTTTTTTTTATATATCCATTGCAACGATTTAGAATCGTCCATAACCTCAACTTTACGTACGTGAAAATGTATACGAATATAACAGTTCTTCCCTTCTCTTCACCTTTTTTTTTTTTTTGATTAAAATGCGCCAACACGGCGCGTTTTTAAGCAGCTTAACAGCTAGAAAACATTTGAAGGAAGCCAACTTCAATTTGGCTAAGCTGATTTTTTATTATCATTTGAAAATTTTAAATGAATACAGACATATACATAAATATATTTTTATACCCTGATCCCATTAAAAATGGGAAAAAAGGGTATCATGAAGTTGTGCAAAAGTATGTAACAGGCAGAAGGAAGCATCTCCGACCCCATAAAGTATATATATTCTTTATCAGCATCAACAGTCGAGTCGATATAGCCATGTCCGTCTGTCCGTCTGTCCGTCTGTCCGTCCGTCCGTCTGTCCGTCTGTCCGTCTGTCCGTCTGTATGTATGAACGCGTCGATCTCAGAGACTATAAGAGCTAGAGACTCCAGATTTGGAACTTGAGCTCGCCTAATCCCTAGGCAGTACAAGTTTGTTTTCGATTTTCGATAACTCATCCCGTTTCCGATATACACATGGGATCGATAACAACAAAATCTTGAATTTGAAAAAATTTTAGATGGCATTTTAATTATTAATCAAAATTATAACAATCTGTGAAATTTTTATTAAAATCGGTTAAGAAACACCGGAGATATGGAACCTTGAAGTTGAGTATGCAGTATGCAGTATGGTCGTACACACACGCACACATACTTGCAAGCACTGACTGTACGCGTAAAGTATAGGGATCAGGGTATCGTCTAGTCGGGATTTCTCGACTAGAGCCTTCTTACTTGTTATATATATATTGTACAGTGATGAAAATTAATAGCGAATCTCAGTTTGTTTGCTCAGACCTCAGACACTGGATAATAAAACTTTTTTAACTTTCAGTCATTCCCTCATTTCAATCAATATGTTAATGTTCTTGTTTTTGAGCCAATCGAAAAGTAGCTCGAACGGAAGCGAACAAGTTGCAGCCGGAAAAATTTCTTTTGAATTAGACTTTTGATTGATTTTCATTTCCATTTGCGAATATGGTTTTCATTGCTAAGCTGACAGGATTATCTTAACTTTAAAAGCAAAAGATATGAAAAAAAAAACAATCACATATGTGATTGAAGCTTAAAGCTCTTTATGAATAATCGAATTTTATGTGTACAACATGGCTTTGTTTTTATGTATTAGTATACATTCTTTTGAGTTAATCATTTACCTAGTTCAATTATTTAAAAAGGCATTTGAAAATTTTTAACTGAACAGCCTTATCATCAGTTGAAAGCAAAACTTAATCAGCTGCTGCTTCCGACATTATGCTGGCAATTTCAAATTAATTTCCCACAGCCAAAAGTATTTGCAACGAATATTTCACTCACTTCAATTGTCATTTCAATTTATTTTCTTTACACACTTTGCTTTGTGACAGAGTTTGTGAATTCTTTGCTGCCTAAGTAATTGAAACAATCTTCAAAGTATTTAAAATGTCTTTCTTTTTGTCAGCAATGTCAATCAGATTTGTTGGATTTTTAGAAGGAGAAGAAAATAAATCAGTTCATGCTTCTAAAGGATTCTACTGTTACCATAGATTATAATCGCATCGGTCTTAACCGAGTGATTCGTTCTATTCTGGTTAGCTTGATGTATGTGAAAGTTGCTCAAGAAGTGCCAAATACGCGAACCGGGAGTAATTCATGTTGCACTTTGATTATAAAAGTCAACATGCCTCAATCGTTTCGCCCAACACACGTGCAGAAAGCTAGATGTTGATGGTTTGTTGCTGCTACTCCTGTTGTATCATACATGTCCATGCTCATAATTAATTGGCAGTTGATGTTGAAGCTAATAAATTTCAGTTCTTGTCACTTTTACAGGCAAGT